>CM020504.1:13534539-14049539 GCA_009823395.1 Thamnaconus septentrionalis
TTATCCATCATCGATTATTCCTGTCCATATATATATATATATATACATATATATATATGTATATATATATATATGTATATATGTATATATATATATATATATGTATATATATACATATGTATATATACACATATATATACATATACATATATATATATACATATATATATATATATATATATATATATATATATATATATATATATATATATATGTGTGTATATATATATATATATATATATATATATATATATATATATATATATATATATATATATATATATATATATATATATATATATATATATATATATATATATATATATATATACACACACACACACACACACACACACACACACACACACACACACACACTGGAGACTTTGGGATCCCACAACAAGCAGATGCGAGCAGCACCTCGTTGAGACACTTCATGTTATGTTTTTCATTTCATTTCCCCGCAGAGCTTGACACAAGGGAGCCAAACAATATGCTGGAAAATCCTTGGGGCACATGGACGCCTGCCTCCATGTCGGATTTGTCACCGTGATCAAAATCCCCAGGACTTCAAAGCATGTGGCAGCTCTTTCTGCGCGAGCACATTTGTAAAATGTTTGGGTTTTACAGTAAACGCCAGTCCCATCCCAAGTGTCGTGTCATGCCACCGTTCCTCCCTTTCATCTCCTCGTGTGAGTTTTAAAGGCGGTGGTTATTTCACTCTGGGATGGGCCCTGGAACTGCAAACGCAAACCGGTCCAGGTTCAGTTTGGTCTTCACATGCAGACAGACTTTTTGTGCTTCATCGTGATGCGTGCCCACCTAACTGCTTTCTTCCCTCTCAGCATTCTACCTGCTGCCCACGTAGCGGCGCACATCTTGCGGCTGCTTCTGTGTCTCTGCACGCAACCCGCCAGAGTTATGGATTTAGAAAACACTTGGAAAGAAAATCAATGTGAGGCGAGACGGGGGAGCGAGCCGACACAAAAGAAGCATCGAGCTTGTGAGTTAAGAAGAAGAAGAAGAAGAAGAAGAAGAAGAAGAAGAAGAAGAAGAAGAAGAAGAAGAAGAAGAAGAAGAAGAAGAAGAAGAAGAAGAAGAAGAAGAAAAACAGGCGAATAGAAAGACAGTGAGCACAAAGCACAGCATGTTAGTCAGATTCACTCTGGTGAACCCCAGTGTAGGTTCTCGTGTGCGTGTTACTAGCACAGTTCGGCTAATAAGAGTTGGACGAGCGTTGAAGCAATAAATAAAAGATTTTGGGCCCAGGATTTTGGCCTGTAACAAGAATTTCTAGAGTGGAGAAGTCGGGGAAAAAACCTCAAAGTGCATCATCGACAGAGCAGAATTTGTCACTTCAAACATGTATTAAAGTGTTTACTATATTGGATTAATTCAGCAAATTCCAGAGATTTCATACAGACAAATCACATTCAAATGTTTTTTGCAGCAGCAAACACACGTTACGTGGCTCCGACCTTTTCACTCCCTGCAGCAGGTTAGCTTTAGGACTAGGACTTTTTGGGGAGTGAAGAGAAGCACACATAATGGGCCCCTTCATTGGTAAACAGATTTGGATACACACATAACCTTGGACCCTGCAGGTGGATGCTGGGGTGGAGGTGTGGCATTGACCGAAGGGGCATTGGAGGATGGGGCAGTTTAAACAGACTGCCACATTAAAGGTACAGTGTGTGAAATCGACCTGATTTTTTATTGTTAAAAGTTTAATATACTGCTGTCATGCTCGGGGCAGAAACCCATGTGCTGCATAATTTGACAAATTTTACAGAGTTTTATTGGTTTGCGCTGGCAGATGTTTGGAATGTGTAGAAGGCTTGCTCGCTCAGAGCTAACCATACAACTCCAGTGGACCAGGGAACTGGATCTCTCCTCTGGGCCAGAACCGTGGTTAGTTGTCCCAGCTGGTGGAGCTGTAACCGGCAGACGGGTGCCAGGAGGGGCCACAGGCTTGTGGTCAGGGACGGAAAGCGGTCTGATAACTCGGGAGTCAGCCGGCGATGGCTGGTCAGGAACAGGCAAGGTTCGGAGACTGGTGGACGAAAGGCAGATTCTCAAAGTCAGGGACAGAAGGCTGGCAGGTTTACCCAGGGGGAGACAGCAAACGCAGGTCAGGAACAATATGGGATGGAGCTGGCCGGACAAGTGGTGAGAAAGTGCTGAGGAGTCATGCAATGGGTGCATGTGGAGCTGCTGTATATACAATATACTGTGGTTGATTGTAGTAGATGAGCTATAGGTGTGGTGATTAGCTGAGTGAGAGCAGGTGTGGTCTAAGTAGTGGGAAACTACTGACAGTGGAGAGAAAATAGCAGAGTGTGACAACATGAATACATTAATAAAAGTGTAAACTTGCAGTACAATAAAAGTAATTTGGTTTTCCTGTCCATAGGGCGGTTCTCATTTACAAATATATATATATTTATATATATATACATAGAGCAAGGGTCTTGCTCCCAGTTAGCTGCCATCTTGCACTGCCATATTTTAAAGGAAGCTGAGGATGGACAATCCAGCCGCCTGACAGCATGTTCTGTATTTTGGGTGAACACTTGCGTTCTCAAATAAACCAATGAAGAAGAAGATGGATGAGGTATCCGGGTTTGTGTTCGTAGGCCAATGCAGTTCAGTGGCAAGCTCGGGAGGGGTTGTGGGGTGTGGGGGTTAGTGCTGTAATCTAAAATGTAACCACTTGATGTCACTGTTTCTTCTCAAAATCTCCAAATGTTACACAGCATTGCAGTGTTCAAGTCTGACCTGAGCCTCAACCATCATCAGAGGCCAACGCCACCATACAGCGACAGGTCTGCTGGTAGACGGTGCACACAACCTTCCAAACAAACAAACAAACAAACAAAAAACACAAGAACAGGTGCACACAGCAATTCTTTTTATTTGCACAGAGCAGTTTTAGATTGTCGAGTTGTGTGGCCCGTGTGTAACAGCCCTTGCAGGCAGTTTCCTTTCACTCCTGGTATCATCATGATGTAAAGGTTGACGTAGCGGCTGCGGAACATCGTCGCTTGTACCATTTCCCTCTAAAACGCCGCCTCTGTCTGCCAGAATAGGGAGGTAGGGGAATTTAAACACACACACACACACACAGGAAAAAAGAATGACCGGCGATCCGCTCCATCTGGCAGCCTCCATGTCTTCCTCGTGCTGCCCGCATGAATGAAAACACTGCGCCGCCTTTGTCCTGCCGGCCGGCTCCCGCTGCCGCTCTGGGACAAATGGAGAGACGTCTACTCGTCTCGCTGCCTTTCCAACCACGCACTCTGTGGATTTGTTTCCTTTTGTCTATCGCGCATCCTCAGGGAGGACGATTTGTGCGCTCTGTGTGGCCTCACACCTGCCTCTGATACCTGATTGAATCAGAGCAGCAGCCCACCTGTGGGAAACGTCGACAGCAGTGACGAAAAAAGGCAGGAAAAATGTTTTTGGATCATTATCAGTGATCTCCACGAGTGCTGTAGTGAGTCCCTGATTATTGCAGCCTGAAGCGCTCTGTCTGTCTCTCATGCATTTGCTTTTGTTTTCCTGTAATTGACATTACACAAATAGCAAAAAACAAGGAAACTCCAAACTTTAAACCGAAACTGAGTAAAGGAGCAGTTCACTGTTGTGTAAGTGAAACCACCTGAGGCGGGTTTGAGGAAACTCACCACATAAAGGCATCAACTGACTCAAGAGTCATTTAATCCGGTGCTTTAGGCCAGCTTCTGGCACTTTTCCCCCCATTTTGTATAAAACAATGTGGGCCACTTGATTAAAAACCCATGTTGACTCCCCAGCTAGCTTGGATCGATTGGAGCCGCCGTAAACGAGGCAGACTTGGGTTTAATGAGAATTTGTTGTGAGGGGAAGGAAGTGAAAAAATAAAACTCAATTTCTGCCTTCTGCCTGCAGCATCATCGGAAGAGTCTTTTGCTCCTAAACCGGAACTGGGAGGTCCTGACCTTGTGAGGCCGTCGCCCCCTGGTGGAGCTTCAGCCTGCCAGTCGTCGTAGGCGGTGCCACCTGAAATGACTGGGTGCCTCAGCACGCAGCAGTCCAGGTGTGGTCTGTCACCCGGGGAGAATAAAGGCTGGCCTTCCAACAGGAAGTGTTGCTTTTGATGCTCTGCCAGATATCTTGATTCCTTTATTTTTCGTGATTTTTTTCCCCACCCAACCGAAGCTCCTCTAAGTCGTCTCTGAGCCTCCGACAGCAGCCTTTATAAAGCCCAGAGCCACTCCATCAGCATGATTCACAGGTTGCCGGGTTCATCCATAATTCATGCCCGAAGATGCTGAACAGATTGAATTGTCACAACTCTGGTCGGCGGCGGCGTGGAGGGCGGAGGAGGAGGAGGAGGAGGAGGAGGAGGAGGAGGAGGAGGAGGAGGAGCAGGGAGGAGGAGGCGGCGGAGGAGGAGTGCTGCAGCCACTGAATGGTAGCGACTTCGACCGTGAGCACGACTCTGATCCTCGACCTTGGTGACCCCGAAGCTGCTCAGCCTGTGTGTGTGAGTCAGAGATGAAGAATGAAATCCGACAGCAACAACAGCAGGAGATGATTAGAGTTCAGTCACATCACGGTTTCGATTTTGATAAACAAAAAATTAAGAAGAGGGAAAAAAATTTGACAAATTCTCTTTGTGATTAAATAACACATAAATGGATTTTAGTTCTCAAACCTGCAAGTTAATTAGAGGTAACTGGGTAATTTAGTAAGTAGAAACTGCATTTTTATATTTTTTTTTATTTTCGGAATCATTAAATACCCTTCTGAAGAAGATGTGACAAATCCAAACTCTTTTTTTCCCTGTGCGTGTGTGTTTCCAGTCAGTTTTTTTCCCGCTGAGTTGAGATGAACATTAAAAACGACGCCGACCTTTGGAAAGGTGCGTGAGATAAAACACCAAGTGTGACATTTCAAAGAGAAAAAAAAACTCAAATCCAACCTTGCGACTGTAGAGCATGAAATGAGGGAGAAGAACCGTCGCAGGAATAAAAGGCTTGAAATAAAAGTGCCGTCTGCCGGACAGTTTAGGGTTCCAGTGGAGTTCCTGCACAGCTCCTTCTCTGCAGCTGGTGTGTGTGTGTGTGTGTGTATGCGAGTGTGAGCAAACCCTCATTAGCCAGCAGCTGTCCCTGCATTCTCTATCCATTAAGGCCTGAAGATCCAGGACAACAACGACTCACTCCAAGTGCTTATGTGCTGTGAAACCAGTCGGTGACGGTGACCCAACATTTGCACTTTTGACGCAGAGAACCAATGAACATGAATTAACTAATGACTGACTGGTTTTGTGAACCAAGCAACCAAACAACCAACAAACCAACCTACAATAAAATAGTAAAGAGTAGGGAAACATAGTTATGGGGGGTTAGCTAAATGTCACGTGTTAAGAAATGACTCCTCAGGCTTTTTTCCCTCCGTCCCATCCCAGATATTTTTCTTGGTGGCCTTTAGCTCAGCGCTCTCTATCACCCGCCTGCTGCTCCATGCGGCCAGCTGTCCATTAAGCCCAGCTAATCTGCTCGATATTGATGCAATAAAAAAAGGCCACAGTAGAAGCAGCTGATTAGATTGGAACATCTGCTCTGTGTGGCTGCCTTGGCGCCCGAGAGGTCGGCGGTGGCGGCTCAGACTTCCTGCCGGCAGCTGGAGAAGTCGACTGATCTGTCAGTCCTGAAAGTATCAGTGACAAAAACACAAAACAAAACAAAACACCCCAACTGTTTGACTGATCAAATGCTACCGCACACTTTTTTTTGGTTTTGCTCAAAAAATGTGTCAGAGACAATTTCGATTATTTTAATTCACATTTGTTCATGTAACATTTATCACTGTTTCAGTGATAAATTATTGGAATTTAATTTCCCAAAAGACAGTGTATTTATCTTTACTGCATCTATGGTAATAACACAAGATAGGAATATAAGCAACTACTGTAAAGTCTTATTTAAATACTGCTGTTTGAGCCGTTTATTGCCACACGCAAACATTTCTATTCTGACAGGCTTTTACTAACCCATGGAAATATTTGTTGCATTTGTTTTGCAGTGTGTGATAAAAAAGAAGAAGAAGAAAAAAAAATAGAACCTACATTTGTTTCAGAAGAAGAGACGGGTTTCCTTGTATCGCTTTTCATTAATCCAACAACTGTCAGGTCTCCTGGGACTCTGCAGGAACCTGGAGGGCAACGGTTCAAAAACGAGAAACATCATGAAGCGCGGCAGAGCGAGGGGGAAACCCGTCCACGGCTGCATGTAAATGAGGCGTGTGAAGACGGTGGGACGGTGTGAAGAGGAAGGACAGGAGGTTCCAGGACGACAATTATGGATAGGCGTCTGCTCAGCCAACAAGGCAGCTGATCAACTGGTCAGAATTTGAGCGGAGCAATCAGAGGCCTTTTAGGAGAAAGAGGCAGCGCTGCAGCTACAGCCAAGTTGTAAATGTAACTGAAACAGGAAGTGCTAGCTAGCTGCTAGCTAAATGTCCGAGTCAGCGTGGAGAGTTTGATCGCCACCACACAACTTTTCCTCCTGACAAGAGAAGAATAAGACTGGAGATCACAATATATGTACACAAATTGTCTGAAAAAACAGAGTATTACGACTCAGCAGTCTGGCATCTGAGAGAATAAAACGTCTGTCTTAAGTCTTCAGTTTGGGTAAACAAACAAGATTTGGAGGCTGTGACAGTTTAGAAAGCAAGCATTCCTCAAGAGACCTCTTCAGTCGTCAGGCTTTGAAATGCCCGAAAGCCTTGTTTTTTGTTTTGTTTAGAAAGACTAAAAATGTGACTGGATGCTATCCACTTGATCTCAGGTGTATAAAAAATAAATACAATCTGTTTATTTAAAAAATACTTTCAAAAATGTTGTATTTTAAGGATCTCTATATCTCGATTTACTATGCCCACACTGTCAACAAAAAATAACTTATTACATAATCGTTAAAAGGGGGGATGGACACAACTTTGGGGAAAACAAATCATTCTATGAAAAATCACACAACTTTCAGAGAGATGCAGAATGAAGTGTCCCTTGTTCTGTTTTAAATGTTGGCAAAGTAACTTTGAAGCGTTAAAGTTTCTGACAAAAAAACAAACATCAAAACGTCACGCTGAATGACTACCTGTGCGGTCGTTTCACCCCCGCATCTTCCTCCCTCCACACTTCCTGTCTAAATATTCCCTATAACATCAACCTGCCGGTCTATTTATTATCTCGGAGCCCCGACCAGGGACTCACTTGATATATGGACTCTGGGACTGTGCTGTGAATTTCTGAATACATATAAATGACGCCGTGCTGTATCTTAACGCCTTATATGCATTTTCCCTGGAGATCCATTATTTTAATGCGACATTATGTAGAACAGGTGACGCTGGAGAAACGTTATCGGTCAAGTTAATGTCTTTCCTTATCTGCGACATGCACGCTCGCCAGCGCTTTTTAATTTGTTGCCTTTGTCCCCGGCCAATTATTCACACCTCTTCCATCCGTCTCTTCTCCCTTATCGCCCTCCATCATTCCACACTTGATCCTTCTCCTTAAACACATTCCCTGGGAAAAAATTATTTTATATGTTTTTTTCTTTTTTTGCTGCCCAGCGCTTTCCAATTTCCTCCCCTTGTCATTCCTCGTAATTGCCTTTATGTGACTTTAATCATCTGCCCTCTCCGTCCGCCCTCCCACGGCTGTGACGTTTCCCTCAGCGTCCTCCCACCTCTGCTTGTCCTCAGCCATCAGCCGCCCCCACCTGGTCCGGGGTCTTATTGCCTCGGTGGTGTGGTGGCCCATTTCTCAGGGTCTTCTGGGACGTCACGTCAGGGCTGGACTTGTCACTGCAGCTGGGGGGAGGAGGAGAAGCAGTAGATGCTCTGCTAATGCTTCCTGGAGGAGACAAACTCTGGAACACAGCGCAGAAAACAAATAAACAAGGAGAGGTTTAGATCCCTGTCAGCCGCCTCTTCCGCCGCTGTTCGACGATCTGATTTGCAGGTGAAATTGAAAGTCCATGCAGCCTGATAGGAGCTAAACTTTTGTGCTGATGCTGCTGATGCCAACTAAAAAGCAGCAGATATGTGGACGCACCATCCTGCCCCAAGAGGGAGATTAGCTGTAATTGGAGCCAGTTTATCCTGGCCTGCCCCTGGGCTTGTTTTCCTCTTGCAGATGCAGGTAGCTGCAGGTTTTTTTTTTTTCTGGAATTACTTTCTTTTATTGGGCTCTACTTTGTGTATGTGACTATAATACCTGTTTAATAACTTAGTTTGTCCTGCAGCAGGAGCCGTCAGCTCCCAATTTTCTTCTACCGAGTGACAAAGAACCAAACCGCCGACTGCGCAAGCATCTTCAGCAAAGTTGCTAACAACATGGATGGTGAAATCTGAACTCTGAATTCCTCCCAGCAGCTGAAGCTGCTGGCTGACTGAAGGAGAACTCAGTCACATGGTGCAAAGAGCAGGAACTTGTTTGCCCTGAGACTCCTGCTGATGTTGGCACAGCGCACAAGGTGCACTGAGTATTTTTAAACTATTACTAAAAAAAAGTTTCAATGTTTTACATTATTGATGAAAGTTGTTGATAGAGACCCAACTACAAAATTTGGCCAAGAAACAGTCAGAAAAAAAAAAAATCCTCGGACAATGCCTTGACAATTTTTCCATTGATAAACGAGGATGAAATAAATGTTCTCGGGATTGCAAAGTGGGTTACAGATGTGACAACGAGGCAAAGAAGCAAGTCTGTCTGACCAGTGCCTGCGATCGGCCGACACTCCTACGACGCTAACCCACAGACACGCTGCAGGAATTCCGAGCATTGCTCTTGTGTCTTTGCAAAAAAAGAAAAAAACAAGAAAAAAAAAAACGCTGTTCAGGAGCTTCTGATGTGACGCCACTTTCATGAGGAGTTTCTCTGCTGTTTGGATTTTTTTCTGTATTTATTTCTTCCTGCGTGGGCCGGCTGGCCCACAGAGCATTGTTGCCTCTTTGATCAGCGGAGGATGGCGCGCGCTCCGTCGGAGGAGACCAAACAGACCACCCACTCACCCCCCTCTCCACTGCCGCCCCTCCCCCACAGCCCGAGAAAACAGGTGGCGCAGCCCGGTGTCAATACGCTGCATCTCGCCGCATTTTCTTGCTGGTGGAGCAAAAAGCAGAGGCGCCGCGGAGACTCTGCGTTAATGACGGAGCGCCTGCAGCGCAGCTTCGCTCTCCCGTTCCGAAGAACATGAAGAGGGAGATGAAAGACGGCCCCCGTCGGCCCCTGCCGGCCTCCCGGGGGCCCCGCAGCTGCACCCTGGATAGGGCCCCTAAGCTACGCTGCACAGAGCCAACTGGCCTTTATTACTGGTGATATCAATCCAAAAAGCTTCAGAGTCAATGAAGACGCACTGTAGAGTGAAGGTGAGGCTCTATTCACTGCACGTGTTCACTCTGTTGAGGAATTATGTGTTGTTTTTTTACCAGTTGTATTTTTTAACCACAGAACTTTTCTCGTGAGGCATCGCCTCTTCTTCTCTGTGTGTGTCCACCTCGCTGCCAGATGCTGCCCAAGACGCTTCCCTCCGCGCATAATGAGACCAGACGGACCCTGATTAAAGAAGTCGATATCCGAGGAGCCGCGGAGTAGCCGGCAGACGGCTGAGAATCAAGCTTTTATCTAAAAGAACCGGGGAAAAAAGTCCTTCAAACCTTAAATGCAGAAGGAAACCATCCGGATATCGAGGTTTTTAGGGGTCTTCTGGCTTTAGGGAAATGAAACATTTGATCCTGAGAAAGCGTTTGGTCTGTCAGTGGTGAATGGAAGAAACATCCATGTAAATGAGGCTAGAACTGGAAAAAGAAGAAAGAAGAGAACTACATTTCCTCTCGGCTGATTTCAAAGTCTTTACTCAGAGCGACCGTATGATGAACGAGGTGTCGTTGAGATTTTCTCGCTGTGGTCATCGTGTGTGTGTGTGAGAGAGCAAGTGCATGTGTGTGTGTATGTGTGTCTCTGGGGGCTTTCACATTGATTTCCCATCCTGCCAGAAGTGCAGCACAGTGGAGAAATGACAACAACATTCATCATCTCGCTGGTCATTTGTATCGACAGGACGTAGAGAACAATATGAGGTGGCAGCACTGTGTGTCTTTGTGTGTGTGTGACACGGTGTGCATTTGTTCCAAAGCATTTTAAAAACACAAAGAGTTCATTCCAAAACATTGTTTCCGTTATTACTCCCCCTCCATCATGTGCTTTTAAAAACTCAGTCTAGCCTCCAAGCCTGATTGTAGCAGCTGTGCTCCTTATAAGCAGTGTTGGGTGAATGGCCACAAGGGGGCAGAGTGTTTTTTACACGCAAGGGATTCATACTTTATAAGAAATGACCAGGTGAATTAATTAAAAGTGTAAATGTCCTCAGGAAATGTGACGCTCTTGCACAGCCATTTTGCTCTGAGAGCTGTGAAAGTTTGCTTAATTTTATCGAACTGTTTCACCAGCTGTGTTTGTCACCGTGCGTCACCACTTTATAACATCCAATCTGCGACTCGAGTGATTCACGCAGTCCAGCAGTGAGCGGAATGACTCATCTGCTTGCACATCAGGCTCTGCGGAATCGATGTGCCGTCGATATGAGGCAACGCCTGACTCAAGAAACTGCTGCTGATGAGGTAGAAATTCTACTGACAGGCGGCAGGATATCAATAATCAACACGATGAGCGCCCTCGCTGTCACTCCGACTGTTTATCTCCTCGACGGGCGGCGGCGTTCAGACCTTTAGGGGCTGCTGGATGGCTGAGATTTCGGGCAGGTCTGAAAAACAGAATCAAATCTGAATCTGTTTGGGATCGTAAGAGGATTACCGAACCAATTGGGATGCTTCAAGTAGAACGAGGCAAAGCTACAGACAGTCTGTAATTGTGGCAGAGACAGGAAGCTGCTGCTAGCTAGCTAGCAAGAATGCTGCAGTCACCGGCCTGCAGGCGATGTTACCAATCCAAGTACGGAGACGCCAGAACTTGTCGCTTTTCGTCCTGCCTCCCTCTGTCCCTGATTGGCTGAGTGTTCTGCACGCTTCAGGCTGCATGACCCAAACCCTAACCTTGACACTATCTTCCACACTCCAACCTGAACGAATCAGGGACGAAGAGATGCAGGTCTGAAAACAAAGAGGCAGAGTGATCAGGGAACAAGAGAGGTTGGTTTCAAAGGGTGGAGGTGGAGTTTCGGATTTGTCATTTTGCGGCCAGAAGCTCGTGTTGCTACCACGCAATACTGTTCGACAGCTCTGAATCAGATTCTGAGGGTTTTTTTTGTTAGATTTAGTTTTATTCTTTTTTTTAAATTGTTCCTTTTCCAAACATTTTCTATGCCGAAACGTGAAATGTTCCAGTTGGCATCTGAGTTTGGAAGCTTTTTTTTTTTTTTTTTTCAAAATTCAATTTGCACTTTGAATCCTTTTGATTTTTTTTTTTTTTCATCCAGGGGACCAAAACGCGGGCAGAAGTCTCAGCTGGCATTTGAGTTTTCATCTCCTTTAGGGTCGTTCCCGTCAGTTTTCCTGACATGAGGCCCATGATGCAACACTTAGTGTAAAACAGCGAGAAAGCAGTCGGAACACCTAATGAATAATTCCCTCTCATGCTCTGAGATTCCAGGATGGAGGCGGCAGCCCCGCGCTGAAAACACACAAACACTTAGCATATTAATGCTGCGGCTGCCGATGGAGTCGAGCACATGAAAAGGAGTCATGCATCAATAAATGATGCGAAAACCACAACAGGAAATTAGAGCCCAAATGTAAATATTGTTTATGTTCTATTTTGACAATTTTAAAACTCTTGAAGAAACAACAACAACAAAAACTTAGCTCATCTCAAAACGCGACGGTTTTGCTTCTAATTAGGCAGCAGCGTGTGAACTCTGGTTTCCGTCACATCAGAGTTTTGTCGTTGAAACCCAAAGAGAATAGTCTAACTAGTTGGGAAAGTTGTTGCACAAACTTTTAAACCTCAGCAGAAACCCGCGAGGCCCCTCAGACAGCCCAATTAATGCACTAATTATACTGTTATATATATATTATATATTATACTCACTCCACAACAAGCTCTCAATAAGACACTTAATGGCGAAGACAAATGTTTTCCTGTCACTTGTGAAAACCGCACAAACTGGTTGGCAAATTTGCAAATTTGGTTTGCATGTGTGATTGTAATTTGTTGAGCCAAAAAAAAACCCTCAAAATTGAAGCTAATGTGACAGACACACAATTTTCAGGTTAGCATTATTTATGGATTACCTTGTTTTCTTACCACATTCCACCTCTTCAATCTTGCTTTGGACTGTTTTTACTATGTTTTACTTGCAGGGATCAGGAAAACTTGTCGAGCAAAAAAAAAATAATAATAATAATAATAATAATAATAATAATAATAATAATAATAATAATAATAAAAAACTTCTGTGGATACAAATAATTTTAATGGTTATTTAATGAGCATCTGCGAAGGAGAAAAACCCCAAAACAAAAGTGGCCCTCAGCCAAAGTTTTCAATCACTTTTATTGTTTGTCTGGTTTTAGTTCAAACCATCAGAGTGAGTGATCACATGAAATAATAATGCGATCAGCAGAACAGATGGAGGGAAGCTGCATGATGTAAATTCAGCTCTAAGAGCCGTGACTGTCGGAGAGACACACTTGAACGTGCTCTCAAGTAATTCATTTAAAAATCTAGATAAAATGAAGAACCGTTTAGAGAGAAAAACGCTGAACTTGACAAGACAATTTTGAACAAAGTTTTTTTTTTTAAGTTAAAAAAAATTAAGTGTTGTCGTTGTTAATAAATGAGGCTCTGTCAGCCGGAATGATCTCACCGGGTGGTGCAGACACCAAGTTGAAGCAAAATGCAGAAACTTTTAGAGGAATCAGAGAAACAAAAGAACCAAAAAAATAAATAAAAATGGAACTTCGTGTGAACTCCTGCCAACAGAGTGTTGAATCATTCAGAATTTTCCCGCTGTGTGAAACACTGAAAACGGACAGAAAATGGCCCAGAAAACAAATTTCAGCCTGGTGGAATTCAAGCCTAATCAAATTTCCCTGCTGGGTCAATCCAAGCTTGCAGCGTCACGCCCACTGTTATGACATTATTGTGCATGAAAACATGTCTTAAACACCGGGGAGTGTGTGAAATGCAGAAAATGAGTTCATGAATAAGACATTTTTCATGCTGCTGCCTGCTGTGTTTTGTTATATTTTTTTGTGTGTGTGTGTGTGTGTGTGTGTGCCTTTATTTTGGCGACCAGGTGGCTCAGCGGCGCAATCAAAGTGTTCAACATTCAAGTGTAATCGCGGTAAAACGGGCAATCTTTTCCCCCTGACAGGCTTCGTTTCCCAGCCGGATGATGGCCCTCTTTAAACATGGGAACCTGTGCCATGCCAAACAAACAAACACAAACCGTCGCCGGCAACATCTTTTTTTTATCTATAACATTTAAAAAGTGACGACGGAATAACAAGAAAGTCTAGAATTGTTGTCTGGGTTTAGAAATTAGTTGCCTGATGACTCAGAGGCAGCGAGAGGACTTCATTCTGGAGGGTTCTCAGACAAGTCCACCGTAAAGCCTTAATGAATGACAATTAAAATGAAACAAGTGGGAAGCACGTCAATCCGGCGGCAGAGGGATGGATATCCGGAGTCGTGATCCCCTTCACGCCATCGCCGTCATCAGAATTAACCTTTGTAAGTCGCCGGCTGGGAAGATTGACGGCGCACCGTTCCCTGAGTGGCATCAGCCGATGGAGGGAGAAAACGTGCATCTAGGTGATGGACACATCAAAGCCAAGCGGGCTGACCTTCAGCTCTGCTCCACAACTCCCACAGGAGCTCCCTGCCCCCCACTGACATAGTCTCCACCGTCAGTCTCTTCTGTGTTTATACATCTGTAGCTTTGATCGCTGAGCCAGATGACAGCGTCCACACTGAGCTGAGGCCAAGTTGACGAGCTCGTCTGTTGCTATATTGATTTTGTTTGATTTTCTTTTTCCTTTTCTCGTCGCCGCCATTATCTCTGAGGCCCCCTGTGGCTGCTGCAGGCACTGCGCACTTCCTCCACAGCACGTTCGCACCTTCTAGTGGTTGCAAAACAGCTATTTTTTTGTCCTGGCGCACCCCCCAATGAACCTCCCGGGCAGACGGCGGCGGCTCTGACCTCAACCTTGGACATCCTCAAAACCCTCCGATTCATCGGCCGTCCTGACAACTGCCGTCGCCACCGCTAGAACTTCATTAAAAACCTCAATTTTCACCTACCTTGACTGTCGGCGTGAAGCCGTATAGCACCACAGGTAGAATCACTTACCACGAGCGTGACAGCCTTCTCTATTTTTTTTTCTCCTGCTGTGGATAAACATGTATTTTAGCGCGAGCGAGGAGTGAGACTAATCCGTCCATGTTGGCTGCACGCTCCGATAAAACCTTGAGCTCAGCTGGCAAACGGTAATTTTTTTTCTTCTGCAAATGAAAAGGGCAGCGGCCCAGCGTCTCGGCAGTAAAGAGGAAAATATCTCCTTTCTGGTGGGGGTTGGCTATGAAACGGAACCTTTGTACGCCTGAACTGTGGGATTAAACTTTACGTGACCTCATAGCATCATACGTTTCTGTATATTATACATATATGGATCTAATTAATGTTTCTTCATCAATAATGGCAATAAGCAATAAAGCTTTTTTTTTTTTCTCCGAAGATGCCGTTCACATTAGCAGGAACCAGAACATTTGGGAGATTTTATCCACCTCCAGTCCAGTTTCTGCATGGCTGAAAAACACTTTAAAGCACTGATGAAATCACTAACAGTAATAATGGTGTCATCCTAATTGTCATTATCAGTCAAAGAAAACCCCCAGCCAATAGTCATTATAAGTCACTGGTTGTATCTACGAATAAAAAACAAAGGGAACCACTTTAAATGCCAAGGCAACTATCTCACTGTTGGCTGCATCACAGTGCACATTCTCGACAAAATGCACGGCAGAAAAACACACACAATTTGACAGTGTGAAGGCTAGCGACACAGACACAGACACAAGTGATTAATATTTTCTGCATTCCAGCAACGCTCATTGTTATGATGACACGCGGCGGCCATCAGTTTGTTTGCTAAACGAAGCCGAGGCCAACTGGCCTCTTTATCTCTCTGGCTCCTTCCTGAGAGAAAGTCATTCTGACAAAATTACCCAGGCCATTTTTTTTTTTTTTTTTTTTTTAACAAATAAAGAGCCTCCGCAAATGTGGGCAGCGTGCTGTCCATTAGCGACGCTCACTATGCTTCGCGCCGTTAAATGTAGCCGCTGACATAGAGCATGATTGCTTCTGGGACAGGATGTCAGAGTAGGCTTGCACAGTGTCACCGCTAAAATGGGAGTGCGCGCGCACATGTTAAGGTAATTTTAAAGCACGTTTTATTCATAATTTGTGGCAAAGCGATGGAATAATTACATCAGGGCAGTTGAAATCTGCAGGAAAACGCCGGGGGTCACAGGGACAGGGAGTTGTCATAACAATTAGTGGTAAATGACCAAGATGAGATGATGAGGATGATCATTACTGTGTTATGTCATCAGTAAAGCAACTTGACCGATGACAAAAGGAGTGTTGATTTGCTTCCTGTCGTTTGACATCTGACCAGTTTGCATTTTGGCCTCATTGTTCTTCTAATTAGAACTTTCACTGCATGGGAATGAGTATAGCGCGAAAGTTCTAGAACTCAAAAAGTACCCTAAAGTAGAGAATCTTATTCAAGTTTAAAGCAACTTCCTTTCATCACGCCGCCCACGAAGAAGCTTTGATTCCAAACAGCAGGACAGTCGGGGCAAATTCCACCAGTCCTCCAGTTTCAACATTCATAGATGGAATCTTGGTCTTGGCTTGGTCTGACCATTCCATGCACCGCCCTGATGTAATGATGCCTTTGGAAATGGATAGAGACTGTGGACGGTGGCAGCTTCGTAGTGTTGCCTGCTACCATTAAACCAATGATAAGACCAACCAAAGAGAGGGAGAAAGAGTAAGATGGCCTATTCCCACCGATGTGGCTATGCTTTCTTTCTCTTTGTTGCTGCATTATTGTTTAATATCCTTTAATTGTGTACCTATGAACTCCACAATCAGTTCACCTACTAAATAATTCCACAAGACAAATGGAGAACTATTGTGGCCTTTTTCATGTACAATAAAAGGGATGGCAGAAAGGGAACCGTTGGAGGCAACAACTCCTTCATCACCTTTTGACTGGTTTTTAACCCTTTGCTGTTCACCTCCTTAGAGAATGGCTGCGGATCTATACGATTTACCCTCTAAGGAGTTTAGCCTTGAACGTGTCATCGCAGAGGGCTCATTTGGGATTGTGCGCATGTGCAGGAGGCGTTCCAACAATGAACTCCTGGCTGCCAAGATCCCCAAAAATAGCATTTGCACCCCCATAGAGGTTTGGACTTTATGTTCACTTTTATACAACTAGATAGTCAAAGCAAGAATTCCTTGTATCTCGTGTCTGGAATGAAATTCATTTTGGACTTGTGTTGTGTCCGCAGATTCTATGCATGGAAGCGTTGATGAAACTCAAATTTGACCAGCGCAATATTGTCAAATACTTTGGTACATTCAAATTGTTTCACCAACGAGTGATGGTATTCGAGTGGCTGGATATGAACCTTGACCAGTACCTGGTGAGGGCATCACCTCTACCCCTGAACGAAATCAGAGCGATCGTCCAACAGGTACGCCATTACAAAAGGCCAAGAACTTTTTTGATTGAAGTGTTTTGGCTGCTACTTACTTGTATTCTGGATTTTTAAGGTTGCCACTGCACTTGATGCACTGGCGAGTATTGGACTGATCCATGGAGACTTGCACCCAAGCAACATCATGGTGTCAAAACACCTGCCTGAACCCTTGAAAGTCAAAGTTATAGACTTTGGTACCGCTTTTTCTGTATCCAAGGCAGAACCAGTCATGAGTCTGCAAATTATTTCTTTTAGGTGAGATCCAAAGACGCACCACTCAATTTTATTATTGTCACACAGGTCACACTTTCCGTTCCTCTGCTTCCAGGGCCCCTGAACTGTTTCTGGGCCTCCCGTTCACCGAATCCATCGATTTGTGGTCCCTGGCTGTTGTTTTGTGCTTCATAATCAGTGAGAGTCTACCGTTTCCCGGACAAACACATTATGAAGTGGTGAGTCAGTAACAGTATCAGTTGGTTCTATCTTTGATCGTGCATTGAGGTGCTTTTGAAAGTGATTTAGCACTATTGAGTATTTGTGTTACTTGGGATCTTTAGCAAAAGATACAAGGGAAGCAATTTGTGACTTTGCAAGACAAAAAAATTAAACATCTTGTGACAGTATAATTACATAGATTGGTGCAAAGACCATGCACAGTAAAATAAGCAGAAGCTCTTAGCATTGCCATGTTGATATGAAGTCAGACAAAGCAAACCTGCTGTGACGCACTAATTCAATGCTGTGATTTATCTCCAGCTTACATCAATGATTAAAATCCTAGGTCAGCCACCTGATCGTCTTCTTGATCACGGTTTCAAGACAAAGAGATATTTTGTCAAGACTCCGTTTAACACCTGGAGACTGAAGGTACTAACCATGAACATTGTTTCTCCTCAATTTTTTATCTGACTTCTCTTCTTTTTGCAACAATTCTTGAAAATAAATAAATAAATAAAAAAATGTAAAAAAATCTTTCAGACACCTTGCGAGTTTTCTGATGACAATGTTTTCACCACTGAAACAAGCAAGTTCACTTCACTGGATGAACTTAAAGAGGTAAGTGTTGGGTTAATCTTCCACTGTACACATGTCCCAAAGTCTCAGCTGATGCTACATTAAACCTAATGTCTTCCATCTAGTTGAGTGTGAGCAAGAGGTACCAGGCCGACCCAGACGAGTGGTCTCAATGCATTGAACTCGTCAAGGCCATGTTGCAGATCTCTGTGAGTGACAGGATCACTCCTGGCAAAGTCCTCACTCATCCCTTCATTGCCACACTCACACTCAACACCGTCTCAGTTCTGCCAACGTCGCATGAGAACGCCTCTCTATTGTATAGTGAGGAGAACAAAGTGGGGTGAGATTAACTTCTACCAAGGGTCTCACTTACGTTTTTGCTCTGAGCAAATATAAGTTGATTTTTGACTTGAATTCAGGTGACCCATTTCATTTGACCAGGGACATCAGTTGCAGGGCTGCTGATACTCCTACGGACCATGACACTATGTTCTTCAACCGAGGCAACCTCAGTCCATTTCCCACATTTCGGCACAGGATGACTGTAGTTCACCCCTTCCAGCATGAGAATGTACTGCAACCGCAAGATCATGTCAGGTAGGATGACTGCAGTGGGAGATATTCTTACCATTGCCATGGCCAATCCTAATTGGATGTGCACTGTCAAGTCACCTGTACCTGGTCCTGGGAGTTTCACGTTGGCTGCTGACAGATCTGTTAAAAATGATCTGCCTCATGCAGATGACAAACTTCGCTTCCTACCGTTCCTCAAAACTAAAGATCTGTTTGGTTCAGCTTGCAGACAAGTGCAGACATCATGCCGGAATCCCCATCTTGTCTGGACGGAGGCACCTGCTGGCTTGCTACTCCTGCCATTTCTCTAACTGAGGATGACACTTCACGTGTCCAACCGGATGTGTGCAGTCCACCTCCCACCATCCGACCCAGGGTCATTGTGGTTCACCCAGCCACTCACTGTGGCAAACTGCAACAGGAGGGTTTTGATGGTGCAGACTGGTAAGATGATTGACCAGATGACTTACAAGGAAGAGTTTTTACATCTATCTGAGTTTTATATCCATGGACCTCTTTTCACTGTGTGCGTTTAGTTTTCTGCCAAGGCTGAGTTCGTTGCCGGAGTCCAAGAGCAACATTGAGTCCTTCGGTAAGAAGCTCTGGTCTCAGCTTGTGTGTGTCTTGTAGACATTAGACATTGCGTCTAGTAGACATTGTAGGGAGGAGTCACAGTGCCTGACGCTTTCGCCCCCCCTCCAGGTACCAGGACTTTGAAGAAGCAAAGTAGGAGGAAGAGGAAGAAACACTTGATGAGCTTCTGTTTTTGGATGAAACAGACCTTTTTTTCGTGTACTGCTGCCAAAGTCGAGGATCCTGGTTGAACAATGTGATTTCCTGAAAAAAAGACTTTCCGGGCTCTGATTTCATCATGGAATTTGCATGCCTGTCTTGAACTCCAAATCAAAGTGGTAACTCAACAGAACTTTTCTCTGATTGTCAATACAGGAGTGCGTGACTGAAGATAGTATTTTTGCATTCTGTGAATTTAGTGTCACTGAACTCACAGACAACCAAAATTGAGGCCACTCAGCGGGTTGCGCTGCTATTCTTCCCCTTCAGTCTGTTGCCGCTATGACCCCCGGCGCCTTTCTCCGGCACTCCACTTGTTTTCACACTCCCATGTTACAGCTCCTGAAACATGTTGTTTCATCCATCAGAGAGCCATTCTCTAGCCTCCCAATCCTCACCTGCGGGCCCAAGCTTGCCGTTGTCCGAAGTGCAGCCGAGTGTTGCGCCAAGCAGATTGATGAGGTTTATTTAGAGAGAAGTGCCGCGAAGGCCAGTGGACAGAGAGAGTGAAGCGGTGAGACAGAGAAAGAGAGAGGAGGCAGTGGGCACTAATGGATTTTTCCAACCTGGGGGGAATTAGTTGTTGCCCGATGTTCTGCGAGGACAGATAGAGGAACAAACCATGCAAGAGCATCAGTCAGCATTGTACACAGCACACTGCTACTTTCATAACCAACTCTTCACTGATAAGGATTTTTTGTTATTTCCACTGGCTGAGCCAAAAATGACAATGTGTTGGTGTTTTGCTACTATATAAAGGGACGATATACCCTGTTTTGCTTGTCTGGCAACAGGACTTGTTTTGGCAGAACTTCTTGCCAAATTCAACACGTCTTGTCTTGCTGCAGTGCGCTAGCTAGCTAGAGACCAAAGAAGAAAAAGAAATAAATGTGATAAAGCTTGATAGATGTGTTGTGTAAGAGTGCTGGGTTCTAGGCAGGTGACCACAGTTATATAGTCCTAAAGTCCTATAGCTCCTAACGGGCCAGCACAGGGCGCTGTGTCGATGACAGGGGTTCCATTCTACCTATTACAACTCAATGACTTGAGAAAACTATTACAACATGTTTTTTTTTTTAGGTGGAAAGGTGGTGTCTCTTTGGCTCCAACCACACTCCTAAGATGTGTGTTTTCAAACTGGGATTTGGTGTTGGTTTAACCGGCTGAATTTTCAAGGAAATCTCTCCCTTTTCATCATTACCGCGGCCTTTAACTTTTCATTCAGGATGGCTAGATCGCAAAGAGGGAGGGGAGGAAAAAAAAGAAGAAGCAAGGAGGGAGTCATTGGCGAACATGCATTATGTATCATATCCCACAGAGCGGGAGCCGGTTGCTGTGAGTAGGAACGGCGCCAGCGGTGGGCCGAGTGCGGCGAATGCTAATGAGTGCGTCGTATTTTTTCGCCGGGGGCCACATCTGATTAAAAGCACAAGTCACAGGGAACACGGCGCAGCGGTGTTATCAGCGGGGAGGAACACAGAGCCGAGTGGAGGAAGCGACGTGGAGAAGGAGATGAGTTTTTGGGGGTTATTTCTGGCTCAGCTGGAGATAAAAGATCTGATTACGGATAAAAGGGGCTGAGTCACTGGTGTGGAAGGAAAGAGGGGGTGTTGAATGTTTAACTTTAGCGGAAAAAAAAGAAGATGTATTTGCCGACTTTAGTCTGTGGCTGAAGTGGTTTCTTCACCCAAGCCCACACCACCAGCAGTACATTCCATACCTAACACCCCCCCTCCGCTTGCTGCTCCACCCTCCGATGGACTGTTTTCCTTTTGTCACCTCTGTGTTTGTGTGTGCACACTTGTTTGTCTGTTACCTATGTTTTGTCCCCCCTCCCCCTTCTTATGTTAGCGTCTTTGGGTTTATGAAAAGCGCTATATAAATCCAAGTTATTATTATTATTATTATTATTAATATTATTATTATTATTATTATTTGGTTTGTTCAGCTAGCGGTGACCTGGCTGAGTAACCTTCCACCGGCTGCTGATGGTGGTTCTGAAGAAAATAATTGAAGGACGGGTGGGGAGGTTGCTAAAAAACAAACAACAAAAAAAGAGCTCATCATGACCTCTGCGACAGTTTCTACCGCGCCACTTTATCTTCTCCACGTCCTGGCGAGCTGTCAGCGTTAATCCCTGAACACACCAGCCGGAGTCTGAGAAAACTGATCTCACTTCAGATTACTGCCGGCCGCCAAAGCAGTCGTTTTCTGACAGCAAACAAGTAAAGAAAAAAAAAAAAGTGGACAGGGTCGGTGGTAGTGTTGGTGGTGGCGGTGGGGAGGTGGTGGTGGGGGGATTACAGCGAGAGTTTCCAATGTTTTGTTGAAAATAGAATAAATCACATCGGAGAGCTCCATGTGAGATGGATTTTTAGGAATCTGGAGAATAAAAAACAAAATTACATCCTGAAAAGGCAGAAAACTGATCCAACAGATTTACTGTGTTCCTCCTCCGCTGTGTCTGATCAGGATCAGGAGGGCAAGGATGTATTATAAGACCTGGATACCGGACTTCCAATGTGGCCACTCGAGGTACTGCAGCCTTAATAAAACCCTGCAGCCCAAAAAGCATTTTTCTTCACAGACCACAATACAAATAATAAACACAGTTCATAACAAATCTTTTTGTTGTGTACTTTTAAGTCATGGACTTGTAATCTTTCTAAAAAAAAAAAAAAAAAAAAATGTATTTAGGCCAGAAAATAAGAATGAAATCAAATCAATTCACAGGTGCTGTAGACAAGCATGAAGAGGTCGACAGGCGCAGGAAAAAAACCCCCAAAAACTCTAGACACGTCGACTGTTTGTTTTTGCATGAGGCCAAATTAATTCCCAGCGTTGGAGAAGATTCAGCGGCAGTAATGAGCATGATTCACTCGTCCGCATCAGGAAGGCCGTGTTTATTTGATCCCTCACCTCGTTCCAGCGTGGAGGCTGAAATTCTGCAGTCTGCACTCAGCCACTGGGATCAGTGTGTGTGTGTGTGTGTGTGTGTGTGTTGTGTTGTGCTCTGCTCTCCACAAATGCATTAACCTGAAAATATGGGACGAAAAACCCAGACTGGCACTTTTTTGATTTCTTTCTTTTTTCTACCAAGACGGATGGAGAGTCGGCACGATGAGGCTCGCTGAGTTAGAGACGGAAGGCAGGCGACGCGGCAGAGGGTTGTGGGTCTGCCGGGACCCCCTAACTCAGAGTGATGGCTGTGTAGCTATGTGAGCCTGTAAATAAGTTGATTTGTTGTTACGGGACTTGTGTGTGTGTGTGTGTGTGTGTGTGTGTGTGTGTGTGTGTGTGTGTGTGTGTGTGTGATCAGAGTGAGAGGCAGCCTGAGAATTGCCTGTGGGGAGGGACTTTAAATCTCCCGCTCCGCCGAGCACCTGCCGCCGTCGCCGCTGATGGAGTCGATACCAGCCGCAGAGTGGATCACCGGAGGCCCTGGAGTCGCATTGTTGAATCAGTGCCCTGCGAAAAAACCAGCCGCCATTGTTGTTGGGCGACAATAAGAAGCGGGACGTAAATCATGGCGAGGGGTGAAAAGCACGACAGCGAGTGCAGTGAACGGGAGCGTGGAGGGCCGGGAGGCGTGTCAGGACGCCGTCTTCACCACCTTTAAAGGACCTACTTACACAATATCAGTGAGTGGGGTTTTTTTTTGTCAATTATGAGCGTTTTTATTTGCGTAAAGATACGCATCATGTTGTACCACCAAGGTTCCACTTGTCCTCCTGACTGTTAGATGGTGCTAGACCTTTGGTACTGGGCCTTTGAGGGCAAATTTGAGCGTAAACGGTGCATAAATGTTTATAAATCAGTTTAGAAGTCAGCGATCTTAACCTTTCTTGCTGCAAAAATATTTTGACAGGATTCTGATATATGTATTATTATTATTTTTTTTTTAAATACTCCTGATTTCAGATGCTTCATGTTTTTTGTGTTTTGTTTTGTTGACCCTTTTTCTTACACAAACTACCCACCAGGTTTCATCACAAACCTTCAGTTTGGGCGTCTTGGGTGTGAACCTCCCTCCAGCATCCAGAAACAGTCAATTCAGTGTCAAGTTTCAATAGTGAGCCTTTATCTTTTTTTTTTTCATCAAAATTAAGCTTTTTTTTTTTATTTAAAGGGCCCAAAAAAAGAAGCTTGTGAAGGATAAAACACAGCGCACTCACTGCTGGAGCGGATCCGAAACATCTGACCTCTCCTCATTCCGCCGCTTCTTTTTGTCTTCCAGTCAGCAAGATGCTAATCGCTTCATTAAAGCCTTATTAACATTAAATGGCTGCCAGAGCAGAGGGCAGCTGAGCAAAGACCTCCCCCACGCAGTGCGTCTCAAAGTGAAGCCATTTCATAAATCATTGGAAAAGTTTTTTTTTTTTTTTTTTTAACCTGATGGACTCTTATGCTGAAGCGCCACTTCACTTTCACACATTTTACCAACTGAGGTTTATCTGTGCAGAAAACAGCAACAAAAAGGCAGTGTAATTTCAAATTGCACCTGATTCATGCAGATGTCTGTCTGCAGCCTGCAGGACTCTTTCTGGATACTTGAGGGCAGGAAGGTTGATACCCAAGACGCCCAAACTGGAGTTTTCAGTGAAAACAAAACAAACTAAAAAAAAAAAGTGTTTTCATTTGGGAATATTTTTAAAAGTTTTATACTTCAGATAAGCCTGTCAAAATAATCTTGCAGTGAAGGGGCTTGAGAACGCTGATATCTACATAAAGTTATAAAAGTTTATACTGCTTTTTCACTAAAATTTGCATTCAAAAGTTCCCTAAAAAGAAGTGTCAAAGGTCTACCGCCATCTAAAGGTCAGAAAGATAAGTGCAGGGGTTGTAGAGCCGTGGTAGTGCAACATAATGTGTGTCTTCACTCAAATGGAAACACTTACCAACAAACAAATACATACTGCCACCCCCTCGAAAGGTGCTGTTAATGACTTGATCAACGCCGCAGGTGCGTTTTGCTGCTCCCTGAGGTCAGGGGGCCAATCACTAAATCCAGTGTTTCATTGCTCAGGAAGGGCCGACACAGGCAAAAGGCCAAGAGAGCAGAATTTGCTCTCCACGCTCAACTGAAAACTGCAGATTCAGTTTGTTTTTCCCGACCGTAAAACAGCGGCACAGCTGCTCGTTTGCGGTCCGTCCAATCAGCAGCAGTCTCACCAAGCGAGGCCTCTTAAAAGCAATTAGTATTTTTATGTACATTGAACCAATTTACCAGTTGGCTGCGCGTTTAAGGGGCGGGGGGACTATTTACCATTCTGAGCCAGGTCTGAAGCTTTCGTCCGCTCGTGGCTGATTGTTGTTGTTCATTAGTACATTTTAACGGCTGGATTCAAACCTCCCTCACTCTCAGCAGCAGCAGGCAGCCGTGGCGAGCAAACAAAGCTCAGATCTTCCCACATCGGCATCGGCGGATATTGTCTGGCTGCTAAATCTGCTGTTAATTAAAGAGTAATCTGGCCGCTAATTAGGCTAATTTATTCCTCGGGTATTATGAAAGAATGTTGTAAAAAGCCACATTGCAATACGATACGAGGTTTTACGAGGTTTTTACGTCCATCAGGCAGAAATAAACACTCACTGTGAAGACAGAGGAGCAGTCGACTGGATCACGTCCAAACCCTCCAGAACCGGCAGTGAACCCGAGGAGCTTCACATTTTTACGTTTTACATTTACATTTTATTTAGAAAATGCAGATTCAAAACAGAGTCTTCACCTCATCACTTTCAATAATGTGCAATAATGTGGGGGGGGAATTTAGTCATTAGTCAGTTTCTTGTATATTTAGGTGACTTGACCTATCTTGAAGTCACCAGTCTTTGTACAACTGGTAAAACTGTTATTGTGCAATATTGTTGTCTGACCAGAAATGAAACATTCAAGCACCTGCCCTGGTCGTGATCGGACCTAAAACCTGACTTATTATTTCATTTCTGTGTGTAATAGAAGGTCATTTTTGTTGTTTTGTTTCCTGTCATTTTTTCTATTTCATTCTTACCATCATATTTCATTGATATTTGCATTGTTGTTTGCTATCGTCTTGCAGTGTTATTTTGATATCATGTCTTGGCATTTTTTAAAATCCCATAGTTGGTTTTTCCTTGAAAGGGTGATTTTTCTTTGGCTTTATGATTATGAGATTGATTATTTGAACTTTTTCTCCTGAGTTGTGTATTTGGAGCCCAAAAACACACCCGGTGGCCCCTGTCACTGACCGTAGATGTACAACGTAAAGCTTTGTTTCCCTAAAGAACTTTGTTTTTGTGGTCTTTCGAAAATGCCGAAGCACCCTCGGGGTCGTCGGATGTGTGGAGGAAGTGGAGGAACTTCCAGCGCCGCCGCCTCTTCCGTCTCCCGCCGCTCGCTCGCCCGTCTGCCCGCCCTCCACGCCCACACATCGCTTGGCTGAAAGGTCAGCGCCTTTGTCAGGTCACAGCCGCTTCATTACATGAAGGAGGGTTGGAGGAGGAAGAGGAGGAGGAGGGGGGGCAGGAGGAGAAGCTCGGCACCAAAGTTCACTTGTGTCGACCCGCAGGAGGTCCTCAGATGGGAGCTCGGCCCGCCGCCGCATGACACATTCCATAATAGATGTCGTCTAAATGGCGACAGGAATCAGAGGGTCAACCTTTACCTCAGCCGGTGGGGGCGGAGACTGGAGGCAGACTGCTTTTTTCCCTCTCCTGTATAGTGATCGCTGCCGTGTTTTAATGATGGATGGCGGCGACAGAGGTGGGGCCACCGTCCTGCCGCCTCCTCCGTGCTGCTCGCTAATTAAATGACAAATTGTCGTGCAGGGAAATGTGCGTCTGTCATGGCCAAACTTTTGCTTCCTAATTTGTTGCCGTAATGACACATGCAGAAATCACCTCCATTGTCTGTCACAACTGATGGATTAACGTGGGGAGGGGGGCGCTGTTTTGTGTCTGTAACCATGGCGATGGACATACCCTGAGTTTGTCAGAAAATCATGGATTTTGTGGACTTGGGGGTTTTTAGCCAATCAATCAATCAATCAATCAAACATCATTTATCAATTATCACATCCAAAGGCACGTCAAAGTCCTTTGCACAAACAAAGAGAAAACCAAACGATTCCTCCAGAGCAGCATGAAGCCACAGCAGCCAGGAAAAAAATCTCCAACTGGAGCAGACCGGCCAGTGGAAGTTGCAGTGATCCAATCCAACTATTTATAAAGCTCTTCGTAATACCTGCGATAAAAGCTGAACCTTTTAAAATAAAACAGGTCCATCACAAGAGGTTTACAGTCACTGTTCTCTCAGCATGTGAAAGACGACTGTGGTGTTTATTTTTCAATCAATTTGTACCTGAAGCGCCCAGTGGAATGTCTACCTGATGCCCATCTGGAATCAAGAACCATCACAAAACACTTTCATAGTGATTAGGTGATCTGCCATGTTCAGAGCAGACCAATTAGAAGCCTTCACTTGAAGAGGAGTCCGTTATGATCAGGGCGAGGTTTCCTACTGGTTGCAAGGGGCTGACAAGTGACAAACAAATCAAACAAATGATACTGATTGGTTCAGTGGCATGTGGTTCTGATTGGAGCTTATCAAGATGGATCTTCAGAAGAGTGCAAGAAACCCTATTTACAGTAAAATGTTTTAAGCTAAATTGCAGAAAATACCAAAAAAAAAAAAAACAACCCAAAAAACAGCAGCATTACAGCGCCTGGTTGCCATGGTTACTCTCTCTCCCTGCATCATGTGCCCTTTTTGCTTCCTAACGCACGTCGTTCCACCACTTTGTTGCCTAATGAACTTGAAGCTTTCAGCGCCGCATTAAAACAACAACAAAAATGCATTATGCTAAATCTGTTATCCGTAAATGAGCTGTTTATTGGCAACGGCGACCAAACACTCGCTGCTGCAATTAGTGGAAATCCTCTTGGACGGAGAGCAGATCAATCTGACCTTCTTCACGATTTACCGCCGTCTGGAGGAGGTTTTTTTCCCCCCTAGTGTTCTTGTCTCCTGACAGCTGAACTCCAGCGGAGCTTCGCACTCTGCTGCCGGACAAATAGCTGCGAGGCTCTTCAACGTGGCAGGTTAACAAGCGTCTCAGCGCCGATGCTTTACAGCCGCACAAAACACATCTCTCCTCCCGAGCAGACAGCCACCCTATGTCTCAGCTGTCCGGCGACGAGGGGAGCTGGGGGAAGGTTTAATAGGACGGGAGTCTGAGTCAAATCTGGACAAACTCAGAGAGACACAGGAGCTGCTGCTGCTGCTGCTGTTAAGAAGTTGTGGCGGAGAAACTGAAAATAACTATGTTCTAATAGTGAATGGTCGCTATAAGCAGAAGACTCGGTGTTCAGAGCAGGGGATGGAGCCAGCAGAGAAAATGGGAGGAGAGCCTTGAAGGGTCACAGGGTACAATATTTCTCCATCACAATCTGGTGAACCTGTCTGATTCCCCCCCAACCCCTCCTCCCCCGGCCTGAATTGGCTGCTGTGACCTCCCAACAAAACCAGCCTCGAGAGGAACAAGTCAAAGACTGTTGTTCAGTGAAAAACAAGAAAAAACTGCTCCTCCTTGTCTTGTTCTTCAGCCACAGTGAAAATGCTGCCCAGTCCTGATAAAAATGCTTCTGTAGCAGCATCCATGCTAACCTCTTTAGGAGCAGTCATTGTTTATGGCTCCCAAACCTGCTGCCTCTCAATTCATAGAAAATCTGATCGGTTATGGAATCCATCCACGTTTTTTTTTTTTCAAGGTTGAGCGAAAAAGAAGAGGAAAAAAACCTAAGTTACTTGCGGCCGTCAAGATGGATGAGCCAGAATTGAAATCTGAGCAATGCAGCTGAGGCAAGTTTTTTTTTCCTGTTTTCCTGCTTTCCTGCACTTCAGGGTCTGCAGCAAGGACACGCCCACAGGGGTGACATCACACCCCTGGCTCCGCTCTCCCCATGTTGGTGTTTTCTGCGGCCTACTGACAGCAACAGCCGCAGCACCGCAGGTGATTGATGCGACTCCCAAACTCCCAGAGTGAAAACTTCCTACCTGTTCCAAACGCAACGTCAGTCACGGAGGGGCGTGGAGCAGCAGCGAGAAGCTGGAACGACGGGAAATCAATCATCCGGCGCCTGGAGGAGCATCGGCTGAGGTCCATGTGACGCTGACAGGAGGAGAAAAGTTCAACTCAGGTGTTGTGTCGGACGTCACTGTGCGACGACACAGTGGCAACACTGTTCAAGGTTGGAAAAAAACAAATGGTTTGATACGCAACGGTGTAGCGCTGACATGGTTCACTCACTGAGTCAATGAGCCGCTTCGGAACACAAATCGGGTCGCGACACTCGGATGCTCTACTGGTTTCGAGAGCAGCCTTGAACAATAAATAAACTCCCCAGAAAAACTCAACAGACCCCCAGAAAGAAAAAAAACAAACAGCACAGTTGTGTCTTTGTTGGCCTTTCTGTGCAGATTCACACCAACAGTGATGCTTCCACATGTTTGGAAGTGGATAAAAAGAAGGCGATCTCAGAGTGCGGAGCCAGCACCTGGTTGAGTATATCAGCCAATCTCTGACTTGGAATGAGGTATATAGAAAAGGGAAATAGAAACATAGAAGAAAATAGGTTGTCTAACATTGTTTTTGTGTCAAGGTGAGTCATAACTGTTTTTTTGCAGCCTCACAGCCGGTTTTCCTTCCATTCCACCAAGTAGTGTTTTTTTTTCTTCTTTTTTTTCGTCCTTCATGTGGCAACAAAAGATGTTTGTCTAGGCAGTTTGTCTTTGGCTGTCATTTTTCTGCAACCAGACTCTTGACATTCAGGCTTTTTCAGGGATGTAAATGAGCTGCTTTAGCATCTTCGGGTGCCAAAACGACTTTAAGGAACCAATATCAGAATGGATTATCAAGTTTTTTTTTTTTTTTTTTTTTCCAATAAGCCGCTGCAGGTGTGGTGCTGTGTGCGGCTCCAACACATTCTGAGATAAACATCAGTCCGACAGCCAGATGGCAGAAATCGATATCATCACCTTTTTGGAAATGATAAGAATAAATCCACGGACGGATGGATGAATGGATGGAGCCTCCAGGAGCCTGTTTGGCCATCTGTGTGTCTGCGTGCACGCGACCTTGCCGGGAGCTGGCCTGACCTCCACTCGACTCCTTCCCGCTGATTCATGCTCGCTGTCCAGACAATGGCCTGCGGACTCGATCGGTGGCCAGATGGCCGCGGCTGCTGCAGGACTTCGCTCGAACTGCACCGACTTTCATTTAACCTTCGACCTGAGAGCCCACCGCTCCTGGTTTAATTCAATCAGCCCGCCTGGGTGTGAATGGCTGATGAGAGGCGGTGGCGGTGGCAGCAGCCGAATAGCAGTCTTGAAAATCTCCCGCGTCAATCTTCTGTCACTTGGACGAATATGAGTCCTTGGAGGAGAAAGAGGCGGAGTCATAAGCAGGGTTTAACGGTGACAAAAACAGGAAGTTGCTGCTCAGCTGGTTAATCAACAGCTACCGGGACACACAGTTGTTGGAAACCAGCCCTTTGTGATGTCACTAAGATTACAACACCTCATGAATACGTCTCTTAGGATGGTGAACCCCCAGAGGCTGCTATGTTTCTTTCCCACCCATAGACACATGGAAGGTTCCACAAAGCTTCAGTTTTAGCTGGCGGCTGTAAACAAAGGGCTAAATATGCTGTATTCTGGACAATGAGAAACTGTTTTTTCTAACCAGTTGTGCAACGCAAGCTGACTTTTAATTTCATACATTTAAATGAACATGCGTCCAAAAAAATGTGAAATGTATTTGAGAGAGTTTCAACTTCCAAAAGTCTCTCCTGCTTCCAATCGGCCGGATTTAATGCAGTCTCCGGGTTTGAAGCTTCTTCCCCCGGCAGTGAAGGCTCTATTCTTACCCTGGTGGATGTGAGCGACAGATTGGCAGATACATGTCATAATTATGTTCCCGTCACCTGACAGACGAGCCGCGCTGCGCCGCGCCGCTCGTTGGCCTGTTTCTGCTCCACTCTCTTTTTTCCTCCCCCAGAATAAACACAGACTTTATTTCAGTGAGAGTTTCTCCCAGCCCCCCCCCCCCCCGCCCCGACCATCACCACCATCCACACACTACTTGTCTGCACGGCACACTCAATCACATCTTCTTCAAAAGGTCATGAGACGCAAGCGTCCGCAGCGTTTTGCATGGAAGGTATGAAGAAAAGTGGACGACGCGGTCCAAAAGGTTAACGCTTCAAGTATCATTTCCTGCAAACCAGCGGCTCGGCAGGCGGAAAAACGTCCTTCAGGTCAGGAAGTGGCCAGCGAATAAACACACCGTTGGGATGGTTGACGCGTGTTTACCAGGGGATGTGATGGAATCCATGTATATTCTTTTCTCCACCCACATATTGAGATGCATGTAGGTAAGAAGAAGAAGATAAAGAAGGGAAAAAAAAACATCCATATGTCCCTGCACGCCGCCCATCTGCTGCCTGCTAAGATTTCTCCCTCACTGATGTGCAGCAAAACGCCATCCTCCAACAATAACCGCCTCCCCGCCGCTGACCTTTGTGAATCACTGTTCTGCCTGTGACAGCGAGAACACCATAAATAATACATGTTGCAAGAGGGGATTCGTATTTTACATATCCAACTTTCATGGAAACGTTGAAATCGCTGAATTATTAATTAAAGCGAAAATAAAACAGAGGAGGAATGAAAAAAAAAAAACAGAAGCCAATGCTGTTGCAGGTCCACATCAAAGGAAAAAGACGCAGACGCAGATGCAGTTAATAACAGCCTTTTTGTCCAATGTGTCAGAAAATCTAACCACGCATATTTTAGTGACCCGAGCCAGAAATTTTACTTTAAGAGTAAAATTTGTATAAATGAAAAATAATGTTTTTATTGCGTGTGTGATGATAACCCATTTTCAAAAATTGCTTTTTACAGAAAAATGGAACATCCTGTAGGTTACTCACAAAGGCTGAGCTAATTCAGATATTCTCAATAGAAGCTGTTCAGAAATACTTTTTTATTCAACAAGATAAAGACAAAAATGCTCTAAAGAAATAGCGAGCGACGAACAACCTAACCCTAATACATTCTCATCAATCTATGAGTTGCATCTCATATGATATTGCATAATTACATAATTACGATGATAAATCTCTGTCTGTCTTGAGATGGCATTTCAAACAGCTACACTGACTGATTTTAACATACAAAAACCAAAAAACACCACATCAGCGATCTTGAAAATTTTTTTCCCGTGCTATAAATGCGCTAACAGGAAGGCTAGCGAATGCTCGTAATAGCTAGCAGACGCTAACGGTAGCTGCCACACTAAAGTCATTACATCTACATCACTGGTGAATGACAGACAGAACTCGACACACTCAAAATAATGAGTGTGTGTTAGAGCTGTGTGGGACTCTTAGACTTGACGAGGACTCATGTCTAAAAAAAAAAATCAAAACAAGCAGCATGACATTTGTTTGACTTTTTTCCACCATGAAATACTTGTTGCATTAAATCTAAAGTCGCTCATGATGGAGGATTTCTTTCTTTAGCCCTTGGACTACAGGCTACCCGTCCAAGATACATTTTTCTCACTTTCACTTGGGCGCTTATTATCCACATCTCGTCCCCCAGGATGACATTTTACAGGTCTCAGAAATCATTAGCTAGTTTTGAAGCATTTCAGCCAAGGCGAAAAAACATTGCAAGTAGCTGCAGCGTGAGCCAAAGAAGCTCGTCTCGGCATTCACTTTGTCACGTGTTAATTAAATTTAGAAAGCATTTAAGCTTAATTGGAAAATAATGAGCACTTCACCGTGGCACCAGGCCAGCTGCCTTGCTGCGATAGCGCGGAAGATACGCATCAGAGTTTTTTTTTTGTTTATTTTTTGCTGGAGACAGAAAAGAAAAAACAAAACAACTTCTTATAGTTTAAATTACGCTGTCCGTCAAAGCGGGGATTTGCCACTTCACAAGGAAAAACGAGGGGGGAAGGAAGTTGGCCTCTTTCCGATGAAACCAGGATTTGGTCCTGCTGGCACCAAACACTCACATGATTACACAACGACGTTGCGCCAAGGCTACAAGTGGAGGCCGGAGTTCCCATTTAAAAAAGGAATCTTTCATCAACAGTTTGACACAAACAACTCTAACCTTCTCTCTGCACACTAAAAACAGCAAAATGCCATTTCCCCCAACAACCTTGCAGCCTCCTCCACACCCTCAGCGTCCTGAGCACGGCGTGCTAGCTGGCTTCTGTGTTTCGCACGCTTTATCGCTCCCAGAAATTCGCCCTCTTCTGACTGACAGTCGGCGGGAAACATTTCAATGTGAGTCATTTTGCCGCTGCCCTCACGGGAAATTTCGCCTTGGGCGCCCACCAGTCTCCCCTCCCTCACCTCTACCCCCCCGAGCTAAATGGGTTTTCCGGCGGTTGTCGGCGAGAAAATTGGCCCCTGTCTGCGTGGGGAGACATTTGTGGTGAACACGACCGTCCACTCGATGGGACCCCAGTGATTATTGTGAAGTGGGGTTCCGCTGTTTCATCACAGAAGGCGCAGTCTGCCAGCCGCTGGCGCCCTTCATTAGCCTGCTGTCCCCCCGCCGATGCTGCAGCGATTATGGCCGACCGCTCCGACTCCACCCCCTGGCACCTGTGGGACCAAACCCTCCCTAACAGAGTCGAATTAAAGGGCTAATTCCCCTCGCACTCACTTGCTCGGAATACGTTACACATTTGCCCAGAGTGGTTTCGGTGGCCAAGCTAGTCGCTGACTGTCGGGGGACTTTTTGATCCTCTCCTGCAGGAGCTAATGATGCTTAATCAGGTAAGAAAATCTGAAAGGAGCTTCAGCGCTAAGAGGGGAAATTAATTCCGCAGCTACTTTGATACTGTAGGTGTGCCGACGTTCGCTCTGTAATAAACTCTTTCATCGCTCGGTTCCCAGCGCTGGGGAAGGGGCGATTTTACCCACAAGCCACTGGGGCATAGGCCAGTCCCAGATCAGGAAATGATTTCCTTACTTTCCTTTATTTCTTTTATAACTGTCCAAGGGTTTGCTTTTCATGCTAATGTGGTTGTAATGTGTTTTTGAATGCTATGAAAACTGTATTAATTGTGCAGACTTAAATCATAACATCCGTGGACGATGTCACTCTTGTAGTTCTGGCTTATTTCCAAACAACCGAAGGAAATTCAAACACATCCTTGTGTGTTAATCAGACGCATCGTGTTGCTAAATGCAGACATACAACTGCGTCTGACTTCTCACACAGGGAAGAAAAGATTTCTTATCTGCCAGAAGTCTTCAATGTTAGAGAAAAACCTGTGAAAAAAAAAATCTCGAGAAACTTCTCTCTCTCGTGGCAGAAGGATCAAGGCTGAAGTTTTTCCTGAAGTGCCTCTCGCTGCTCCTAGGTCTACGTGCCCCTTTGGGAACTGTCGGAAACTCCGAATCCTCCACCGCACGGAAACCCCAAAACCACGGCGGAGCTGCCTGGGAATCCCACACAGAGGCACATTTGACGGCTGTGAAATCAGTTTTTCGGGATGAGACGCCGACAACAGGCTGGAAGTCGCTCCGCTGCCGCAGTCGGAATTCTGAGGAGCGCCGCTGCGTTTCTAACAAGTGCCGCATCTGTTCCAGAGGCGAATTAGCATCTGTTGTGATAACACTGGCGTCACATGGCTGCGCAGTCAAAGATCTCCCGTCTGACCAAGAACAAACAGACACAATAAGAAGAATTACAAGAGTAAAACGTTTGTTTTGTTACAAAATGTCCTCGTCTGTTGCTCAGGCTCACACTCGCGATTTAACACTTTTTGTCAACTTGTTTTTCAGCTGTCAGATGAATAGCAGAGATCAGATGACTATGTAATTGTTTTCTAATTGAAAAGAGTCAAAACTGTTGGAATTCAGAGGTTCGGTTTGGACAATTTCAACGGCAAATTAAACAATCTGTTCATCTGTGTCATCTCTGCCACATTCTTTTCAAACAAAAGCTGTTTTTTTTCACACGTTTGTTTTTATCCCTTCCCATCCCCCAACATCAAATCCTGAATCTGGCTGTTTGTTCTGAGGCTGGTCACAGCCAGACCTGCCGCCACCGCCGCTGCCTCGGCTCAGACTGGAAATAATAATTAAAAGTGTTAATCCTCCGTCTGCGATGCCTCCGTGCACGCCAGTCTTTATGGAAGATCAACGCTGGATACGTCCTGATTGTTGTGACAAATAATTACCAAGCAGTAAACACACTGAAGCTACAGAACAGCTGCTGCTGCTGCACCTCTAACAGCTCAGCTCCGTGATTGGAACCTGTCCGTCCTGCCAGATTCCAAGTTTTAATCGACTCTGTAACAACTTCCACTATCGATCATTGGTTGTTGGAGGTCCGAGCTGCTTTGGAACTCCAGAGAAGAAGACCAGTCAGGAGGTGGCTTATTAAAATGGAAGATAAAAACTTAAGAGTTGTGTGACCAGCAGGGCGGCGACACAGGGGGCATTGTCCGATCTCACACCACCCTGAAGCCTCGGAATCACTAAATTAGCAGCGACACGTCTGATTGGTCCGTTTGGATGTGACATAGTTAACCAATCCTTTTCAAGGTGTGTCACAAAAAAGGTCTCCCATGGCCTCTGTACTAGTTGGATGCATGAGACAAATCTGAATGAGAATACAGACAGTGAAATTTTATGATTAAACATTAAGTACAGATAATAAATCATAATAAAATAATATAAAACAAACATAAAATGCCCCAGAGTGAAAGTGCTGTAACCGTCAGACCCACAGAGCCCACCAGGTTTCCTCCAGACAGCTTTGTGTTCGAAATGTAATTCAACTCTGCTTTTGACGCTGGCTGTGTTGTCTGTCTATTACTTCTTTCCTGTCCGTGTATTTAACACCTGTTAACGTTGAGCCCTCATGACGAGTTATTTCACTGCGGCGGCGACGCCGCTGTCGGGAGGTCAGTTTGCAATGGAAACACCGTTCCAAGGCGCTCACTTCAATTAATGCAAGCAGTGTGTGTGTGTGTGTGTGTGTGTGTGTGTGTTTGTTTTACTGAGACATCCATCAGGCTGCAGTGAAGAAATTCCACAATGAATGGAATGGACATTTTGAAGAATGAAAGTCGCATTGGAAAATGTATGGATGTGGTACAATTTAACAAAAAAAAGTCCTCAAAAAGTTTGCATAGCTTGGCTAGAAGTTTTTTTTCTTCTTCTTCTCTCTGAAACGGAGCAAATGTGCAAAATGTTGATGACGGAAGCAGCTTCTGTTATACAGATTTCCAAAACGTTCTCTTCCTGCTGCTTCCCAGATGTGTATGTAAGGTGAATGTGTGACACATACTATTGGAAAAAACATATGGTAAGTCCCCGGATATTTCAGTGGCAATGATACTCAAAAAGAGACGACGAAAAGATATGAAATATAAAGTATATATTAAAAACAATAACAAACAACAAGTTTTACTGTTTTGTTGAGATGTGGCTGTATATGAGGGTCCGCTGGGAAGCTGGCAAACGTTTACCAGGAATAAATGACAGTATACAATCTCATCCGTCTCTTTAAGTGTTTTCTTCTGCTGCTTCTCATTCAGCCGTGGCCGTCCGCTGAGACAGCGGGTCGGTGCAGGGCGGAGGTCACATGACCCAGGAGGCTCAGTGTGAATTTAAAGAAGCTGCCACAACGATTAATTCCCACTTTTCCTTCCTGCTATGCCTTAATTTCCATCAGGACGGTGGAAAACTGCAGGGGATGTTTATGAAACCAGGATTCTTTAGCAGGAAAAGTTGCTTTTCAGGATGATTTCATCAACTCCTGCCAGCTGCTCACCCTCTCCTTTTTAAATTCTCCATCATTCACGTAGCTTTTTTTTTTTTTTTTTTTTTTTTTTTCAGGCTGTTTCAGGAGACAAGATAACAAGACACGAGGTCCAAAGATGGGAAGGCAAAAAAATATAAATTAAGAAAAGAAAAATGTTCCATTGCCCTCGAGAGAGCATGCTATTTTCTTGTCAGCGCTGGTTTTCTCAGTGTGTCACGGTGCACTCCAGTTGAAACACATATTTAGAAATTTGGAAATTCAAAATGATGCCTGGATGTCAACGCGAAAAACATCAAACCACAGCAACTGATAGAAAAACTGCTGCTGCACATCAGGCGAACGACTGAACGACTGGTTTACGGCTGATTTGGATTCACAGTATTCACAGTATAAGAGCCCACAGAAAACATTTGGAAAATGACACCAATGCAATTTTTTAGTGTTTTCTCCACTTTTGCAACAATGATTCCTGATCTCTGGACTCAAGTTGGTGGCTCCTCGGGAAAACGCTGCGTCCGCCGCAGAGGCGTCGACAACAAAGTGCTAGCTTATCTGAAGCCGAGTGAAATTTGTCTTTGAGCACATCAGGAGATCCGATAAACAGCCAGAGCATGTCCGCACATTAACTCGGCAAATCGGCGCTCTGATGTTTTTTTTTTTTGTAGCACGCAAACAAAGAGGCGGCAGTCGGCCGTCGCTGACGTTGTGAGACAAATGTGCGAAAAGATACGATAAAGAGAAAAAAAAAACAGCTGGAGGGCGAATTAGCCGCAATCAGGCGGTGTAGAGAGACATGAGGTCATCAGAGAGAGAAAGAAAGAGGGAAATTAGCCTCAGCAAACCACGATAATGGGACAATCAGACAGACGTTTTTTTTAGCGATCGGTGGCGTGTCGACCACGATTGAGGGCACCAGTGAGTCACTCTAAATGTGAAAGAAAAGGAAAAACAAAACAAAACTGAAGATGACATCATCATAAAGCTGCATCTTCCCTTCGTCGTGACAAAACAAACCTGTTCTGTTAACAGAACGCTGATTTTAGCCTCTGATGTCCATTTAGGATTATTTTTTTTAACCCATTTGTTCTTTCTTGTGGGCAGTCGACTACCCACTTCCTGTTGAAGTGCCCTCCCCCGCAGCACGCCGTGTCCTCGGCTGCAGCCGGAGCTCAGAGGGCGAAGGGTCGGGATTTGGACGAGTTTTAGATCAATGCAATTCGTTTTAAAGCCACGCGTTGCCTCGCCGGCGTCCGAAGCTTCTGGTGTTTCCTCAAAACATCAGAGGAATACTGCTGCTGTTTTCAGGCTCCCCTCTCTTTTCTGTCTTTGGGGAACAATCAGAGGAGAAATCAGTAATGAGCAGGAAAAGACAGAGTGGAGAAAAAGAAATTAAAAAGACAAAAGAGGCTTTTAAACAAAAGAGGATTGGAACAAGAAGGTGGGTGTGCAAGGGGTGGCGGCGGGGAGCCAGAAGACGAGATGAAACGCAAGCGAGGAGGCGATAACGGGACGGAGGGCGAGCGTCTCGTCCGGGCAGATTTGGCGAAGCGCTGCTGCCTTGATATGGAAAATACGCTGCGGCTGTATGAATGTTTGATGGCTGCTGAGAAGTGGAGGCACAGCCAGAGAGCCAACAAAGCATGAAATATACATCACAACCGCAGGCATTGTGTTGACTAAAAAGGTGCATGCAGACGCTCACACACACACACACACACACACACACACACACACACAGACACAATGGGAACGCTGTCGCTTGTCGCGAACCTTCGTCCCAACGCTGGAGAACGGCGGTGGTTCAACGACGGGTCGGCGACTCTGCAAAGCCGTGAATGCTGGGAAATAATGTTTCGGGGAAACAGGCGCTGTGGTGTGTCACGGTGACCCGAGGCCCGGGTTGCTAGCGGGAGGTCACAACACATCAGACTTCCTCGTTCGTTGGAATTTTCCAGATCACGGAAAGGGAAAGAGGAAGTACAAAAATGAAACTGATTTTTTTTTTTCCCGTCATCAGAAGACAAAAAAAGTAGAAGAATTCATTTAATTTATGCAACAGCGGTCAGAAACCTCCATGTCAAACATTACTGCGACGACAACCTCGGAACATGAAATTATTCCGTCCATTTGCATTTCTTCTTTTGTCGTTCATGCAATTGGTTTTGGAATTCACATTTTGCACAGAGCAGCTTTGCACTGTGTGTCCGAGCGCATGGAAGCAGCAGGAGACGGAGAATCCACTCTGCTGTCCTCAGTAAATAAAAAGAAAACCTGAGATGCAGCTTTAGTTTAATGGACTGCTGTGTTGCCACAAGGACAGACAGGATGATTGAGAGCAGAAAAAAAACCTGCCAGGGGAAATAACAATAAGCTTGAGGTCCTTTCTTAGCATCCATAAGTGTTCAACTTTATTCAAGTAATGATGAACGCAACATGCAGCACCATCAAGTGATTTGCAAAGTAATAATGAGCAATAAAAAAATAAAAAAATAAAAACTTTTTTTTGATAATATAATTTTTACGCTGTTATAATGTACTGAACTGAGTAATTTAAATTTCAGAAAATCATGAGTGTTTATGAGCGAGAGCAGGGGTAGGGTGTGTAGACCATTGAAGGTCAGATAAACAGGATTGGATTGGAGAATTTATCTGCAAACAAAAACCAAAAAAGGCAAAAGTCCGAGGCGGAAGTCGGTTCAGCCATCGTGAGAACAGCAGCTGGGAGGGATATTGCAGGAGCGGCCTGCAGCGTCTCATTTGTTTTTTCTGAAGTTCCTCTTCGGCTCGCTCTGTCGTTGGAGAAAAGGGAGCTTGTGTTTATGGGGTGATCTCCGTGGTGCAGTGGACATTATTATTACACCATTACTTTCTGCTCTCTCCTACATCATCCTCCCCGGGCATCACGGCAACACACCCAGGTGACAAAATGTCCTGAGAGAGGAGGAGGGGTTCTGCAGACTTAACTGACTTTCTCTCTCAAACTAGATCCAAAGTATTTTTTGAAGCATTTTCAATCACACATTTCTTTTATACTGTCACGTTTAATTGTTTATTTTTCTGATCTCAATCCATTTCAGTCAGTCCGAGCTGGGTGCTTTCCCATGCTAAATTTCTTCAATACAATTTTGCCGATTGCATATTTAAAGAGAAAACTTTTGTGGACATCAATCACTCCATTGGTCCTCTGCGGTAGTGAGGTTCAGGAGGTCATCGGCTTCAACAGCGAAAGATGCTTGAAGGTCACTCTGACCCCTGAAATGTAACTGATCCTCAGGGCTTATTTTCAAGTCATTAGAATTCTCTAAGCTACCACCAAGAGTCAGGATCACAACACCGGTTCAAGGGCTATTCAACCAGCTGTGCTAGCCGGGTCGGTGCCTGGAAGAAGTGAGGAGATGGAAAAATCTCCACGCCAGCAGCTTCAACAGACTCTGACACTCAGAGGGGTAAATCTCCTTGTGATCAGACCTTTTCAACAGCGAGCTGGTTGAGTGCTTCCTTCTAGGGGGTAGCCAAGGTAACCACGGATCTAAGGAACATTTGCTGTTATCAGCACCTCAGACAAACATTACGTCTGGACCAACCCTGTGAAAACCAGCAAGCTTGAGGTCGTTTCTGCTTCCTCTCAACTTTTTCGTGACTTTGAAAAATTGGTCTCAATCCCAACAGGAAGTGCGATTCCGCAGGTAGGTAATCTCATTATGATAATACATTAAAAGTCTGCTGCTGAGGCCCAGCCAAGTAGAAAAAAATCAGGAAGGTGATTTAATAACACAGGGAAGCGGATCGGTGCTCCGACTGGAGGTGGAAACACGGCCGCCTGCTGTCCGAATGAGGAAAATTGGATTAAATCCAGATTAATTGATCCTGTTTGCCTGTTAGCGGGATGGTTCAGAAGTGGGCGTGTCCTCATATGCTAGATGAATGTTTCCAAAATCTATATATATGGACAGAGCGAGATTTTTAATTAATGAAAAGGGCTGCTGCTCTGGTTGGTTTTATTCCTCTCATTGGTTCTTTTAAATATATTCTATTTGTATTATAAAGTGCCTGAATGAATTCATCTTCTTATTGTTCTTCCTCTCGTCATCATTATTGTTCTGAACACAACAGAGCAGACCAGATTTTCTCTCTCAGCTTTATGTTCTCATCTTAATTGTGTGTATTTACTTTTCCTTTTCCACCCTTCATTGGTTAATTTATTCTCTAACTGCTGTTGTTTCAGTGAACTAGTTTGCCGCAAAAAGTAGCACAAGAAAAAAGTCAAGAAAACACATTTACTCTTGCAGAATAGAGTAGATTTTTGAGGTTAAACTTGACATCCGTTGCACTTCTGTGTACTATTATTTATCCTGAACATCCATTTAATAATGCAACTTGGAAAATAATTATTTTGCAGCAGGACTCTGGCCACTGTCCTGCTCCTTCACTCATGTTTAAAACGTCTGTTGTTTTCAGTGCCAGTATAATATATATATATTTTTTGTCCCATTTCGCTTCTGCCTGAAAGCGGCTGTCGGCAGGATAACAACACCAGCAACAATCTTATCACTGCCGGCAGCCTCACCTTCTGCGTGATGGAGACAAGGGGACGTGGCGGCGGCGGAGGGGAGGACAGAAAACAATTTGGAGGGAAGGCAGGGACGGAGCGGGAGACAATACCAGCGAGATGAAACCGTTTCCAGACAGAAGGAAGATGTAATAACAAGCCCAGGGGCCGGGGGTGAAAACGAGTGAAACGCGGCAAATCAGCTGAGCGGGCGGCGGCTTCACAGTCCAGTCGCCATGCAGATTTATTTATTCCACATCGATCACCTGCACGGATTTACAGCCGGCAGCAGCGGCGGCGGAATCGCTTCACATCTCCAGCACTGGAGAAGAAGAAGAAGTGACTCCAACCGTTTGCCGAGGCCGTCAAATTCTGTTCTGTTTTTTTTTCTTGATGTGATTAAAGAGGTGCGATTCTGTCCAACACAAGGCTAATAGCAATATTATGATAGTTTTTTCATCAGAGTGAAAAAAAACAGCTTGTTTTGTTTTGATTTTTTTTTCCAAACCTCACATCATATTATTTTCTCCCTATAGGGCTAATTAAGAAAAATAAGAAAACTTGTAATTTAGAAATTTAAGACAAAGTGACCTCCTAAAGAGGCACCTGGAGCAACTCATTCATCTTGCTGTGTAGTGCACACACACACACAGACACACACACACACACACACACACACAAAATGCAGTGCCACGCACATGTGTATACATATGAATTTAGAATTGTGGAAAAAAGTTTTCAGACACCCTTGAAATTATAAATAAATATTTGTCAGAGGTGTGTTTCAAAAGTCTGACTGCATGAGAGGCCCAACAAACAAATGCAAATAATTTTTGTTGTCTGTTGCCAATATGACAAAACATGAAAACTAGATTCTTGTTCTGGTACTACTTGTACTAGCAAGTAGGTAATTGGTAACTGTACTAAAATAAACTGCCCTTGAAGACTTCTGGCTAATTGTTTACGAAATACAGTATATTACAAATGCATGAGGTGTCCAAAAACATTTTTCCACCACTTCCTATTGTAAAAATACAGGGAAAAAACAAACAAACATCCTTTTGTTCAAGGATCCGGTGTTTTTCAGAACTTCTACTGCCGGCATTCCCTCATTCTGAACTTCACATTGCTTGCTCATTATTTGTTGTTAAACACAAAAAAACAGCAACCGCCCGTCAGCCAAACACGGTCGATTTTAATAGCTACATGTGTTCACCGCCGCTGCCGCCGTGTGCCACAGCCTGTCGTGCGAAATAAAAGAAACAGGAAGTGGGAGAAGAGCAGCGATTTCACAAACAGTAGTGACGGCGTGTGATGTGCCGCCAAGCTCCGGCTAATGACGAGCGGCGAGTGGGCTGAGGGGGGGAGGGGCAGCGAGTATGAACACGTGGAAGCAGCTTCGTTAGACGAGGAGAAGCTCAGAGTCGCCGCCGGCAATGGAACCTGCAGGGCGTCAGGTTTGTTGGGCAGCAGCCAATGATCAGCTGAAAAGAGGAGCAGGAAGTGATGCAAGAGGACGTATTGTTTTTGGATCAGTGGATTGGCCCCCACAGTTGACCAATGCAAATGTGACGGTGGAATAAACGGTGTCTGGAAGCTTCCAAACTTCCTCTAGATGTCCAGAAAGTAGTATTCTGTATTTAGCCCTCTGTTTGCAGCCTCCTGCTACAGCTGATGCTTTACTGCAATCGACCCCCTACTTGTGAAGGAGGTCAATTGCACTCCACTTACTTCGCAGAATTCCCTGGTACAGTATGTGGCTACTCGCCGATGCCTCGAGACTTCCTGCGATCAACAGCGACCACGGCGAGCTCAGCCTCCGCCAAGCAAGACCAACCAGCCGGGATTTAGAACATCCACCTGCATCCATGCTGCTGGGAAGTTTTGTGTTTCGTAACATCACAGAGAAAAAGAAAATGTTTCATCGATGTTTCAACAAAAAAAAAATGCTGCTGAGGTTTTGCAAAATACCTGTAATGACATTTAAAAAATAAATAAATAAAAAAATCCTTATTTCTGCTTGCCAATAGAGAAGCAAGAACTAACTGTTTCCGTTTTGTCTTTGGTTTCTATTGCCAAAATATGCACCCAAATGACAACCTTGTGAGTGATTCAGGTAGTCGGTTGCTGAGGATGCTGCTGCGGTGGAGACAGTTCAAACAAACAGGGAAACTAAACACGTCTCTGCAGAAAAACAACATTTATCACATTCACATGTCCACATTCACGTCCACGCAAATCTTTTAATTTAAGCGGCCGTGCTCTTAGCTCGTTAGCTTCCTGTTTTTTTTGCACTTGTGAGGCATCAGGTGGCCATCTGCACGTGGGGGCGTGCGCGCTGCAGCAGCTCAAAAAACCCACGACTGCGGCAAAGCGCCTCAGTGAACTCTGTGAAAACGGCCCTCCAGGTGATGAAGCCAAAGTGTCTCGCAGGACAAAACTCATCGGCGTCTGTGCCGCATCGCCGTCAAACAGTCATTACCTCTGCAGCCCAGCCGCTCGCCCCTCCCTCGTCGAAAAGACATCGACAATCCCCACAAATAAATGGTGGAGCAAATTCTAAGCACTTGTTAACTTTGTCGCTATCAACATCATCTCGCGGCTAATCATCTATCACCTGCGCCGAGGAGAGGGAGAGAGAGACGGAGGGGCGGGAGCGATGGAGGAGGGGGTGGGGGTGAGTAAAGGCGTGTGATTATGTTTTAATGGCCTTCCCCCGGAGAGCTGAGAGCCCATTTAGTGCAGGGCTCATAAAATAGCAGAGAAGAAGAGATGGAAGCTGAAACAGGAAACAGATTTTTTTCTGACTAACATTACTAACATTATAGTAACGGGGGAGGAGGGGAAGAAGGGCAGGGAGTTAACATACACACATAGGAGTGGGTTAGTTGACACGCTGTCACATTTGATGGGGCAAAGTATCATGGGAAAACACCTCCTATGCTTCCTCTATGAATGTGTCATGGTCTCCTCTGACACTCAAGGTCCATCAGAACCTGAAGACCTGAGATTTAAACTCAGCTAAAGTGCACAAGCTAGAGAGAAACTGGTTCCAGGGCAACAGTTCCACTACTGCAGCAGGTTCCAGTGCATCAAATTCCCTGTGCATCAGGTTCCAGTGCAACGGTTCCCAGTGTAACAGTTCCAGTGTATCAAGTTACAGTGCAATAGTTCCCAGTGTAACAGTTTCAGCACATCAACTTCCAGTGCAATAGTTCCAGTCCAACAGTTCCAGTGCATCAAATTCCAGTGCAATAGTTCCCAGTGTACCAGTCCAGTGCAATAGTTCCAGTGCAACAGTTCCCAGTGCAACAGTTCCCACTGCAACAGTTTCCGGTGCAACAGGTTCCAGCACTACAGTTCACACTGTGACAGTTCCAGTGCATCAGGCTCCAGTGCAATAGTTTCAGTGCAACAGTTCCCAGTGTAACAGTTCCAGTGCATCATCCAGTGCAATAGTTTTAGTGCAACTGCTTCCAGTGCTACGGTTCCCAGGCCTGATCAACAATAGATACTTTTAAGAGAAGAGTGGACCAGAGAGGAAGAAACTCTAAGGTTTTGGACCATAATTTCTATTTCAGAAAACTTGACAGTGTCCTTCCTGAAGAAACGTGTTGCGCTGCCACACATTGCGGCAGCTCTGGAGCTCAGAAGAGCTCAGAGGAGACGCGCGGATGGACGCTACTCCTCGGCAGAACAGCCCTTTACACCGCCCCCCCCCCTCCTCTGGCCGGTTCTTTTCATCAATCTGTTTGGCCTTGACAGCTTACGTTTGACCCCAAAGCATCATTGACTGCGTTGATAGTAAGAAAACTCACTTACACTCCCCCCTAACACACACTCAACCCTCCACAGCCTCTCTCCTCTCCCGCTCCTTCTCTCTCTGATGCCTCCAAGGCCTGAGAACGACTCCTGCTGAACAAATGAATAATATCCATGACGGCGCGGCAGCAGTTCAGCCGCTGCGGTTTTTACGGTGCCCTCCGGAATTATCGGCGGCCTTGATTCGAGATTAGCTGCTCACTTTTACAGCTTTTTGGCTCATCTTTTGCGAGAGGCTTCAATAATTCTGTATATATACATATATATACATATATATATATATATATATATATCTCTGATTCTCTGACTTCAAATGCGTCTGGTGGGTCGTTGCCAGACGAAGCGTTCACACAGTGCAGCCAGCCACCGGTTCAACTGTTCTACCGGAAATGTAAAATAAATAAATAAAATCTATCCTGGCAAAGCAAACGAAAAGCTGAAAGCACAAAATTCGTTGCGGTGAACGTTGAGCAGAGTTCGAGGATCTGCGCGCTGCCCTGCAGGACGGACTGCCCGACGACCTTTCACCAGCTGCACTGGTCAGACTGAAGAGCTCGCCCTCTGTGGAGCGCCTTGTCCTTCTCAGATAGTCAAATCCCCGTTGTTTGCTCATTCTTGAAATATGATTTCCTACCAAGCGTCAAGAAGGGGGCGAAAAAAAAGGACGAACGAGGAAGTCAATGAATTATGCATGGGCTCAAAAGTGTGATAAGAGAAAGGAGAAGAGAAGGTTTGGTGAGAGGGTATATATATATATATATATATATATATATATATATATATATGGAGCGCCCTCTGTGGCGCTCCACAGAGGGCGAGCTCTTCAGTCTGACGGTGCAGCTGGTGAAAGGTCGTCGGGCAGTCCGTCCTGCAGGGCAGCGCCAGATCCTCGAACTCTGCTCAACGTTCACCGCAACGAATTTTGTGCTTTCAGCTTTTCGTTTGCTTTGCCAGGATAGATTTTATTTATTTACTTTACATTTCCGGTAGAACAGTTGAACCGGTGGCTGGCTGCACCGTGTGAACGCTTCGTCTGGCAACGACCCACCAGACGCATTTGAAGTCAGAGAATCAGAGAATCCACAAGTTCTTTCAACCAGTGGCAGAGATGTTTTTCTCGTTCCCGACTAGAAAAACTGAGCTAAAACGCCTTCACTGCTGCTGCCGCTTCGATTTGTCTCTGTTCCCATCCAGCTCTGACGAACAGCAGTTGATACTCTCAGACTGTTAGACAGGTTAGACAGCGACCTGCATCTTTGCGAGGTCACCGTGCTGCAGCTGCAGGTCCGGATCTGCTGCCTGAATGACTTTACATAAATTTAATTCCGCTCAATCTTCATTGCACAACAACAACAACAAAAAAAATAATCACTCTCCTCAGCTATGTCTTCTCCTGAATGCAGCAATGGTAGTTCAGGAGTACACACTGTGGCCCAGGATTAAATCAAAAGCCTCTAAGCTTTGTGTTTCGCAGCTTCTCCTGCACCTTCTGGACGCCCAGGGAAGCCAGAACAGATCGGTCCAGTTAAAAGCTAATCGCACTTTTTGGAGGCTTGATGTTCAGCGTGCTGGCGGCGCCCAGCGCTCGCTCGCACTTGTCCAAAGCGGCTGTGCTTGCACTTGCTGTGCTTCACCGTCTGCACCTTTTATGGACTGTTGGCTTTTTACTTTGACGCCTAGTGAGTCATTTCCCCAGACTGGAACGATTGAATCTGTTTGTTTTGCCCAGGTGTTTTGTCAGCGGTGCTTGGGCCTGAGTGTAATGCGAGATCGGCTCCCGTTTGTGTGTGGCAGGAAAGGTAGCGCTCCGTCTTTAATGGAGACACAGTGCGTCGCCTTCAAGCTTGGTGGTTAATATTATTCTCCTCGTAAAGTTTGTGCAAGAAGAGTCAATCACCTCTGTTTCATCCAGTGAACCAACAAACACAACCCCTTCCTTACGCTCAGCGGCACAATTGCATCTTTTTTTTTCCTTTTCTAATGTTCAGTCCCTAATCTCTCGAGTTGTTGTCAACTTAAGTGTGAGGCTGAAAGTAGAAAAAGTAAAAAGTGCTGATTCTCTGATGGACGTTCTTGGAGGTAACATGGGAGTTTTGTTTTGCTCCAACAGCTCAGATTTAACAAACTTTCACAATCATTTGATGCAGCAAAACATGCAAAACGCATCATCATGGGACATGATGCACACTTGACAACACAAGCAGCTCAAACTAATGATGCCGGTGCATTTAAAACAACTGAAACCTGAGCAGAACTCCACATAATTGTCCTTTATTTACTATCAGGTTTTAACCAAAGATGAAAGCAGATTAAACTCAAAGTGTTTTGTCGATCAAAGCTTGAATGTATTTTAAATAATAAAACAATACACAACAGTTTAAAAAGAAAGATGGGCATTTGACAGCAGGAAAAAAATGCGGAAACTCCCTCACATCCCATGTTTAGCGCGCAAAAAACGGAAATCTCCACCCTGGTTGCCGTTTTCAGTAAATTATAAACTCTACCTTGGAAAAATCTCAGAATAAGATTTTGTGTAAAAAATGCAGCTCTAAGTGCTTTGGTAATTTCAAAAAAAGCACAACCTTATTCATCATTTTGTGGCTGGAGAGGAAAAAAAACATCATACTTCCACAATAAGCCCTGACTGAGGAGATAAAATCACTCCAGCCGCAGGAGGGGCGCGCACGCGCGCACACACACACACACACACACACAGTCTCATTTATATTGTGCACCTCGGCCCCCTTGCCCCACACACACCATATACTTTTAGTGCATTATTTAACAACGGAGGAAATGGAAATGTGACCAGGAAATGATGCTTCTCGTGCCGGGTCGGAGCTGCACTTTGTGATAAATCTCCTCTTCCTCCCCTTCCTCTTCTTTAATCCCGCTGGTAATTTCACACTTGTCCTGTGATTTATGGCAGAAGGGTTTGAAGTGGTGCGAGGACTCCATAGTTCATCGTGATTAAGCTGCGGCTGTGAGAGAACCTAACGCAGACGGCCGGGTATTATTCTCAGTAATGCCGCCGCCGCCGCCGCTACTGCTGCTGCTGCTGCTGCTGCAATCAGCCTCCCGCACTCGTTTATTTTTATTCCTCTTCACCAGTGGACCTGCAGTCGATGATGATGGGCTCTGTGGCTTTGAGCTGATTCCTGTTAGCGAGCGTAGAAGCAACTTTTTCGTGTGTATGGAGTTTGGAGAACAAGTTCCACATCAGCGTCTCCGTGTGTCTGCATGCTGCGGCCGATCGCCACCAAGTTATGCATTGGTTTTTCTGCTCCAGTTAACTTTTAATTTGCAAAGTGCCAGCTAACAGGCATAGAGCCACTCTAATGAGGCGGCCGGAGAGTCCCAGTGCCCAAAGCTGCAAATTATTTGTACCAAAAAAAATAAAATTAAAACTATTTCAAACTCCTGCCTATGCATAAGTACTCCCACACAGGACGCAAACATATGCAATATCATGGTGCAGATGTTAGTCTGTTTTTGGGGAATTATAACAATTTGTTTTTAGCAACCTTTTCCTAAATCAACAGATTCACAATGGTTCTGCAGAACAAGAACAAAGAGCCAGCCTCAAAGCCAACACAATTGTTGCTTTTTTCTCTTGATGAGACACAATACTAAGGAGAGTCTCAAAATGGTCCATGCATGAACATTTAAGAAGGGCAACTCTCTTGTATGCAGATGACACAATTGGCCTCAAAATGCATTTCCATTTTTTTTTCTTTTCTACCTCAGAACTGCTCATCCTTTGAAAGAAAGGTCATCTATTTTTTTCCTCCTACTAAACAATGCAAAATAAAAATGGACATTTGATAAGTGAAATGTTTCATGGTTGGATACAAAATTTGAGTTTTTTGTTTTTTTTTTCGTACCTGCACTGTCCAAAACGTTTCCCTAATTCAGCACAACTGGACAGTGATGCAGGACCTCAGCTGCAGGTCCTCCACTCGTCCTTCTTTGTTCGGCGGCAGCAGCTCTCAGGATCTGCTTTGGTCAGCAGAACGTCCACGTTGATGACGGACCAGGGGATGTCCGACCACTTCTCCACCAGGTGGCGCTGCAGGACGTCGCTGAGCTCCGTCACGGCTCCATCGCCATTCAGGCGCCTGCGGGGGCGGATCCTGACGCCGGATGAATGCGCCGGCTCGCTGGGTGTCAACGGTGGGAGGGGCTCTCCGACCTGGGGCTCCTCGTCCGCCCTCAGCTGCATCTCCGTCAGCTCCGCCTCCCTCCTGGCCAGCTCGTCGATCTCCTGCTCCAGTTTCTCCTGTCGCTCCCTCAGCAGGCTGGCCTTGGCGTCCTGCACAGAGCGGATCTGCTGCCACACCTTGGCGCGGCTCTTCTTCAACAGGTGGAACATCTTGTCGAAGATCTTCTCTGTGCTCGTCACCGCTCGGTCTGCGCACTCGTTGGCGGCCCACAGTGTCCGCTGGAGCAGCTCCATGTCCTCTGTCTTGCTGTGGATCCTCTGGCGGATGCCCTGGCAGGCCATCTCGATCTCCCGCCACCTCTTGGCCCTCACCAGCTCCGCCTCGTGGCTGCGGTGGTCCGCCAGCGAGCAGAGGTCACACGTGTTTGACGGGTCTTTGTGGCGGAGCAGCTGCACGGCCTCATCATGGAGGCCGCAGATGTTCCTCCACTGAGGTTCCTTGGACGGCGGTGCCGTCGGCTCGTGCTCCTTCAGCAGTTGACCCTCACAATTCAGGCACGACCCCGGGGCCCTGCGCCCGGTGCCTTTCTTCAGTTCCTCCACCAGGGCTGCCAGCATGGTGTTCTTGGCCAGGTTGGGCCTCACCGCGAAGCTCTGCCGGCACTCGGGGCAGCTGTAGCTGTCCCGCACCTCCCCCTCCATGTCCCAGTTGGCCTGGATGCAGCTGCAGCAGAAGTTGTGACCGCAAGGGCTCGTCACCGGCTCGGTCAGAGGCTCCAGACAGATGGAGCACGAGAAGGTTCTCGAGTCCAACTGAGGCACTGTCAGCGCCATGTGGCATCACTTGAGTCGCAGAGTCAACAGTGTGATACGCAGTGAAAACTGACAGAATGCTAATCTAATCTGAGAGAAACAATCTAAGGGAAATGTCATGGGACAAAGGCTTGAGGAGAAGGCTTGAAGAGAAGACAAAGATGTTTATTCCAGGATGTTTAGCTAGTGGCGTTCTCCTGCGGCGGAGTTTTAAATGGTCTGCTGTCTTCAAAGCTGCCTGCTTCTCCTTTAATCTTGATCTTTTAATTTGGACTTTTATCCTGACGGAAGGTCTGACTTTGAAATAAAAAGAATTAATTAATAGACTTTTTAACAGCGTTCAAGCTGCAAATGGTTACCTGCGCCTTCACTACAATAGTCTAAATTGTTCATGAGCAAGGTGGACGGAATACTCCCTCAGAGCAGTGGTGGAGCACTGAGCTGTGTTTCACAGTCAGCTCTGGTTGGACGGAGAAAATGAAAAACTTCTGCAGCACCTCTGTGGTGGCACCTGCGTGTTTTGGTGAATTCTTAGTTGTTTATGTAAAAAGAAGAAGCATGTGGCATCAGTGGACATGGCCTAGAAGACCAGCTAACTGATGCTCAAGCTAACCGTTCCCAAAGGCCCCACATGTCAAACCAAACAATTAAAGATCAACGTAACAGGAGTTCAGCTAAAGTACTGTCACAGTGACTTTATCAGACTGCGCAGTGAGGAGTTGTACCGCTGTCCATCAGTTTGCTTTAGTTACGCTTTTATTTCTCATCAATGTGCAAAAACTTTCCCCTCAAAAACACAAAACTGCTTTCCTGTGTGTTTGGCAAAGAGAATAAACCTTTGGCACAAGGAGACAACGCTGCTGCCACGTCTCCCTCCAATAAACCAGGAATTTCCCACAACACCGAATCGGTTCTAAATTCTGCTTCATGGCAAACAGGCCCAACTGTGTCTTGAACCAAATCACCTCCACACTGGGGTACGACACTCAATCACTCCACTCTGGCCTCGCAAAATGAGCTGGTCTTACCATCCTCTCACGGAGTCGACGAGAGGATGCTAATGAAAAGCCATTTCCTACGGGAGACCCACGGCAAATTTCAAGAAGCTTCTCATGTTCCTCCACAGACTGCAGCTGAGGAGCAACATTGTTCTTGCCTCAAGGCGGTGGACGCTGAAGAGTTTTTTGAGGAAAATCCAGGCTGTGGAGAAACACCTTAATTTACCGCTCATACGTTTTGTCAAGACTCATGTTTGATCTGTTTATTAACAGTAATAAAAGAAGACTTGACTCTTCAGAGGGCTAATTAAGTCTGTAAATCCTCTTTTTTCCAGTTCTTATATGCTAGCTCTGCTGCTCAGGGACCAGTTAAAACTCCTTGAACGATCTGAACCAGGTGTGGGAGGAATAATGACCTCCTTTCCTCATTTAAATGAGAAATATATTTCATTTTTTGGAAAGTTCTTTTCTTTCCTCTCTTGGTTTTTGCAGCCGTGCTGCAGCTTCTCGTCCATCTTCTTTTTATCTGTATTTTTTAGATCAGAAAATAGATAAAAACGCTGTTACACTCTGACCTGAATAATAATCTTGTATGGAAAAGGGAAACTTCTTTCCCAGAAAGAATTTAATAATAAATCAAGAACTTCAGATATTCACAGTTTCTGCAGTTTCAGGTGTATCACCTGCAGTCGAATTTAAGAAGCATCGCTGAGGGGTGGTGGGCAGGAGGCATTGGAAGGTGTATCAGCTGATATGACTTCATGATTTCATACTGACTTTTGACTTTAAACAGGCAAAGACATGGAATGAACAGAACATGAAGGTGTTATTCTTAATCTTCTCACCACATCCATCTCTTGTGCATCCTCATCTGATTCTGACTCATTGTGTCTGATCTGATCTGATTCAATCAGTCTGATTTAATCTCATCACTGTTTCTTGTCTGCACGCAATCACTTCCTGAAGTTGTTTTCCGTATTGTTGTGCCATATTTTGATAAATGTGACTAAACTTTATGTGCTCTTCAACACTCTGCTGTGTTTTCTAGAGATTTTTCTGTTCCCCAGCAGGGAGGGGAAGTGTCTGCAGAGACTGTCTTTGACTTTAAACCACAGCCCTACAGCTGAAACTTTAAAATAAGTCATAAGAGAAAAAAAACATTCTGGGGATTGAAACTTAAAATTTCTAAGTATTTCAAGTGTCTCGTAAGAGGTTTAGAGACGTTTAATCTGGGATTGAGCTGTGGGACCTCTGTCAAAAGGTTTTGCCGCCTCTTGATTTGCACCGAGGGGTGAATAAAAAAACAGAAACACCCATCAAATAAATATTTTTTGCTCATTTTGGGAGCCAGAAGCAGGTGCAGAAGGAGGCACCGCCTACCGCCTGTCTTGTCACAGCAGCTGAGGTCGGACTGATGAGTTGCGTCTTCGGCGCTGGAGAGAAAGTGGATGGAACCGTGAGTGACTGAGTGAGTGAGCGCAAGAGTGAGTCTTGCCCAGCTGACAAACTTGACCGCAAGTTTGTTTCCAACATAATTCCATGTTTTCAGCCCAAACATCCATCATTAAAAACTGCCTCCTTATGCTGCTGCAGCAACACGTCGAATTTGACGGTTTACGCCTTTAAACAGGCAACTTCATACGAAAATATACATGAACATGAAGCTAGATGTCATGTAGTATGATTCTTCTTCTTCATCTTCTTCTTCTTTTTCTTCTTTTTCTCATCACCACAAGCACCTCTTCTACTTATCTAATCTGATTCTGATTCTGATTCTGATTCTGATTCTGATTCTGATCCTGATCTGATTCAGATTCTGATTCTGGTCTGATTCTGGTCTGATCTGGTCTTATTTTGATCTGATTGTGATCCTGATTCTGATCTGATTGTGATCCTGGTTTTGATCTGAGTCGGGTCTTATTTTGATCTGATTGTGATTGTGATTCTGATTCTGATTCTGATCTGATTGTGATCCTGGTTCTAATCTGATTCTGATCTGATTCTGATCTGATTCTGATCTGAATGTGATCCTGATTTTGATGTGATTCTGATCTGATTTTGATCTGATCTGAACATAAGACTTCACATAATTTCAAAGTAATTTTTAGACTAAAGCTCCTCTCTTTCTCTGAATATTGATGTCCTATTTTTTCTTCTTTTTCTCAAACACTCACCACAGTTTCACTCCCACCGTCACGTCCTGTCTCGTACCAAAAGCCTCTGACGCGGAACAACAAAAACAGTGGCGGTGCCATTGGCGGCTCCCTCTCAGTCCACCAGCTCCTCCAGAGTCTTGTTATCTCCGACTTTGGTCAGCTGAGGATGTCAAAGGGGCCGGTGTGAGACGGAAGACACCGACTGCTAACCCCCCTCCACTTCAGAAACAAGCTAACAAGCGACGGCACCGAGACGCGGCCGAACCTGGAAGGCCGGAACGTCGGCTGTAAGCCCAAAGGCGACAGCAGCCGACGGCTTTTTATCTTTTAATGAGGCGCACGGGCTTAAAAAAATACCAAAAAAACGCGGGAGCTCAAGTTTTTTGGATGCCATAAAACCTTTTAATGCTTACTTTGAAGAATATCGCACTAAAAAATTTATGGAAAAAGAAACATTCTGAAATAAAAAAAAACCTTTGCCGTAGCAGCAACTGTAGTGAGGATTCGGGAAAGCGCGTAACACTTTTTGTGTATGTGTTGTGTCGCTTTTTGCGCACACGCGAGCCAGCACCCTGACAAATGTGATGGCGAGCGAGGGCGCCGTATGTGTCCGGAGCTGGAGGAGGCGACAACAGGAAGCAGACAGGGTGAAATTGGCGGCGGGCTCAAAGCTCTCGAAGGGCCATTAAAGTGAAAATGGAGGAAATTACAGCGACTCACTGGAACGAATCAGCTTCCAGGCTTCAGACGTCTGCCTGCGAGCACCGCCGCTCCAGCTCTCACCCAACCCTCCCTCGCTTTACCCCTCTTTTTTCCGTTTGTAGGTGATATTGTTATTTATGTGCAGGAGCCTTTTTCTCTGCGCCCTTTAGTGGGCTGGGCAATAATTCACCCCGGGCCTGCAGCGAGAGGCACTCACAGGAACAAATCTGCAGGCCAAGATTTATGGTTAGCGCACGCTGGCCATTGTTTTTGTTTAGTTTTTTGTTTTTGTGAGTGTGTTTTTTTTTTTTTTTTTTTGTCCCTGAGACTTTTTTCCTTCACGCCTTCTGTTTGAATTGTAATTGGAAGGCGAGGAAGTGGCGAGCCGTGGAGGAGGAGGAGGAGGATAAGGGGGAGGAGGAGATGCCACGATGGAGCTTTTTCTTTTTCTACTAAATAAAAGGAATAAAAAAAAGAAAAGGTTAAAAGTTGGGAACAGTCATGGTCTGTTTTAGTGTTTCCTGTTTTATTTTGAAAGTCTCCTCTGCCCATCCTTTCTGTCACAAGTGTTTCACCTGTGTCTCATTGTCGATCCTGCCTTTGATTGTTCTCACCTGTGTTCCCCTGCCCTCTTGTATGAATAGTTTCCCTTTGTCTGTGCACAGTCGTTGTATCACTTATGATGTTGCTTCCATGCCCTCGTTCTGTCTGTTACCATGTTACTTGACATGTCTTGTTTAGTTTTTTTTGTCAGTTTAAGTTCCCCGGTTTCAGGTTTGTTTAGTTCCTACCCTTGAGGACACTTTCTGTTTTGTTTTGCTCGGTTTTTAAGCTCTCGGCCTTCAAATTTGGCTGGCACCTCCTTCCTTCCTTCACCCCCGCTGGCTCAGCGGGATTCGACCCGATGAACCGCTTTTAAACGTGTTCATTAAAAAAAACATGTACAAAAACAGACCACTTTGCACTAAAGCACAAACACACACACACGCACACATCAACCAGACGTGCACGGCACTGCCACTGACTCTCCGCGTAAATCAGCTATTTTGAATGCAAAGCCCGAGTTTTCATTCCAATTACACACTTGCACCGGAGCAAAGTAAATCTGGGAAGGAACTTTTTTTTTTTCCCCTCTTTTTTTTTTCCTGAGAAATTACAGTTATTAGATTATGACCGGCGCAGTTCAGCTGAAAAGCTTAATCCTCGGCAGTTCACATGAGAAATGAAGCCCTCCAACCTGAACCCCGTCCTATAATCCTCGCCGCACGTGCACAAAGAGAGCAAAAAGTTTCGTCTTATATTGTGGCGACTCGCCGCAGTGGCCCTGCAGCAGGGGCCGAGCTTGTTCTACCGTCTAGTTCAAACACGTTCGCTTGATGTGATCATGTGACATTTGAGCGTGACTCCATTGTTATTGATATTTGTGAGACAGAAGAAAGGATTGGCCGCCAAATCTGATGGCTTCTAAACTGCTTTGAGTTGCTTCTGAAAGTGATAGATAGCTGTATATAAATACAAGATGATTGATTGATTGATTGATTGATAGATTGATTGATCAGAGAAGCACCATCAACAGTTCAGAGCCATCTTCAATTCCACAACTCCATCCTTGGCGTGTCATAATCCAGAGGATTATTCCTCGCAAAAAGTCAGACCAATCACAAACCTGCTTGCAGGCTCAGCGTGCAAGGTCCATCGAGAACCAGAGAAGACCAGAGTCTGTGAAAACTGCCACATGAGGACGAAACCAGTCAAGCTCCAAATGCAACATCCTGACAAATTAGCCGCTGAAGAGGAAGAAGCAGAATCTGTTTGTCAATCATCGCCTTCTGCCAATAGAATCCATCCATCCATCCATCCATCCTAAACACACCATCCATCCCTTCGTCAGCATCTTCTGCTTTCATTCATCATTGAGCCATCCTTGGATCCACCTATCCACCCATCATCATCGTCCATCCATCAGCCCTTCTGTCCATCCATCCATCCACCCATCATCATCATCCATCCATCAGTCCTTCTGTCCATCCATCCATCCACCCATCCCATCCATCCATCAGTCCTTCTGTCCATCATCCCCATCATCCCCATCCATCAGCCCTTCTGTCCATCCATCCATCCACCCATCATCATCGTCCATCCATCAGCCCTTCTGTCCATCCATCCATCCATCCATCCACCAATCATCATCATCCATCCATCAGTCCTTCTGTCCATCCATCCATCCACCCATCATCATCATCCATCCATCAGTCCTTCTGTCCATCCATCCATCCACCAATCATCATCATCCGTCCATCAGTCCTTCTGTCCATCCATCCATCCAACCATCCATCCATCCATCCATCCATCCATCCTCTGTTCTGGATCTGAGATCTTGGCTGTGTGTTGAGGGTTCTCACACAGGAAAGGTTTGATTTCTCAGAAGTGCGCATTTTACCACATGGTTGTTGAAGAGAGGAGCCAGCAGAGGAGGTCAAGTACGGGCTTTTCTGAGGCTTCACTGGCAGGATACTGGCAGGACACTCATTACTGGTAGAAAACAATTTTTAGAATTTGGGAGCTTCAAAAAATCGCTGTGGGAAAGTCTCAGAACTCTCACCAACATTTGTCGTGATTAAAAGAACATTTATGCACTCTCACTGCGTGTGGACTACACTTTGTTAAATTACAGTCTTCATTCCGAACAGAAAAAGCATACAAGAAAATCAATACACACATACATACATACAGTATAATAAAGAGACCTGTCTAGATGTGTTGCTGCCCTGCAAGTCCTTATTTCTCATCACTCACACTTCCTTCCTGTTTGTGCTGAGGCAGAGATTTAGAGATGTTTTTTTCCACCCCGGGGAGGTTTTTCCAAAGGCTATCAGACTATGTAAACATCAGTCAGAGGTGATTAATTATGGCTTTCGGAGAGCGAGGGCGAGCCGGGAACGTGGGGAGGGAAGAGGAGATGAGAGCGATTAGACTCCAGAGTCTCCTTGACCCGCTGCCCCTCCGCCGCCGCCGCCCGCCCGCTCGTCTTTACAATAGGAGGAGGTATAAATATTTCAAGTCAAATAGAAAGCAGCAAAACTGAGCTTTCATATTTTATTCATCAAAGCTGAGGGATGTAGATCCACCAGGCCGCGATGCCTGCAGGGCAAAACACCTGCGAAACGTGAGCGTGTGTGCGTGCGTGCGTGCACGTGCGTGCGTGCGTGCGCGCGTGCGTGCGTGCATTTGTGTGCACATGTTTACACACTGGAGGATTTTGCCATCTACACAAAGCTACTTGATAAAAGACAATATTTTGTTCGCTCCTTGTTCGCAGCGGCGAGATGTCGGCGCTCCTCCTCAGTGCGCAGCCGAAGTCTGAATGCTTCAGCAGTGACTGTTGTGTCGCCTCACCATGGACCTGCAAATTAGTCCAACTTCCTCACAGCCTCGCTCCAAGTACATTAGTGAACAACGTCGCCCCTCCCCCCTTCTCTGGTTGTGGAGGACCTACTAACTTTATTTTTCACACATATCTTTGTGCAATGGAAGGTAGTTTTTGTTGAGTTGGTTGGTGTTGTTAGATTTATACTTTGTGGCATCACTCTTATTGTTATTGGGCACCACTAAGTTAACAAAAGTCAAAGTCACAAAATCACAACATTATTCAACAGTCATGACATTTCAAGTACAAAGTATCGGAATTGCTAATACTAGCCCTATGTTTTACGTGGTATTGGATCCAAATCTGTTATCACTGACTCAGAGTCTTTGCTGTGTAGACAGAGCCAGAATGCCTGGACAGAGCCCATGCTGAAGTTCAAAGAGGCACCCGGTGGGAATCAAACCCACCACTTTCTTGCAAGCTGCCCAGAATTCCGACCCGAAAGAAAATATTACACCTCTTTTTTTTTTGCTTTTTTTTTTTGCGTATGGAACCCGCTGCTCTGGGACAGTTTGAGGAGAAGTAACAGGATGATAAAACCCGGTTGAGCTCTTGCGGGTTGTGATGTTTGAAACGACTGAACTTGTCTTCAAACCTGCACAAGATCCCCTCCGTCCTTTCAGCACCAATGAACACCGCGGTGACAAACCTAGCAAGCAGCGACGCTCCTTCCTCCCCAAACTGCTGCCGCTTCTTCTTCTTCTGCAGCAGCTGCTGCTGCTGCTGCTGCTACATGGCTGTAAACTGCCCTTTGGCAGAGCTACACAAGACTAGAAATTAGTTAGTTCTTCAAAACTCACCAAATATGCCGAGCAGGTCAGAACTGGCAGAAAATCTCATAAAATTCTTTAAGATTTAGCTTGTGGAGAAAATCACTTAATTCGATTGCTAAACTTGATCTCTTTACGGAAAAAATGTCTCTTTATCGTGTCGGCGCAGCATCTCAGCGGCAAACGGAAAGCTATAGCGGTTAAATCGGAGGTGTGGAGAGGTCGGCCAATATTTTTCTGGAGATGAAAGAAAGCCCGATTGGATATTGATCGCTCCGCCACGAGCGAGAGGGAGAGATAATCAAAAAGCAAACGCGACTGAAGGGTCAGCAGACAGAAAGTGGAGTCAGCAGCCAAAAAGTAAAAATAAAAAAATAGTCACGTTGACTAGCCGCTCGTAATCAAGATATTAAATCATCTCTTGTTTGTCTGCTTGTTTCCTGGATTGTGGCCAGTCAGGCTGCAGTGATTGGCCACCAGCTGCCGTTGGACACGCTAGCGACTCGCTAGCGACTCTTTCTGAAGGCCTTACAGGTCGACAGACAACCTGGAAAGGCTAAATTCACCATGAGGGCTCATTTAAATATTGATGCAGCGAAAAACAAACAATGTGCACACGGCCTCCTCCTCCTCCTCCTCCTCCTCCTCCTCCTCCTCTACCTTCACCCCCTCTTCCTCTTCCAACTCCATCTGCCGACAGGTGAGGGTGAAGTGGAAGCAGTGCACTAATGCAGCACAAACGATAAGAGCGGCTGCTGAATATGTATCAGCATGCGGATGCGTTGCGCATCGTGTGCAACCACCCTGAAGCAAAGCGCAGGTCCTGTCAGCCGGCCCCGCCTCATTAGCCCTGACTGGCAGGCAGGCAGGCAGGCACACAAAGCCCCGCCCCCTCCCAACTCGCTGCTCCCCTGCAGCCTCCAGCTCCTGCAGACTCACATGAGGGTGGAGGGGCGTGGGGGGTGGAAAGGAGAAAGTTCTTCCATCATAAGTTTAAGGCGAAGTCGAGCGCGTCACTGCCTGCCCGTGTGGGATATTTCAACAGAGGCGAGGGATAAAATAAGGAGAAAAGAAAGAAAAAAGAAAACTTTGCAGCTCAGGTTGGTGTGGGAGGAAGAGCCGAGCTTTTAGTCGTCCTCTGTCAGCACTTTCTGCATGAAACAAGGCGAGCGGCGCGCGTGGGCTCAGTGAGTTATCTGCACAGCGGAGCGTGTGTGTGTGTGTGTGTGAGTGTGTGTGTGTACCCGTGCTGCCTCAGTGACACCATGAATATCACAGATATCGCAGCCTGCTGCCGCTGCAGTGGGAGGAAAAGTTTCCAAACTTTCCATCCACAGCTCGTCGGTCGCACGCTGCAGCTTCTGCAGCCGAGGAGGGGGAAAAAAGGGGAGGGGTGGGAGGGTCGGGGTTGAAAATCCAACACTGAGCTTCTGGAATCTTCACCTGTGGTTGGAGGCTCTCTGAGGAGACTGCCCGCGTTTTCAAATGTCTCGTTGCCACCTGCTGCCGCTGCTTCAAATTTAAAAGAAAGTCTCATGTTTACGTTCAGTCAAGAGGCTGACATTTGCTTCCGGCTAGAAATTATGCTCCACAGGCCACTTTTCTGTTGCCATGGATTCACATTCTCCTCATTTTTGTTCTTGTTTTCTTTTTCTTTCTTTTTTTCAAGCGAGTGACAGGGCCGAGAGAAAAATCAGAATTAAGAAAATAGAATAGAAACTAGTTATTTTATTCTTATCACTACTGTCATTATTATTATTATTATTAGTAGTAGTAGTAGCAGTGGTAGTAGTAGTATCATTCCAAATGCCAAAATCACTTGCAGACTCCTCATGATTTGTTTGTTTGAAGCAAACACATTAGAAAGTCAATTCATCCAAAGACTGAATATCAAAGGAGCAATCAGAAATTAACCAAAAAATGCAAAAGAAAATGCAAATATACATATATATATATATCTCGTATATATTCGGTTTTATTGCAGAGCAACTGCTGTCTTGGTGATGGCCAATTGAAGTTTGTGTGCTCCTTTGCTCTGATTGGTCGGTTTTCGTGGCTCTAAGCCCAAACAAAGCTTCCCATCATTTCACCACCTTCGCCTCGCTCACTTTGTCTACCCGCTCGCTCAGTCCTGAAACACAGCTCGACCTCGTGGAAAACAAAAAACCTTCACAGGTCACACTGACGTTGATTTTTCATTCCTGCAGCCAACAACGTCTCAGTCAGTAAACACCCTAAAAGCTTCGGCAGAATTCCTGAAGTTCTCCCTCTCTCTTTCTCTCCCTCTCTCGCTTGCCACAGTGTTTGGTGTGAAAAATGCTAACATTCGTCACATTCTCATGAAGGTGGCAGTGAACAATCATCAGAATGGCGCCGTTAGAGGAGCCATTTTCCAAAGTGGAGCGCTGAGACCCGGAGCAACTTCAGCTGCTGCTCCGCAGCGTTCAGCTGAAAGGGAGTGGATCTGAAGTTTGCTGTTCGCAAAAAAGAAAAAAAAAGAAGAATTTTGAAAGAGTGGCCTGTTTAGAGCTGCTGCTGCTGCTGCTGCTGCTCAGTAAAATTTGTGCCGGAGCTGTGAGGACCTCCAGAGACGGTCCAGTAGCCGCACCTTGAATCCAGCCGCGTCCCATTCCTGCAGACAGACAGACAGACAGACAGACAGACAGACAGACCAACCGTCTCTGCTCACTACTTCCTGTTTGTTTTCCGCTAATTCGGAGCACGCGCGTCCTTTTGACTGGAGATTTTTCTTTTCTTTTCCTGCAAGTCTGCTGGTCCACACCGGAGCTGCTCCGCCGAGTGATTTGCAACCCTCATTTGCGCAATTAGCATTTGTGTTTGGGCTAATTGTGCTTTGCAGGATTACTTACTTATTTGTTTACGCTGCCACCGTGAGTTTTGCACTAACGAGGCAGCTTGTTGTGTTATTTCATTTCCATCTCCTGCTGGTCCGGTGAAGTGGCGTGTCTGCTCCCTCACTAACCACAAATAGGTTTTTTAACAGCTGCGAAAAACGGCCGAAATGATCCTTTTTACTTAGCAGGGACAGTAGTTCTTGTCTAATCTATCTATCTATCTATCTATCTATCTATCTATCTAGATCTTTGGATCTAGATCATCGTCTTGGTTCCAGTGTTTCACTGTCAGCAGAACCTGCCACTTCGGCTGCAGGTTCTCTTGCCGGCTGTCGTCTCCCCCGAGCTTAAATGCGGACAGAACTTTTCTTGGAGCGACCGCTGCACCTGCCGCTTGCAGATTATCGGCAGCAGCGGCAGCACAAGGCAACATAGTAAGACAGAAAGAAGGAGAAATCCACGCTGAAACCGACGCAAATCCTGGAAGGAAAAAGGCTGTTTTGCCAGCCGTCGCCACACAAGGAGACGTTTCCTGTTCTCAAGAAGAAGGAAGAACGAAGGCGCAGAGGCTTTTTTCAACGCGACGGAGGGGAGAGGCGCCATGTTCAATCCCTTCGGTGACGAGTGTTTTCCTCTCGAGACACGCGCGCTGGGAATTTTCCATTTTGTCCCCCTCTAAATTATTCATCTAAACAGAGGAACATGTGAGAGGGATCAGGATCAATTTGCGGCTGAATGTGAAACCTGGGCACTCCCAGCAGCGCCAGGCCCTCCTGCAGAACCTCGTTGAAGAGCCTCTCGTGCTCCTCTCGCGCTCCACTCACGCTCTCCATGGTCTCCTGCAGCCCGTCGAGTGGCGAGAAGAAGAGGGACCGCTCTGACCTTTCACCCTCTCCAGCCGTCGCGACTGTTCTTGTTCTGTCTGCGGAGAAATTTGTCCGAGTTCCACCCGCAGAAAAAGATACATGATCTCTGAAGCTGCAAGAACAAAACATTTTAGTGCTTTAGTGCAGTGATGGCAAAAAAAAAGATGACTTTGATGACTTCTCCACCGTTTCTGCACCGTCTCCTGCAGCAGGTGTGCAGCACAACCAGGTGGGAGGACGAGAGCGGCAGCCCCCGGTGCCTTTCAGCCGTTCTGAATAGAAGTCATTCGCCGAACTGTCAAGAATAAAATATGAAATAGAACTCTGACAGTTTCCTTTCAAAGAGGCACACACACGCACACACACACACACACACACACACACACACACACACACAATGCCAAAATGCAGCAACACAAAGCTTGCAGTTTTCCACTTTCTGTTTTTTTTTAGTAATTTCAATTCATTTGCTGCTCTTTTTACGAGTCTTCCAGTTTTTTTTCCGTAATTTTTTCTTTTTTTCTTTTTGCAAACTCGATTTGCGCCAGTTGTAATTAAAACAGCACCTTCACTCCGGCAGTCAAGTGGAGGTCAGAGCGCCGAGACTGGAACGCGTTTAATAGAACACAGACTGAGAGATTCCTCAGGCCTCGGGGGGACGGCAGCAGCAAAGATAATAAACAGCAGTGAGTGAGGATAGACAGCGGCCGCGTACGGCACAAAGACAAGAGACTCGTGGGAATTTATTATTTTATTTTATTTTTAATTATTTTATTTTATTTAAAAAAAAATCAAACCAAGACACATTTTTACAAATCTGACCAGAATTCATCGGTGCGCATTCGATGCTAAACTGCTGCTGCTGAACTGAGGGAAGCAGAAAAATCTGGAGAACTTTCACCTCCACAAGTCCTCCTCCTGCTCCTCCTCCTCCTCTTCATCCTCATCCTTCTCCTCTTCCTTCTTCTTCTCTTGGCGTTTTGCAGATAGCAGATGGTTGTGTGGATATTTGCAGCCAATAATATGGCTTCCTGATTCCGAAAGATTCCTCCACACTGGCTGAAAATGTTCCGCTGCAAGAACAAATGTCTTTCTTCACTACTTGACCAGACCACCGCACAAGCAAGATTTCAGGCTGTGGTTACATGCATACATTTAAAAGAGCTTTGAAATCAAGAATAATTAGCATGCAAATTCACCAATTGCATGCAGTCTGTTAAAGTGGGAAACTGGCAGAATTCTCCTTTCCTGCTTTTTACTACCAAGAAACTTGTACTTTTCCCCCTCAAAGTCCTTTTCACACGAAGAAACTCGTTCTTTTCACCTTCAACTGTGGTACAAATTAAACATTCTGCTCAGAAAGAAGTGCTTTTTTTCTTTTTCTTTTTCTTTTTTTAACTTCTGGGCTATGTAGGCACATATGAGACTTGCACAAGAACTTCTTTTTCCCCCTCGATTTTTTTTTTTTTATGATGAAGTACCTTGTGTTATTCTCGGCAGCACTCAGGCGGAGGAGTGGTGGAACAGATTTCTCGGAGTTTCTTCTCCTTCTATTGGAAACCTACAAAGCGTCAGACAATGCGGCAGGAATGTAATTTGATCAGCCGGAGCTGCTGCTGCTGTTTCTCCTGCTGCAGCGGCGGCGGCGGCGACACATGATGGATTTCCCGACGGTGCGGTGGCTCCGTCCTATATCTGGAATATTAAATAACATTCCTCAACAGCGGCTCCTCTGGGTCTCAATATACATACAGAATGTTGTGTGTGAAGCGTGGGAGATGTGCGGGCTGGTGCGCAGCAGGTACCTCAGGTGAGAAGGAGCCTCCAGGGACACCGGTGAGGCGCTTTGAAGGCCCCGCCCTTCTGTTCACGCCACCGCGGGGGATGTGTTCGCACCCGAGGACGGAGTGAGAGAAAAGCTGGGAGCTGCATTTGAATGCGGTCGTTGCCAGACCCATAAGTCACCTTGAGGCTGCGTTTGGATCCGGTGCCGAAGCCGTTTTGCAGCGTCCTGACCAATCACAGCCCTGGATCTTTCTGGCTCCTCCTCCTCCTCTCAGAGTGTCTTCCTGCACCCTGAGACCAAACTCTTGTTCGAACCCGCTGCTGCTTTAATTATCGCCTGCTTCAAATGTTCCTCATCTCCCTGGTTTTCCATCCAAACCAACACCAGCGGGTTGTCTCTGTCTGACTCAACACCTCTTCGGCTTTTTTGTTTGTTTTGAACGTATTTTAAATAGGTAAAAGCAAAATGACTTTATGATCTTTTAGCTAAAGAAATAAATGACTTTCCATGGCAACAAGTGCCTTCTGGAGATAAAAGCAGGTTCCTCTCCCGACCTGAAGCTTCTTGTCTCCTTCTCACCCTCTTCTGGTCTCAGCTTCCTTTCAGGGTGGGAGCGTGAGGGGGAGGAGGGTTGTTGTGTGTTGCTTCACCTCGACTCTCCTTTTATTGCCTGAGAATCTACGACAGCCCTCTGACACTCCGGTGACAGACGCCGTCGCCTAGCAACAAGGAGAAGCCTCGTCCACATCAGCTGCCATGACAGAGAAGAGGCAGGGTTTTTTCTTTTGGTGTGTGTGTGTGTGTGTGTGTGTGTGTGTGTGTGTCACACTTCCTTCCAAAATGGTCCCCATGGCCTCCCTGATTGGCCCTCAGTATTCGGGGTTGGAATTGGGGTGTTAGATCACCCAATGATTCCCGGGTGCAGTACCACTGCTGTCCACCGCTCTCCCAGGGGATGATGGGTCAAATGCAGAGAGCAAATTTCGCATTCTTCGGGATGTGACCATCACTGGGACTTTAACTCTAGCTTTAACTTTGATATGTGCGAAACATACAGAGGATTGAAATTATGTGACTCAACAGCCCGCAGTGCTACGGTAAACATGCAGTGTAAATGTAGAAAAAAAGTATAAAACTTAAGTCTGATATAAAATTTGAATAAGTGGAGTTAGTAAGTTGAAAGCAAGGAGTAGAAAAACAACGTATTGCAAACAAAGAATAAAGAAATAGTGCAAGAGGCTAGAATAGTGAGTGCAAAACTGCAGAGGACAGCCCAAATGAACAAAATGACCTGTGTGTGTGTGTGTGTGTGTGTGTGTGTGTGTGTGTATGTGGCATTTCTCCAAATGGAAACGAAAGAAAAGAAAGATAATCTTAATAATACACACTCTTTCACACACACACACACACACACATCAGGGTGGGAAGTGTTTCCCTCTCAGGAACATATCAGCCACTGGAAAAGCTTTGAAAACTCCTGTTACACCTCCAGCCTGGCGGGGCTGAGGTCAGCGCCCCCTGTTGACCCCTCAGGGAGCTGAAATCAGGAGGATGTCCAGATTTTTTTTTTTTTCCCTTCCGCAGGCCTTTGAACCGAAGAAAACCTGCCTGTCAAGGCAGCTCTGTATTTACTCTGTGTTTTTGCCGCAGAGGAATGGGACGAGAGCCCGGATGGCAGGCAGCAGAGCTGGTGGAGGCCTCGCATTAGCATTTTTGTATATTTATACGTGTCGGGCGTGAGCGCCGAGGTAGACGGCGGGCGGAGCCTCCAGGGAGCCGCCGCGCTTCTCTCAATGCCCCGCTGCTCAGCAAACTCTGAGAGTTCAGAGCCGCCGTTCTCGCTCTCCAACAGCGCCGTGCTCTTTCATCCGCAGACACACACACACGCGCACGCACAGACACGCGCACGCAGGCGCACACACACACACAGAGGAATATCTCCTGTCTTCTGAAACCTTTTACTGTGCTGACCTGCTACACCCACTTGAATAAACCAAACCATTTTATTTATGATTTGGGATAAGGATAAAGATAAAGCAGCAACAGCTTGACTAGAGGAATAAAATAAGAAAACGTTAACGACGAAGAGTCAGAGGAAACAGACAAACAGATACAAAGAGTCTGTAACTACCGTCAGGCTGAACAAAACGGCCCATTAAAGAGTCGCTCACTTGGCGCATGATGCAAAAAAAAAAAAACATCTTGGATTTACTTCCGTGTTATGGAACTCATAGGGTCTGCGCAGTGACATCACATTCCATTAGCATGTATCAGCCAATCAGAGCAAGCCAAGGCACAGCATGTGACCTGACATCAAACATCAATTCAGGCCTCAATCTATATTTTTAAAGAGATTATTTGGAGGCGTCCCGTCAACCGTTTTAATGGTGTTTATTTTGTGTTGCAGTACCTCGAGTGGCCACTGAGAAAGTTGGCATGAGTAGCAGAACGGCGGCACCGTGTCCAGTTAGAATAAAGCATCCATGAAAAAATTGCACAGCTTGCATTGTGGGTATGGATGGATAGGCCCTGCTGCTGCTTCAGTCTCTCTCTCTCTCTCTCTGTCTCTCTTCTTTTCTCCTCATCGTGGATGTTCAGAACTTTTCTCCGCTGAGGTAAAAACCACTTTCACTCTCTTCATTTCATTGTCAGCACAAACAACCTGCTCGCTCGCCCGCTTTCACCCCATGTTGACCTTTCATCTAAAGGAGATTTTTCTTTTATTCCTTTTTCTTTTTTTCTTTTTTTTTCTGCACTGTTTGATTCCCTGCAGGTTTCTTATATCCAGGCTGTGAAAGCCGAGCTGGCCGGCTCGGTGTGTAATCACTCTGTTGCCGGGGCCGCTGCCCACGTCCAGAACGGTTCATCCATAACTGTCTCATAAAGCAAAACATAGCTTTATTAGAAATTTGCTGTTTGCTCGGCACTTCTTGTCGGCAGCAGCGGAGGGGGAGGGGTGTGGGGAAGCGGAGGGGGGTGTGGAGGGACTCCATCCATCAGCCGGCCGGCTTGCTTTTCAGCGTCGGCGCGACACTTTGATTCATTCCAAGTGGATGCGGGTCATTTCGTCATGTTTGCAGCCACCGCTGACAGGAAGCCTTTGAGAGCGTTGCCGCTAAAGACGTCATTATTCTGCACGTTTGCATCCAATTAACTCCCTCCGTCCATCACTCACGGCTCGTTTTCGATTAGCCATTTGATCAAAGGCTGACAAAAGAGAGCGCCAGACACCAGGGGGAAATGCCGCTGAAACGCTGCAACAGGCGACGAGAAACGCTCCGGTTGCAGACGAAATCAGAGTGAAAGGAGGCGGAGCTGACGAAACATCTGAAACGCCATCAGTGGCTGGCTGCCTCCACCGGTACAGAGGAGGAGACGCTGAACTACGGCTCATCCTCCAGCTGAAATGCCTTTTTTGACTCTTTGTTGTTTCTTGGCACCTTCCAAAAGTGACCAGCTCCAGGAGGTGGGAGGTACGGAGAAGAGGAGCCGCCCTGAAACACCATAGAAGAAGCTGAGGGTGAAAAAGCTACTGAACCTGCTAAGGAGCCTAACATGGACGCTGCCATAGGGCCGGTTTTAACAGAGACGGATGGAATTTTCACAACAAAAGCGGTTGCAAAAGTGGCCTTGCCTCCTTGGTCATCTTTTAGGATGCACGTGAAGCTCCTCTGATATTCCCTCAAAACACTCCAGGATTGTCGGGCTACAATCCTGATTGGTCCACTTTCCGGTTCGGTCAATCAGCCGCCGCCGAGTTCTGGGCTCCTCACCAGATGGATTCAGGAAACTTTCCAATCTTTCCCGAACTCTTGAGCTGCACCTCGTCCACCTTGAGGCAGCAGGAGGCGCTGTCTCTGCTGCCTGCTGCTCTGTGACCTCGCGTCAGGGTCCGCAGCAAGCCGTCCATCTGTCCGGACGCCTGTGGAGCCGGCGGCGGGGGATTGCGCCGCAATGAGCCGGAAAGCGTCGGCGGATGGGGAGATCGGCCCGTGACGGCCTCACACCTGCTGACCTTCACGCTTAGCGGAGCCTCCAACATCACGGCAGCAGGTGGCGCCGGATCGGCCAGAAGAAAAAGAAAGAACAAGTCATTGGTATTTTAGAGGTGTCTGTAGGAGGAGAGGAACAGATGAAGAGTGGGCAGAGCTTGATTTGATTGGCGGCTCAGAAACAGCGGATCACTGATGGAAAACTGTATTACAGTGTTGAGACTACGGCATTTAAAAAGAAACTTTGCAGCTTGATTTCAAGGTAAAGTGTCAACGATTAGATGGCAGCTGCTCTTGTGAAATACAGCATTTATCCCACTGGTCCAATGAATCAGAGCTGCAGTTTTACTTCCCACGAAATGTGACCAAAGGTCTTTGATGCCATAGATAAAAGTTCTCATTTGAACACCAACTGGTTTTATGTGCACAAATTATGTTTTTTCAAGCTACGGCCACTTTATTCTGCCATTGGTGGGTTGTTGTTAGCGTCGACGTGTAAAGGTGAACTCAAGTTTGAACAACTGGAGGGTATAAAAAGAGGTGGATCCACTGGATGATGGGAGGGTCCAGTGAGTTAGTCCAGTGCTTTGTTACTTCACGCTGCCTCAGAAGTTCCTCACAAGGTTCATGCTGATGGTACTCATGTATTTATGGCTCACATAAAAAACAGAACCACCAAACCTGCAGCCTCTAGTTTAATATGAATACAAAGATTGGCTTCATACAGGATTCTGTTGTGATTAGTATTGATTTTGAGGGAAATTACAACCAGTCACTCTCTCGCTCTCTCTTTGTCTGGCTGCAGCGCTGATCTCTCCTTCGTCTCCATCTCGACAGTTTCTTTTTGGATAAAAAAAAAAAAGAAAAAACTGCGAGCAAAGCATCTAAAATTCATGAGGACGAGTGCCGGCGTTTAATATTGCAGGGCGCCAAAACAGGAGACAGCGTTGCGCTGCGAGCTGTTTGCATGTTTGTTTATTTACACGTGCAGTTTAGACGTTCAGACACCCGAAACCTGTCAGACGGCTCTCGCACGTCGGCTCCCCCCGGAGGCCGATATCGTCTCCACAGTTCTGCTTTCGCCGTATTGTGACGGCGAAGCTCTCCGGCTGCTGCAACTTTTTTTTTGCAGGGAAATTAACCCCCGACCACCGACACGCACACACACACGCAACCACCGGCTCCCGAAGGCCTCCTGCAGCAAAAAAGAAAAAGACAAAACGCTTTCATTCCACTTGCAGCCGGACCGACGTTGCTCTCCGTAATGAACAGAACCAATTTCCTCCAAATGAAAATTCATTTGAACGAGGCTTAAGTGCATCTGGCGGCTACATTTCCATAAGCCAGCCGTGGCTTCGGGGGAGGGGGCACTCGAGGCGTCGCCGGCCTTGTAATAACTGAATTAAAATTTTATTAGAAGCAGCTAATTTTCAAGTGAAGAAAATTACTCTGACAAGAACGAGGCGGCACATTAGTGCAGCTCCTCACTCTTCACGCTTCTTTATGTGACAGATTCACGTTGCCGAGCCTCTGAACGTTGCACTCTTCCACGCCTGTGTGTGTGTGTTTGTACGCGCACATGCTCCATGTGCAGCATTAATGAAATTTATGGGGCCGCTTGAAACCAAACTAAGTGGGTCACGCCAACTACGGAGAGTCACCGAGAGGATTCGTCTGCGCTCGCCGGGAAATCTCAACCTTCGATTATCGATATTTCTCAGTCAAATGACTATTAAATGCAAGAAGCCGCTGGGTTTTAATCAAAGGGTGAATGTGACCCACTTCTCTCTGCTTCGCCGCGCAGAGCGTTTCAGTCCCATGTGAACGGTGTATTTAAAGGGTTTCCTCTTTTTTCAGTTTAGTTCTTTCATTAAGCCCTATTTAAACCGATAAAATAAAAATGATTAAAGGTGCGGCGCGGAAGGTTCATGAAGGAAAATTCCATGTCGGGGGAATGGGCCATCATCTTTGAGAGAACTCGACTTCTTTTCCAAACACTCTCTTGACTCGCTCGTTAATCAAAGTTCCGTTTCACCAACCGAGTGAGAACTGAAAATAAACACGGCTTATTGGTTTCTGCCCGGGAAGAAGAAGAAAGAAGTCATGAAAAACAGACTTTAGTTCAACGAAAGGAAAAGTGAGCAGCAACGAGCCGGTGAGGAAACAGGTTCGCTGTTTTCACCGTTCATCTGTCTGCCCACCGACTACAAGCTGGCTGACGAACACCTCACCTGTAGGCCCCTTCGCACAACCAGGCCATACCTCCGCACAGCTCAGATTGGACTGAATTGTGTTGATGGGAAGCAAAGGAGGCCCTCGTGATTTTGGAAAGTCGGGTCTCGGCAGAAGCTTTCTGACTACAGGAGGCTACAGTACAGGAGATATTTAGGCTCAAAACACAGTTTTCACGGCACTTGTTGTCAAGTCCAAATAGACTAAAGAGTCTTCTGGATACCGAAGACTCTTCTGCTGTGTCGGCTTTGGGTACAATTCATCAGATTTTCTGCTGAGAGTTCAGAGATGGGAGAAATCTCAGTTTTAAGTTGGCGTCTTGAAGGGGAAAAAATGAAATTCACCAAAAAATATGAAGCGGCAGCCAGGCAGACGTCATCCGTCACAGGACTGGACCGCCGCTTCACTCGCTTCTCCCTCTGTTATCAAGGCCTTTTCTGCCAGGACGCCATGCCCCCCATCCCACAGCCCCTCCTCCCCTACTCACTTGTCCCTTCCATCGGCACCGCTCTCCGTAGGATCTTAACAGAAATGGGAGCAGTCTTTGATTCTATCTGGGATGATGCTGCTCCCATCGGATCTCAGATTCCCTTCGACAGGAAGTTGATGAGTGTATGTCTTTGTTGGGAGGTGGGGGGAAGGGGGGGGGTGGGGTGGGGCTGGCAGCTGATGGAGCGATAATTCCGGCGCTGCCGCTGTCGCCGGGTTTTGCTGGTAGTAATCCTCTGATTGAAACTCACAGCAGTTTGGGAACACAATCTTTTGTCTGCTTTGATTGGCCGCTTGATGCTTGATTTGTTCGCCCCTGAGGAAGAGAGAGGAGGAGAGGAGAGGGGCGGGAGACATAAAATCCAGCTTGCTAGAATTCTGAGCCGTCCTTGAATAGGAAGAGATGAAGGCCCCGACCCTAAACACAGGAAGTGCCCATGTACGGGTTCAGCCTTTATCCAATCCAATCAGCTTTGTCGATCAAACGTGGACTTTCCAGGTAGTGCTTTCAATAAAGTCAGTTTACAACAAACGCATTGCAGCAATTATCACAGCAGCGTTGGCAAGGGGATGGATGGATGGATGGATGGATGGACGGACGGACGGACAGACGGATGGACGGATGGATGGATGGATGGATGGATGGATGGACAGGTGGATGGATGGATGGATGGACAGGTGGATGGATGGACGGACGGATGGACGGAGGGATGGATGGATGGACGGATGGATGGACGGACGGATGGATGGATGGATGGATGGACGGATGGATGGATGGACAGGTGGATGGATGGATGGATGGATGGATGGATGGATGGATGGATGGATGGATGGATGGATGGATGGATGGATGGATGGACGGACAGATGGACGGACAGATGGATGGATGGATGGATGGATGGATGGATGGACGGCTGCCCCAGACGGGTGGGACGTCTAAACGTGTTGCAGGACAGAAGCCGCTGGCACAGGACCATTAACTATTTCAACCTTTGATGGGAATGAATGAGTGAAGATTATTCATTATTGGTAACATGAGCGAAGACAATGTAAGGGATAATGTATAGTGAGTGTATTTAAAAAAATATTACTTTTTTAATATTCACCAGCTCACAATATATTATCCCTTATGTCAAAGAATGATATAACAATTAATCATCTGTTTGCCTCCAGAAAACACTGATTGCTTAAACACTCAAAGCAATCAGTTTAAAATTTTACGTGTTTTCAGCACGTTTGCCCAGGTTGCTTCACCTCTGCAGTCTTGCTGCCCACCCAACGAGTCGCCATCTCAGGGGTCTGACCCCTGCAGGAAGTCAGGCGAGCCGCCACTGCGGCCACTGCTGCCACCGCCATGGTGACCATTGTCCATTAGCCGGTGACAGCGAGGCTATTAATGGCAGCGAGGCCCTGCGGAAGAGGAGGAGGAGGGGATGGCAAAGAGGAGGAGAGCGGGAGGACAGGGAGGAGTAGGAGGTGGAGGAAATAGAGGAGGTGGTGGAGAAGGAAGAGGTGTAAGCGGAGGTGGAAGAAGAGGAGAACAAGGAGGAGGAAGAGGAGAAAAGCGAGGGAAGAAGAAGAAGGAAGAGGAGGAGGTAGAGGAGGAAGAGGTGAAAGAGGAAGGCGAGGAAAAGGAGGAGGAGGGGCTGGAGGAGATTGAGGATGAGGAGAATGAGGATGAAGAGGAAGACGAAGACGAAGAAGAAGAAGAAGAAGAAGAAGAAGAAGAAGAGGTGCGCTGTAATTATTCCGCCTTTGTAATGACAGGAGGGGGGCGGAGCTTCGGAGTCATCAGTCACGGCGATCCATGTGTCCCGCCGGACAGGAAGGAAAGTGCAGCTTCAGCAGGAACGGCTGCGGCTGCGGCGACGCCTCTATTAGGTTCCGCCTGGCGCAGAGGCATTTCTGCAAATAGATTTCCAAGATATAAAATAAAATAAAAAGGCAGAGGCTTCCATCATCTGAGGGGAAAAACGGTTTTGATTTTTCGAGCAAAGCTAGATTGGCTCCTTCACGCTTTTCCTCGTCGCCCTTTTGTTGCATCTCTCTTTTTTTATCCTTTCCATCTTTCACATGAAGCACACAGTCATCAGAATCGAGTGGGAGCAATTTTGAAGGGCTGTGATATAATGGTGAAGGTGCGGCGGGAAGTGTGTGTTGGAAAATGGGATTTCAACGACTCAGGGGGCCGGGACTTGTGTGTTGTGTACCTAAATGGCCGCAGAGGCAGGCGGTAATTGTGGTGATTACCCATCATGCACTGCTGGTTATCTGCAAGGCATCGAGGATCCCAACATGCAGAGCCTTTGTTTAAAAATCTAAATATTACAGAAAGTGTTGTGGCCTCTTAGTCTGCAGCTCGAGAACCCAGAGCTAAAAGATCCCAGTTTTTACCGTCACTGATGTTGCTTTCCTTCATAAAAACTGGAAACCATCAACAGAGATGATCATATCATCCAAAAAAAAAATCAATCGATCCATCAAAAAAGCTATCTGAACCAAGTGTTTTTTCTTAAGAATTGAGAAGAAACAGAGGCAGGATCACCTGCTTGTTTGGTGACACCGGTGACCCCAGTGACCTTGTGCGGTCGATCAGATCCCTCGACCTGCTTCGTTGCTCCCTTCGTGGCTGGCTTGATGAATCGTTGCCTTGACTACAACAGCAAACGTGGCTGACGACCCTCAGCTGTCGTCCTCTGTAGCCACAGATGTGGATGAGGATGTGTCGTTAGTGGACACAAAGAGTCGCAAAACACACCGCAGCTGCAGTGGGTTTGCTCAGCGATGCTTCTGGCAGAAATCAGTTCAACAATAGGTGTTGTTGTGGTTGTTGTTGTTGTCATTGTCCATTTTAATTTTGTCTGACCTAAAATCAGCTGACTAACAATTCTTGACTTCTAACTTTTGCACCTTGTAGAAAAAATACCCGTGAAACAAAGGACAAAGTACATGTGATGACTTTAATCCACGGTAGAAAAAATATATACATTATTTGTTTTCAATTTACACATGAAAGACAACATATATTTTTTCCCCCTCATGAAGGCAGAATTCAACACATCTGCAACGTTGTACCCTCCAGTTCTCACAAAGTTACGAGTTGTAACCAAAGTTCCACAGAATCCAGATCGGATTATCGTTATTATTCTTTTTTAAATGTGGAGCAGGCATTTCCGATTGTCCTGGAGATTAAGGCAACACTTGAAAAAAAGGCAAAAAGACAAGCAAATTGTTTCAGTTTTTTGTGTTTTAGGTTGTTTTGTTTTTTTTTGGTAGAAAAAAAAAGGGTCCAGGAAGGAAAAGAGCGCCGAGTCCTCAGTGATTCCGCCAGACGTCAGCGTCTTCATCCTGCAGAGAAACTGAGTGTTAGCAGGATGTCTGAGCACCAACACAGAGGTTTGAAGGCCTGGTTCACACACACAAACCCCCCACGTACATTGGTGACATTTTAAAATAATTCACAATCTACATGATGCCGAACCAAGAGTTTATGATTTCAAGGAGACGTTGGCCAATCAGAAGCTGGAAGTGCGCTGGTATGAAACACAGATGTTTTATAGGAACTTTATATGGTGCTCTGCCAGCGTACCGATTTTTCCAGTGGCCCCTCGTGGTATTGCAGGGGAAAAATTCCATGGGGCCCAAAAACATTTTCTCCATAGACTGCAATACAAAATGAAACGCCTGTAAAACGGTTGAGAGGACGCCTCCCACCTGAAATGCGGTTCATTAAAAAATCTTTGTATTGTAGATTTTTCAGTTGTTCTTTTTAAGTTCCTCTTTCTAAAATCTTTCTCAAAACATTTATAAAGGCCAGAAAATCCGCCCCCAAAAAAAGTTTACTCCCAACGTGATTTCACGGTTTCCTATGTGCTGTGTCTCAGCTCATTCTGACTGGCTGATGCGTTCTGATCATCCCATGAGTTATTTCATTTATTATGACTTTTTTTTTTTTTTGCTTCATGAGTCAAGTGAGCACAGGGCTTGGAAAGGCTGAAGGGTGGTGAGGATCCATGCGGAGTGACACCGGATGACATACGACTGGACTGACACTGAATTCCATGTTGTTTCTGGTTTTCACAGCGTAATTTAAATTCTATCACACACCACCAGACTTCTCTGGTAGAAGAAGAGCAGACGGATGCTTGGCTGGACGCAAACACAACAGTTTTGGTTCTGCCCGACATTAATACGCTTCTGCCTCAGGCACCAATAGTGGCAAGATAGAGTAAAAGACGAAGTCAAAGCAATGAGAGGAGCCAAAACAAAGCCAATTTCCTGTCTAGACAAAAATAGCGAAGTGCACTTTTTAGAAAATAACGGAGGAGGAAGTTGGAGTAAACTGAAAACGCTTAGGGTGGAGGCGAGTTTTTTATTTTTTTATTTTCACCTCTTTGCTAATCATACAACTCCAGGTGTATGATTGTATCCTGGATCACTTGTGCGCCGCAGGAGGGGGGTGGCTGGTGAGGCGGCGGCGGCGGTGGCGGCACCGCTTCCTGGTGCATCCTGGCGACAAATAGAGAAAGAAAGGCTTTAAAAGCAAAACACACACCCGATGGAAAGTGTCAAGGAGGCCTCGTCCTCGCGCTCTGACAGGTCACCTGATCAACGATGATCGCTGCTCGGTCGAGGCCGGGAGGAATAAAAAAAAGAAGGGCCCGTCCCAGCGGTGGGGGGGAGGGGGGGGACGGGCGGCGTCCTCAGTGGGCGGCGGCCCCCCGGTTGAAGTGCTCCAGCACGGTGGCGTTGGTCCTCTCGAACAGCCACTGCTGGCTGGCCGCCGACGGGTCGCAGGCGCTCATGAAGACGCGGCGCTCGGCGGCGCTGCTGTCGATGCAGCTGTTGCTGACGGGGTGGTAGAGGCTCTTATCCTGCCCGGCAACAGCACAGCGGGGGGGAGGGGGTGGTAGTGGTGGTGGGGGGGTGGGGAGGTGGCAGGGTAACAAAAAGAAATGTGATTAAAGAGCCTCATTGATCTCAGTTTTTTTTTTTTTTTTGAAGGAGCTCAGCAGGTTGTTGCCTGAATGTGACAGCGTGGAAGCGAGAGCCGCCCGCTGAGACGGGCAGCCAGGGGGCGCCGTTACCTCCCGGTAGCGCCACAGCTGGTTGCCCTTCATGCCGTGGCAGTCGTACAGCGTGACGGGGCTGTTGTGCGACACGGCGTCGAAGCAGACCTTCCTGGTGTGCAGCGGGTCGCCCGCCCGGATGTCCTCCCTCCAGCCCAGCGTCAGCACCTGCAGAGAAAAGGCGCGGGTTTCACCTCCTGGTGGGCAGAGCGATAATGATGCACTTCAAAATAAAAAAAGTAAGAAAAAAAAAGGTAAAAAAAAAAAAAGGAGCCAGCAGATGTTTTTGCTAAGTTTTGACAGTGGATTTAGGTGTAGCGCAAGCCAAGCAACCAATGAGGGGAGTGCTGGGTGTTTGGCAGGAGCAGGTGAGAGCGCCCTCACCTGGCCGTGACTCCAGGAGCCCTCTGCCCGGCTCTTCACGCAGTTCTCCAGGCGGATCGGGCTCCCGGACACAAAGTGCTTTATCTCCATGCACATCCCGCTTCCCACGTTACGGATCTAGACACACACACACACACACACACACACACACACGCACACGCACACGTTTGCTGTGGATGCCAGTTTTTTTTTATCGTTTCTTCCACTGAACCTTTTTTTAATCAAACAACTAACGTAATAAACTAATAAGTTCCCTCAGATTTTCATTGCTGCATTTCCCACCTACAGAGAAATATACTAGTACATAATATTTATCTTACTGGACTGTTGTGTTTTGAACGGGTCATTTATTTTTTATCCGCTGTTTCTGGCCACTCGCTCCAGCTTTCGGAGTTGGACTCCTGCTGGTTTTTGGGGGACGACGTGTTGATGGCCGCAGCTGCAGCTATTGTTGTTGATGTTGCAAACATGTTTCATCAGAACACGGTTCAGGAGCTGCCGACCTCTGGGAACCACCGGCTCAGTTCACAGGCCTCGTCTTTCAAAGTGGAAAACTCCCACTTTTGATTCATTTTTAATCATTAAAAAAAGAGGTGAGTGCAACAACAACAACACAACAAGACATCGCATGGCTCCATCCAGAACTGAGGCGGAGCAGGAAAATACCTGGACGATAAACTCTTGTTTGCTTGTCTCAATTGTGTTTTAAATCAATATACCTCCTTCCACTGCAACAATTCACCTTGTTCCTCTTGTTTTCACTTCTATTTAGGTACTTTAAAATTCTGACTCCCAGGGTGGAAACAAAATCACCACCCTGGAAAGGAGGGACAAAGCTAAACTGGAGTCGAGGAGGGAAGATGGAAGCAGGAAGTGCACTGTAGTGCATTGAATTCTCCTCCACTCAACCTCAAACCTTTTCCGGCCAACTGTTTTCGTGGCTAATGATTTCTAGCTTGCTCCAGCTAGCAGTCGTTACCTCCCCCCAGGCGGCTGCAGGGGGCTCCACCGGCGGGTAGTGCTTGGGCAGATCCCAGGCCACCTCCTTCATGAACCACTTGAAGCCCTTGCAGCCCAGGCGGCTCCTCAGCTCCTTCTGGGCCGTCATGTCCCCGGCCGACAGGTGGCGGTACTCGGGCCGCCGCTGGTAGACGTACTCGGCGTACTCGTCCATCCACACCTCGGCCACGCGCTTCAGGTTCTGGACAGCAGGGGGCAGTGGAGAGCGAAGGTTAATCGGCCCCTGTATTTCATCTTCATAATTCTTGTTACTCATCTGCAGCAAACATTTAGCCCTCTGTTGACAGCCTCCTTCTAAAACACAATCTTTTCTTGGACTTTGCAGGTGTTTGGAAGGTGGACTGTTTTTTGCTATTTTGAAGATGTTTGGCCTCTCATTCAAAAGGCTTCTTCAGTTCTTCACAATCTTCAAGCACTACAAAGACCTGGATGACTTAAAACCTTCACACATACATCCTGGAGGTTGTGCACGAGTCTGTCCAGGTAAGTGTTCCTCCTCATCTGCAGCTTTTTAGTGTCTGTTCATCATCAGCATTCCGCCACAACGCTGTCAGAGCCATCAGAGCCCAGCAGGACGGAATTAGAAATCGGAGACAGACGTAGCCGGTGCCTCTCGGGAGGCCACCTGAGCCACAGTGAGGCTGGCTGACGGCTGCCGGCAGCAGTTCCGGCATTGGCTGACGAGTGGGAGGTCGGGGGCGGGGCACAGGTGAGCCCCTCCCCGACACTGTCTGCTGCTGGCAGAGACACAAAGGAACAAAGAGGCTTCAAGCTCCTTCCTGGAGTGAAACGCCTGCAGAGGCTCGGAGTGGGCTGCACTCAGCTGGTCTGCTGGTCTCCTGTCAGCGGCTGCTGCTCCTGCTGTAAGTGCCGCTGAGCAGCGGCCAGGAACATCGCAGCACTTAGCACAGGGCATAGCAGTGATGCTGTTTGCTACCCTGCAGCACCCTGAGGCTCGTTAAGGCCTGTGTTTGCGTGTGTGTGTGTGTGTGTGTGTGTGTGTGTGTGTGTGTGAAGGTGTGTGTATGTGGACAAAGTTTGCTTTCCTGTATGTTAATGCCTCAGTGTGGGTTAATTACCTCCTTTTTATGTATTCACACACACACACACACACACATTCAAGGAGCATAAGGAGCATCGGTGGGAAAACAGCAAACCGGAAGTGTGTGTGTGTGTGTGTGTGTGTGTTTGCTCCCTGCTGGGGATTTGGAAATGGTTGTGTTTATGGTTCAGGCTCAGTTTTGATGAATGTAAGTACTTGTAATGCACTCACAATATGCAAACCTGTGTGTGTGTGTGTGTTTGTGTACCCACAATGCAGCATACACTGGAGTGTGTTTATTTTTCACATCAAGCCAATTTAAAGAAAAAAGGGAGAAGAGCAACACAAATTCTGCTCTTGGAGTTTTTTTTCCCTTTTAATGCTAATAAAGTTTAGAACAGCTGTGCTGGCGTGACATTGATTCCTGAAAAACGTGCGCAGCCGCCTAATTGGATTCTTGCCTCTGGCTGATAAGGGCTGTGAGGAATAAAGGAGCGGATCTGAGGGAGTGTTTGAAGACGGATGGGCTGATTTGGGCTTTTCATGCGGCGGACGTGACGGACGTTTGCTGCGTGGCAGTGGAATGTAAAGGTCGAATATTTCACATTTTTCCTAACCCCAATTCTTGCGTGTCACCACACGGTGCGCATGGTTTGGTCCCACCGAGCGTTTTTATTGGACAAGCACCTGATTTTCTACAGAAGCGGCATTGAACAGAACAGAATTTACTTTTCTACTGAAGCAAAGTTATGCTGGAACAGCAGCCTCACACCTGCCGCGACGTTCGACCGTGACAGCTCTCCCGCTCGTGAAGCGCGGAGGTGCGAGACAGGATTACCTTGGCCAGGCTGATCCCACCGGGGACCTTGTAGGGGACGTACTTCCTGTAGATGTGTCCCACCCTGGAGCAGGGGATGTCCTCCATGAGGCCGCCACACATCCACACCTGCGGAGACGAGGGGGAAGAGGAAAGTGCTGGGTCAGCAGTCTGAACGCTAGGAGGAAGAGAAAGCTGAGGAAGAGAAGGGTGAGGAAGAGGAGGCTGAGGAAGAGGAGGAAGAAGATGATGGAAGGCACCGGCTGCTACGACTGGACATCACGTTGTCATGATGAAACAGAAAAAAAAAGTGAAACTGCAAAGTGAGTATTGACAAAAAAAAATGCATTTTCCTCATCACCATCATCATCATCATCATCATCATCATCATGGCTCTACCTGTCGTCTTGCAGGCAGTGACCCTGCAGGACTGCTGGTCTGTGGCTGCAGCTACTTCCTGATCTCCAAAATCTAAAGTCTGATCAGGCTCCTCTGGTGCACCTCAGGCATTAAGAGTCCTAATGAAAGAAGAAAGACTTCCTTCTGGGACGCTTTATCATATTTCCCCTCTGTTTTTTGTCTATCTCACATGACAGGGAGCCCTAATCCCCGCTGACAATAATACTGTGATTTTCCTTTTTGGCTCGCCGTGAAATCTGCAGGCGGAGGGAAGGAGCGAAGGAGGGAAGGAGGGAGGAGGGCGGCGAGCGGGACGGGAAAGAAAGGACGACTTAGAGGCGGCGGGGCGAGGCGAGAAAAAGGGGGCTTTTGTTTCGGGGGGACAATGGCGACGCGGGGGAAAAAAAAGTGGAGAAATGAAAAGCAGGCTTTAAAATGGCAGAGACAAAAGAGGTATAATGCGGGAAGAAAAGCAGCTAAACGGCTTCGGGTGTAAATACTGCGAGAGAGGAGACGGTCACGACGCCTCCTAGAGGACGGTTGCGGTTTCGGCCAAGATCCTCCGACCTTCTCTTTGGGCGGATCCTCTCTGGCTTCTTACTCAATCACTGAAAAACATTCGCACGTGTGTTTGTTTTGTCCCTCCCTGCGAGCAACAGCGCCCTCAGCAGGCCTCCCGTCCGCTCATCCACCCTCATTTCCCAGCGTCTTCCGGAGCCGGACGCGACGTGAGAGCAACACGTCCCGCCGCCGTGACTTCCTCCGACCTGTTGGATCACACGTCAGCGCACCAGGACGCCGTTCACTCCGGCCGCATGCATGAAACATGAGGGCCGCAGCAGCCTAGGGGCACCGCTGCAAGTCAAACCGGCCTCTTTAATAAAACATGAAGCCACACACTTCAGCCCAGTGTGTTTTGGAGGCGGCGGCGGTCTGCTCTTTAAAACAACAGCAGATGGTCGTCGGGTTTGCTTGTCTTCTCAAAAGAACATTCAGAAAACTTTTCCAATTTAATCTGCTCAGACGAAAACAGAGGTCAGGGGTCAATATTATTAGACCATTTAGCCCCGTCACTATGATTCAGGGGTTCTTGTTGAAAACGAGAAGTAGGATGACTGGCACGTCAAGGATTTGGGTTCAAAGCTCGATGCAGAACTTTATCACACAACATGACAGTTGTGGTTAATTAAATGGTCACAAAAAAGGAAAAAGAAATGATGGATGTTGCGCCAGAGGGGGAATGGGTTCACCTGTCATTCAAAGAGCCCACAGAGAGACTTTAGAAAAGTGCCTCTTTTCTAAAGTCGCCACCTCAGATTTTATTTGAACCATCTTTAGACACTTTGGTCTCGAGATGGTTCAAGACATGAAAAATACATGAAAACCAGGTGTTTTGTCATCCTGATAAGCCGTTGCTAAGCTAAGCTAAAGCCTTAAAAGTCGCATTTCTGCCTCCGCTCATCACACATCAATCCGGCTTCCCCCCACCATCATCTGCCGTGTAATCCTTCAGCTGCTCGGTGCGTGGGGTCGTGTTTCTCCGCACGCTCCGACGTCACGTCTCAGCGTGCATGAGCCGGAAAAGCCCGGGTTGCTGCCCCAGCACGCACGTGAAGCAGCGGTGGCCGGTGGCTGACGGCGGCGGCCGGCTGTCAGTCAGGAGAGTCTGCAGGAGAAGCGGTTTGCTTGCAAGGATTAGCAGCATAGCCTGTTAATCTGCTCCACCTCGGGAGACACGGCTGTCTGCGCTCTATCAGCTAATGGGGATCTTAATAAAAAGGAAAGCAAATTGAATATGTGAGGGCGTGAAGTGGCCTTGAGAGGCGCAGCCGGACTCTGATGAGGAAGATAGCAACGTTTAAGGAGGGTCATAATATCGGGAAAAAACAGAACCTTGCCGTCTCTGATTATTTTTTCGAAGGGAGGAGGATTAAAAGGAGGCGAAAAATCAGGAGATGACTCCCCTGGAGGCCGCAGCTGGCGCAGGAGTGCTTGTCCATTTAAAAAAAAAAAAAAAAACTCTGCCAAGGTGAGCTAAATGGGTCGGTTTGGATTTCCCACCACTTTTGGACGATGCTTTGTGCAGAAAACTCACACAAAAGTGTTTTTTGTTTTTTTCTTTACCTTGAAGGAGATCTCGTACTGCTCTCCTCCCCAGATCTCCAGGCCCGTGTCGTAGCCTCCCAGCTCCCAGAACCACTTCCTGTCCACTGCAAACAGTCCACCAGCCATCACTGGAGACCTGTGGGAGTCACACACACACACACACACGCACACATACACACACACACATCAGCTCACACTGTGGGCAAGTTGTTGTTAGTTGACGCCTGCGATCCTGTGCTCTTACATCAGGGAAGTGTTGTCTACATGAAAGTCTTTTTTTATTAATAGCACCACAGAGCTGGGAAGGGAAACAATAGTTTCCTGTGTAAAAGGAGGGGTGAAAAAAAAGAGAGAGAGAGAGAGAGAGAGAGAGAGCAAGACAACAACAGACAGTTGGCAAAAGTCAAAGTTCGGGTTCTTTTTCTTTTTTGTGCCGGATGATCAAGAAGCTGGAGGACAAGGCGAACCAATTAATCGGCGCCGGACGGCAAAGTGCAGGTCGCCACCGCCGGCGCCACTAAACAGGAGAGGTAGGATGGCGAAGTCAGCAGGTGGTGCAGACGCACACCCGAAGCGAGGCATCCCACCGCCGCCCCCTTCCTCATTATTGCGCCGGCGATCGTTCCGGCCATCAATCAAAACTCAATATGTCTCTTTGCACACTCGCACCCTCCCCCTTCGCACCCGACACCAGCCTGCCTCCCGCCTCCCCCCTCACACACACACACACACACACACACACACACAAAACCTCCCCCCCGACCAACAGGGACTCAAGCCGCGCCGCTGCGGCAACTTCATAAAACAGCAGCAGTGGGGTTGCCATGGTTACGGGCTCTTCATCAGGTGGAAATGGGAGGCAGGCAGCAGGTAGGTAGGTTTATTCTCGCTCTCCCTGAGCACCATCAATTAGAGCGGCAAAGCGGCCAATCAGTGGCCGCAAACACTGGGGGGCGTGGCCGCTCCCCCGGGCCCTGCGTCCTCATGGTCACAGCGCCTGTTGCCTTGCTGATTGAACAGTCACCAGCAGGTTTTATTTATTTATTTATTTGTGTATGTTAACGCACACTTCTACCCAGGTTGCTCTCTGGAAGTTTTCTGTTTGTCTGTGTTGCCGCCGCCTTGGCCATTTGGATGCTGTTGCTGCTGCGCTGCTGGTCAGCGATTGTTCAGACCAGGTCCCCACCACATCCCACAGTGCATCTGCTAAAAAAAAAAAAAGCTTTGGCTTCTGGGTTACTTCCGCTTTATGCAGCCCATTGAGAATATTGCAGTAGTGTCACTCCCCGTGATGCGTCTGTTACGTACGTGATGCCTCAGTACTTTTTCGAGACATTAAAAGTCTGCTAAAAGCTGCACACAGATGGCCGTCCAGATCATCGGCGGTGATTGCTGGGTGCATGTAGGCCAGTCAAAAGAAACATCGCACGGAAGTGGACGAACCATTTCTATGATAGGTGCAATTACTTTTTTTGACAATGAACTACTGTTGAAAAAATATCCCCAGTATCGGGCTTGGTTGGAAAACAAAGGCACCGTTTGAAGCGGCGGCTGCTTCCTTAATTACTGCTGAGACAAAAGCGAAGCAGAGGATGAAAAAAGTTTGACAGCTTTCAGCACAGACACTAATATTTCAGCGACCACAAAAAAAGAGCCATTGTGCAGCCGTGATTACACTTGGGAGACGAGTAATATCCCAGTCTGGAGGCGAGAAGCACAGATTTAACCAGCGACTGGTAAAGTTTAATCGTCAACAGAAAGACTCGCAGCCTTGACAAGGAGCAGCAACAGAAGGACTTTGCTTTCCTTTTCTCAGTTTGGTGAGAGGTACTCAAAGTTTAGATGCGACTGTTGGTTTTGCGAATGGAGGGGAAACATCGCTGAACTTAATGCGGTTTAGTTTGAAGGAAACTCTGTCCTGATCCATGAAAAAATGCCTTAGTGTGTAAAACGGATAAAAGAAAAGAAAATTAGCATAACATCAGGGAGCAGCGTTTTGCTCCTTCCTGTTGACATTTAGAACCATTCTGACTGCCATTCCGTTTGTTTTTTTGTTTGTTTTTTCGTGGTGTCACTCACTGGAAAGGCTCGCTGGGGTCGTCCTTCTGCAGCTCCGGAGGGATGGGGATCCTCTTGTAGTACATCTCCCAGTCGAAAGCTCCTCGCATGGCGTCGCCCGCCTGCGTGTCGTAGCCAAAGTTGTCGTGGTCGATGACGTCGATCATGGGACACACGATGGTCTTCCTGTTCTGGGCGATCCGGTCTGAGAGGAGGGGGAGAGAGAGAGAGAGAGAGAGAGAGAGCGGGAAGTGCTTCACTGACGGTGCCAATGGAGAAATGCAGTGCAATATAAAATCTATAATTCAATTATATATGTGATAAATAAATTGTATATAATTCTATAGCTTTTGTCCAATGACAGTTGGGAGGAAGCGGGTATAGAAGATGTATGTATGTATGTATGTATGGATTGATGTATGGATGGATGGATGGACGGATGGATGGACGGATGTTCTATAAAATAAATTCTAATACTAATTGATTTTTACTCTAATTTTAATTCAGAGTGTAGATATTATGCCATTTGTCATGTCACAAAGGGCTCTGATACCCCCTCCTTACTCCAATTTAAATCAGGAAGCTTGAAGTCAGGATTTTTAGCAGAAGGCTGGAAACACAGGGCTAAAACATATATAATACTGTTTCTGCATCTCTAGAGAGTTTTTCTTTCTCCCACTTTCTTGACTCCAATTATTATTCCAGTGTGGAGGCGGGTGGTGGTGGTGGTGGAGGTGGTGGTGATGGCGGCGAACTCTGTGACTTCCTGCTCATTTCCACGCCTGGTGAGACGTCTTACCGAGCGGTAATTGACAAAGTGCTGCTGTTTGTGAACGAGTCCATCCGCTGGAAGATGAGGTGTTCAGCCTCACAGCGGGAGGCAGGAGTGTGTGTGTGTGTGTGTGTGTGTGTGTGTGTGTGTGTGTGTGTGTGTGTGTGTGTGTGCACTTGCTGACTTTCCAGTTCTGGAGCTACAGAGAAGTGTCAGATTGACGGCTCTTAATGAGTGTGAAAGGTCACTGGCTGCTTTTCCCAAAACTTTGCAGGTTAGAATCTAAGTTCTCACATCAGACACTTTTCTACATCTCATGCTTTTTATGAAGAATTACCCAAAACCAAATCAGACAAACAAAGAAACAACAACAAAAAAAAACGGAGACTTAGCCCTGTGTTTACAGCCAGTGGTTGTTTGCTGGACCTTGCTGGAAAAAGGGACAAAAACCAAAGGGTGGAGCCAACGGCTGGCTGGGAGTGGTGTCAGCAACCCTCTGTGACATCTCAGCGAGTGGACTTTCAGAACTGTTTGCTTTAGCACACGCGCTAAAAAGTGGAGCAGAGTTTCAATCGAACGATGTGGGCCAGGAAGACCAGCAGCTCCAGCTCAAACTGAGGGTTTGGACCACCTGGCCGGGACTCACCCAACAGCGGCGGCAGCCAGTTGACGTTGGCCTCGCAGTGGGAATCCAGGAAGGTGATGACCTCGCCCCTGGCGGCGGCGGCTCCCAGGAGGCGGGTCCTGATCAGCCCCTCCCTCTTCTTGGTCCTCAGGATGCGGACCTTGGGCAGGCGGGTCATGTACTCCTCCAGTGCCACCTTCAGGTGCTCTGCGAGGAGACAGCGGAGGGGGAGAGAGCGCGAGAGAGAGAGAGAGCAGGAGTGGGCGAGCGGCTCAAAAAATGTTATGATGCACAAAATGAAACTGCAAATGGAAAAAAGAATCCTGCAGGAAATCTGACTCTGCTTGTTTTGATTGCAAGGTTTTTATTCCTTGCTATAAAAAATTGAAAAATGATCAACCCGCAAGTTATTTTCCAAAAATAAAAATAAAACAATCCATGTGGTTTCCGGTGACTTTCCAGGAACTTTACTTTTTAATAACGCTCATATATCAGAAGTGAAACAAAGCTCTGTGGCAGCTCCGACTATGCAACAATGAAACGAGGGGAGGAAAAACAAAAAGAGCCTTCAAGAACTTTTCTTTTTAAATCTATTTTCCCCAGACTGTTCTCTCTGCACTCTGACAGTGAACCCAAAAAAAAGCAGCTTTTCCATTTTCAAGAATTTGTGTTACTGTATTCTCCAGTGGTGGGTGTTGAAGTTACACCGCTCCCAAATAACACACCTGAACTGTATTTTTCTCCAATGGAATGATTGTAGTCTAAGTCACTGGTGTTTAAATAAAAGTCACTTTTTATTTCCTCCCTCTCTCTTCAGGTCTCGTTCAAACCGCCCGCTCATAATTTACTTTTTTTTTTTTTGCCCGACGAGAATCGACAGCGGCCTCCTCGGTAATCTAAACCCAACACAAAGTGGTGCCGAGCCATTGTGTGTCTACGGGGGAGTGTGTCACGGCCCATTAAATCCCACAGGGGAGGATGAGAGCGGTGCTTTTCAGCCGTTCTCAATAGAAGTCGTTCGCCGAACAGTCAAAATATGAAATGGAGCTCTGACAGCTTCCTTACAAAGAGGCGCGCGCACACACACACACACGCAATACAGCCTGTTGACAACTTGGAGCAGAGGAAGACAGACTGCTCCAAGAGTTGACCTTTCAACTCCAGCTGCTGAAAACTCTCCTTTCTATTACTTTTTTGAGCGACAGCTGAAGATGTGACTGCTGACGGCCAGAGAGACGTCCAACCCCTGCTGAGAGACCACGCCCCGAATGTTGATGTCCAATCCCCTGAGGGGAAGGAGGAGAACGGCCTGATTTAGCAGCCATCACTGCTGACGACTGGGTCCTGTTGCGCAGACCTGAAGCAGGTTTGTGCTTCGTTTGTGTTGTGATAGTTTCAGAGATTACAGCAATTATTTCAAAGGTCATCAAGAGTAACCAAAATGTTAAAGACATATCATTAAAGATACCTTGCTGAAAAGAAATGTGTTTATGTAGAAGCATACTTGAATAATAATAAAAAGATACTGGTCAGTTGCTCTGTTTTGTCGTGATTTTTCTTTGACATATTCAGTCTTGCCTTGTCTCAGCCTCTGGTGTTAACCTCCAAATGCCCTCGTCTTGTCTCCATCTCCATCCTCTCTCGTCTTGACAATGTCTTGGTCTCAGCTTGTGCTGTATTGACGAACAACGCTACGTGCAACACTCTTCTCGCTGTACAGTCTGTTGAGTGTGAGAGTGAGTCTCAAGATCCACCTCAAAGTAACGTTCTCCTCCGCCTCCCCCTCCGCCGTCTCACAGCACTCAGTGGGTTCGCTGCTTATAAACAACAGAACTCGTCCTGCTTCCTCTTCCAGGTGCTGCCTGTAAATATCTGCTGTCTTCTGGTCGTGTTCAGCGGGCTGCACGGCGGCTGACCTGCGGCGCCGTTAGCTTTGACTTTGCAACAAGGGCAACGACGGCCTCATCAGACGATCAGCTAACCGTGGAGGAAGAGGCCGCTCCCCCTCACCTCCTCCCCCTCCTCCTGCTCCTCATCCTCCTCCCTCCTCCTCTGTGCACCAGCGATAAATTAACTCGTTAAGAGCCACCGATGACGAGGCCGACTCTTTTGTGAACACTCACCCTTCCACCATTGCCGCTTCAGTGGTAGGAGGCGACGGGGTAAAAATTAATCAAGCGGTGCTCCACTCCTCCCCAACCCCCTCCACCCCCTCACCCCCGCAAAGCAGGAAAGGGTGAGGGGAAAGATCAGAGCGTTTAATTATGATTGGTTCGTTTTGGCTAAAATAAATTGGAATGCGGCTGGAGGTGTTTACCAAAGACGAGGAGGCAATTAATCATAGCTAATGAGAGCGAGCCGACGTCGGCAAACACATTAGTCTTTATTAGAGACGTGAGGCGGAGGAGATCAGAGCCGCCGGGCGTCGCAGACGCCGAGGAACGACTGACGGCGTGTTGGTGAGTTCCTCTCAAAATGCTGGAATGAAGAGAAAAAGGAAGGAAGGACGGCCAGGACGTCGCGAAAAGGCAGATGGTCGTCTCTGTTGTTTTTTGTGAAGCAGTTCAAAGCTTTGCTGGTTCAAACGCCAGCAGTGTATCAACCAACTAAACAAAAAAAAACATTGTGTTTCACAATTTGAGTGCAAACAAAACCAAAAAAAAAAAAAAATCCTCTGTGAACAGGACGCACAAATACATGGCGGCTCATGGGACTGATGGAGCTCAGAGAGTTTCAGAAATACATAAAAAAAAACCTTCAGGGGTTTCAACACTGTAAAGGACAGAATGGTTGAGAGGGACGTTGAGAATAAACAGAAAAACAAAATTTAAATAAAAATGAAAGGGAGAGAGAGAAGCCGAAATATCAAAGTGAGCGTCAGCGGGATGAGGTTATTATCTCTGCCGCTCTGCTTCTCCTGTACAAGTCAACAGGTCAGAGTCACTTTCATATTAGCGGAGCAGCTGTGTTGATGACACTCCAGCAGCAGCAGCAACAGTCTGCTGCTCTCTAAATAGAAACTCGCTCCAACAAAACTGACGAAGAGGCAGAGGGAAAAAAAACAACGGCGGCTGGAAGAAGAAGAGAGCGTCCAGGAGGGAGTTTATCTTCTGAACGTGTCAGTGTTTCCAGGCACGCAATGCATGTTTGCAAAAAAACTGCCAGGTTTATCTTTCTGGACGAGAGATTTGGAGGAGAGATCAACTTGGAACGTGGCAGGACGAAGAAGAAAAAAAGTTCAAGATTTCAGATCCTTAAAACTGGCAGTCATGTTGTTCAAGGTCACGTGATGCCTGAAAAAAGGGAAACAAGCAGTTCTCCGCCAAAAAAAAAAAAACACCACCCGCCAAACTTTGTTTGCCTGTTTTATCAGGCGTCAGAGGAGCAGATGAAGTCGTCTCCACGCGGTTTCCTCCTGGTCGTAGAGAGGCTGGGATTGATCGGCTCCCACAGACAGCCTCTAAACGGCGCCTCTTAATTAGCCGCTTTTGTCCTCCGTCGTCTGTCTCCCTCTTCATATCGCTCCCTCTCTCTCCGTCACACTTCACCGAGCGCCGTTACCTCATTATCTCCGCGCACACGCGCAGCACACGCGCACGCAGAGGCGCAAACAAACACACGGGTGCTCACGACTGCCGACTGATAAACGTGTCTGACTGTATTCAGTCTAAATCATTAATGAGTCTGAGATGAAGGCGGCGGCAGCAGCAGCAGCAGCAGCAGCAGCAGCAGGTCCCTCTCCCCCTCCCCCTGTCTGTCCTGAAGAGCAACAAGTCAGAGCTGCAGAGAGAGGCGGTCAAACACCTATCAGTCTGTTTGTTTGTCCATCCACCCATCATCGATCTGTCAATCCATCCACCCATCCGTCTGTCTCTCTGTCCTTCCATCTGTCTGTCCATCCATCCATTCATAAGTCTGACTTGTCATCTATCCACATCCATCCATCCATCCATCCATCCATCCATCCATCCATCCATCCATCTCTGTCCTTGCATATGTCTGTCCATCCATCCATCATCAATCCATCCACCTATTGATCTGTCTTTCCATCCATCCATCCATCCATCCATCCATCCATCCATCCATCCATCCATCCATCCATCCATCCGTCTGTCTATCCATCCATCCATCCATCTGTACGTCCGCCCATCCACCCATCATCATCCATTCATCCATCCATTGGTCGGCCTGTCCATCCATCCATCCTTCCATCATTCGTCTGTCTATCCATCCATCTGTTAATTAACCATCCATTATCCCTCCATCCGTCTGTCTGTCCTTCTATCCATTCATCCATCCATCATCCATCCATTCATCCATCCATTCATCCATCCATGCATCCATCCATCTTCAGCTGTGCATTAGCGTGCTTCCTGACAACACACTGACCTGCTGTGGTCAGTGCAGCTGAGCGCTGCTGTCGTCCGACCACCAGGACAGTCTGAGCCAGTCTGAGCCAGTTGCTTGCACACACCACATCCTGCCTCTAAAATCACATGTCGGGGTAATTTGTGGGTGGAGCCGAACTGATAAAGCAGCATCCAGTGGCAGCGGCAGCTTTACATCACAGCCTGGTGCCTCGGTCAAAACGTCAAATTCCAAATAATGGCACCCAAAAAGTTGCTAAAACTGGTAATTAATTGGACTTGTACAGATCCCGAAAAGGTTTTGTTTGTTTTTTGTTTGTTTTGCTTTGCTTTTGTGTTTTAGTTTTTTGTTATTTCCATCAGTAGCCAGACCTTTTGGGGGTCTCGGCGCTACGACGCCTTGTTATTAAAGCCTCTAAACGCTGGCGAGGCTGCGGAACATCTCATTACCGTGGTGACGAGGTAAACACATCCTTCAGCGAGGCGGCGTGACAGAAAGCAGTAATTAACCAGAAATTAAACAGCAGCTTTAAGTAAGAGGGCCAGCCGGGGGAAAACAAGGCTGTGATGTGTGTGTGTGTGTGTGTGTGTGTGTGTGTGTGTGTGTGTGTGTGTGCGACAATTCCCTATTCAACAAAAAAATTGTTATCTTTCTCTATTTATTTATCTATTGTGCTTCCACGGTGAAATTCACTTCCGTGATTACCAGTCACGTGAAGCCGGTCTACACTCTTGCGGTATGTGCACGCGTGTCTGTGCGTGCGTGCGTGCGTGTGCGTTACCTTTGTCGCTGAAGTCGTCCACCAGGATGATCTCGGCGATGAGCTGTGGCGGCGAACGGTTGAGGACGCTGTGGACGGTGCGGAGCAGCGACGACCAGCCCTCGTTGTGGAAGGGGATGATGATGCTGGTGTTGGGCAGCTTCTCCGCGTACAGCTTCTGTCGGCAGCTGCACGCCACACACACACACACACACACACACACACACACATACAAATCATACTGAATCCATGTTCTCTGCTGCTTTACCAGGACACCTCAGCTTCTGACAGCCTTCAGACAGACTTTATTAATCACATAAAGCCCCGCCCCCAACCCAGTGATGTCACTGGCCTGCTCCTCACTGTGACAAACGTGGATTTAACATGACAATGAGATGTACAGCAGTTATTGTTTGTCAACATGCAATGTTACCTTGAACAAGACCAGACACACACACACACACACACACACACACACACAGGGCGAAGCCAAAGTGGGTTATGTTCCCTCCCTGATGTGGAGAGAGGAAACAGGAAGTGTGCAGTGGAGTGTGTCAGTCGATCAATCCCAGGCTGAACACTGCGAGTGTGAAGAGAATATGAGCCGCAGGAAGTAAGAAAGCAGTTCCCCTGTGAGCCTGTGTGTGTGTGTGTGTGTGTGTGCGTGCGTGTTGGGTCAGTGCCTTGCATCCGCCTGATTTGTCACAGCGGGGCGACAATCTGCGACACTCGTCACTCATCTGTGTTGTTTATGCACCAATTTAATTCAATTAGGGCGGCCGGGCTGACTGACAGGCAGCGTGTCAGTCGTGAAACACACTGGCTGTGTGTCAGACGCCGCCGCTGTCCCACTGGCGCTGACACTGGGCGAACACCAGCGGAGCAGCAGAGGAGGAAAACTAGAGTTTTTAATTAAATGAGTGTCAGGATAATTAAAGGAGCGGCTGCGGGGCCTTCACACATCGATCTAAATATCAATAGGATCAATACCAAGGGGAGCATTGGTATCTGATCAATGCTTGTGTGCTCCCTCCTCTCTCTCTCTCTCTCTCTCTCTCTCTCTCTCTCTCTCTCTCTCTCTCCTTCTCTCTCTCTGTGACTCCGGTCATGAAGGACCTACAACCTGACTTTGTTTTTCACAACCATCTGTGTGTAATGGCGTTTTAGTTGTGTTGATATCATTGCAAGTTTAATATTTATTGGTTATATTGTTGTTGTTTTCTTGTTATTTTGCACCAGTGACTTTTTCCTAAACAATTGTGTTAAATAAAAAGGGGATTTTTTTATTTTCACATTGTTAAATTAGTTTTGTATTGTAGTTAGTTAAGACAAAATGTTTATTTGCCTAAAATCAGAAGAGGTGTTCCACCATGATCATAATCAACTAACTAAAGGCAAAATTAGCAAGGTATTCAATGATCATGACATTTTAAGCAATGTCGGTGACACCAGTCCTGTATTTACTACTTGGTATGGGATTGAAACTGAAATCTCACTGCTGCCTCACTCAGTGACAGGATGGTTGAAAGAAAGACCTGCAAATTTAAAGGGCTAAGACACCAGACCCAAGTTTACCAAAAACACAGTTTCTACCCCTTGATGAGGAGGGGACACCTCCTCTTCTAGCCCAACTTTAGTAAAGTGGGTGGAGCCAGAAAAAAAACCCTCCTCTGATCACCTTCATGGATCTTCCTGACGGGACAAGGAAGTCCAGGTTTGGGTCGTCCTGTCACAACTTTTTTCTGTCGCAAATTGTCAATGTCATGCCGTTTCACTTGTTCCATGTCACGTAACTGATTTAACTTGCAGTGACACACACTCACACACACACACACACACTGAGGAGAGGACTAACTTCGCATGGCGGATGTCCGGCAGCGAGCGGTTGAGGGAGATCCGGTCGCTGATGTAGATGTTGAAGCCGTTCTCCCGGTAGGCCAGGTCCACCCGGTCCGACTCATACAGGGGGAAGGGCTTCCCGTGCTCGCCGTTACCTGGAGAACACACACACACACACACACAAAGAGACAACACTGTTGTTTTGGCAGAACTCAATGGGGTTACACTAGAAAACGTGCACCAGCCGTGAACGAACAAACATAAACGAACAAAGTGTTAATAGAGTAAATAATATATACATATCATAACAAATAATAATATATAATATAAAATAAGCTTTAAAGATAATTAATTAAACATTACTTAATAAAGATGATACAATCTTTTTAATTCAGCGCAAATGTTATTTTTTTGGGCTAATCGCGATCAGACTCTGACACACGCACAACATAATATACAATACTATACAAAACAATACAATTATTTTCATCAGTTTTGGTTCCTTCCACTCAACCTGTTCCTCAAGCTGAAGCGCTAAATGTCCACACTGCATCCTGTGTTGATTCTGCGCAATTCACACTGCAGTGATGGAAAAAAAAACACTCCTGGACTTTTGAACGGCACATTTCTGTCTGGAAAAGCTTCCAGATGGCTCCGGCTTTGAGTCGCCAACTGTCCCTTGAAAAATGTAATCGTCCTGTAATTGCACTTTGTCCCATGTATCAGTTCAGAGATTAATCACAACTAAAAAAAAAAATGTAAAAAAAAATCGTTTTATTTTTCCTTTTGCCTGTTGCTGAGAAACTAAAAATAAAACAAAAATGAAAAAAAAATGCATTAGTTTATTTTTTTGTACACAGGTCAGGTTGGCCTCAATTTGGCCACTATGTTGAGGTGTGTTTCATGGCTGTGTTCTGAGTGCAGCTCCGCCCAACTTGGCGGTGCAGCACTCAGATGCCTCAACCTCCCTCTAATTACCCTCATCCACATATTATGGTGGAGAGAGAGAGAGAGAGAGAGACAGAGCGGCCTTATTCCAGCAGAGCTCCAAATTACAGTGAGTTTCATTAGCCTCCTTTCAGCCGTTGCCACACACATACACACGGACACACATTCCTGCACAGCAGCTGATCTACAATCAGATGGTGAGAGAGAGAGAGAGAGGGAGAGAGAGAGAGAGAGAGAGAGAGAGAGAGACCTCCTTTCAGGGAAAAACAACAAGCCAGCGCTGCGAAACGTGCGACATACATCACACAAAGTGTTTTCTCCTCCTTCCTCTTACCGCTGAAAACTTGCCGTTCTTCACCACCAAACTGTAATTTAATCTTAATGCGTTCTTGTATTTCTTTTTTTTTTTTCCTTTTTTTGCTTTTTGTCTCCCGGACATCAGCCATCTGTTTGTGGTCCCCCGGTAGAAAAGTGCACACACGCACTTAAACAACAAGTCGGCAAGTCTCTCATACTTGATGCATGCGCTGGCAAACCACGTGAGAGACACAGAGAGAGAAAAAACACATTTCAAACATAGAATCAATGACGGCGAAGCCTCAGAAATGATAATGAAAATCTGCTGACGCGCAACGTGCGGTTCATTCTTCCTCCATGTAAATCTTTTTCTAATATTTCAACCAGCTTGGACTCAGATTTACACAGGATGGGTTGTGCTTTTGTGTTATTGTCATTTGCGTCCTTGGTGGCCTTGGTGATGGCTGAGGGTGTGCGTTCGGGGCGAGAGACAAGCCTTCAGCACTGATCAAACTGACTACTGGTGTCGGGCGTATCGATCTAGAGATCAATAGTATTGATAGCAAGGTGAGTAGTGGTATTGGATCGATGCCTCGCATGATGAGATCAATACTTTTGTTGCAGTTTCTCTTTTCGACGTCTGGCAAATTACTCCAATTTATTCACAGCTTCTCTCCCAGAAAAGAGCGCCTCTCTCTCTCTCTCTCTTTCTCTCTGTCTCTTTCCCTCTCTCTCTCAACTCTCACGTGTAACAGGGCACTTATTATTGCACTATTTTTTATACTGTTAAATTGTTTTGTATTATAATCAATTAAAGAAAAAAACATGATTATTTGTCTAAAATCTTTGTCCTGTGTTTTTCCATGGTCATAATCAACTAACTGAAGGAAAAATGGTTCAATGATCACGACTTTTCAGATTAAAAGCTTCACTACCTGCGATACCACCCCTGTATTCACTTGGTTTCAGATCGATAACAAAATTCCCAGTATCGCCCATCCCAACACGAACCACACCGCAGCATCCAACACCGTTTACAAGCCGAGCCCGCCCCCCCTTTCCTCTAACAGGATGCTGATTGGTCAGGCCAGATGGTGATGTCTGACATCTGGCCACATTGCATGGTTCCAGCCACTCTAACTACTCTAACTACTAACAAAGTTTTTTTTTTTTTTTTTTTCCTAAGCAGTGGACCCTTTAAAAGACACCTCCAACAGACATCAAAATCAGCCAGCCGCTGTTTTCAATCCACGTTTCATCAAGGGGGCACTCAAAGGCCACCGCGCTAGTAACATTTTGCTCGCAAAAATCTATAAACACACTTGTCCTTTAGACGGCCAGGCCGCTTTGTTCCCTCCGCCTCTCAAATCCTGCTCATTTGCAACTTAAGCAGCAGCTAATGCCGAGAAAAAAGCCAGCTGAAATCTGTTGCATTTATAATTGATACAAGGAAAAAAAAAGAAAAAGAAAAAAGGTTTGTGTTCCATTCAAGGCCCCTGGGGCTAAATCAATGCTTACTGTCGGAGATTAACAGTGTTTAATTTTAGATCCGCGCTGTAGTCGCAGGATTGATTCACGCTGTTTCAAAGAGAGACACAATCCTGTGAAGGAATTAATAGATTTCAAAAGGACTTGTGTGTGTGAGTGCATGTGTGCGTGTGTGCGAAGCCCCGCCCACCTGAGCGAGCGCCGTCCCTCTTCATGGCCTCGTAGTCGTGCCAGTCTGTGCGCCGCACGCCGTCCAGCCCCAGCAGCGACACCCTCCGCACCTGGTTCAGCCCCTGCAGGAGTGAGGAGACACACAAAACACCCGTCAACACAAAACCCACCTCCCTCCTGTAGCAAAGTCGTATTTCTTGCCACCGGCAACAGCAGAACGAGCCCTGTGGAGGGTGGCAGGAAGGTGAACCGCAGGTAGATTCTTGCAGAACTTTTCATTTGCTTTACTTTTATTTGCTGTCCTGCTGCGCGTTTGTTTATTTTCACAGCCGATAAACACGACGACAACGGAGAACAATAAGGAGCCACTTAGCAGAGAAATTTTAAAAAATCCACTTGTTGACTCTGGAACACCAAAGACTTTCTAGTGCTTCAGAAATCGATTAAAAAAAAAAACTCAGATCGGCCTCGAAAACCACCCAGACGTGCAGAGAAAGCAGCTCTAACAAAGCACACGATGGCAACGCGTGCACGTGCGCTATTATTCTCCGCTCTTCATTAAAATGCTGAGGCAGCCATTTATGGAATTCTCTCTGCTCCACAAACGACTGTGGGTGACTCCAGACATTACGGGATCACAGCGCGACGCTAAATGAATTAGCTCCACGGGAGGATGCAATTAGTGTAATGTTGTTAATACAACCGACACATTCCGACGGCATGGTGCACTGCAACGGGCCGCTAGCCCGCTCACAGACAGACAGAGAGAGAGAGACAGAGAGGGAGAGAGAGAGAGAGAGAGTGTGTGTGTGTGTCTGTGTGTGTCTGTGTGTGTGTGCAGGCGTGGCAGCAGGTCCTCAAACACGTGTTGGCGCTTCTCGTCTCGCAGCGGGACGTCGACGCAGAAACCTGAGTCGTCTGAAGCCGCTTGGCTTTGTTTATTTTTGGTTGTATGTTTTGTTTTTTTTGCTGTCAAACACAAATGAGCCAAGACCGAATTAATAAATTCTTTGTACGGGACAACCGAGCTTCAAAGCAACCAATAGAATTTCAGGAGGAAATACAGTATACACTGTATTGCGAGAGGTCTCGGGTTCAAATCCCGGACTATTGAAATCAAAATTAGCTCGAAGCTCAAAAAGAGATAATGTAAAAAAATCTAGCCCTTGGCCGCTCTAATGTAATTTGCTCACAAAGATCGAAAGTTGACGGTGCACTGTCCCGAGGCGTACTGGCAGGGAGTTCAGTCTCCCCGAAGTGTCGAGAAGTCGCTGTATAAGTAGACAGCTGTCCCATGATTGGATACTTGTGGTTGGTTGGATGGTAGACTGCAGGCGGGGTCGAGGACTGAGAGCGGGACTGAGCGCACCACTCAGAAGCGGACGGGACAGCAAGCGGGGCAAGCGGGCACGAATGGTGTCGTGGCACCGGCACACCTAAATTAACATAAATTAACAGACAGAAGGCGAATGGCACAGAGGGAGGAGGCGAGACGGCCGGTGGCCGTAACAATCATGGATTACCATGACATAAAAATAAATGAATAGATACTGTAGTCACTGTGAGGGCACATATTTCATACATGTAGTGACTCTTGGTGTCATAAATATCAGTGACAGTTACACTATGACTAAATGTCAGTAGCGCAAATGCTAATTGCTAGCAGACCTCCAACTCGCTCTGAAAAATAGGCAAACTAGGCAGATGACTGCAAAAATCATAGCAATGCTTCGAGCCGGGCGACACTATGGCGCAGTGGTTAGCACTGCTACCTCACAGCAAGAATCTCGTGGGTTCAATTCTGGGCCAGGAGAATCGAAGTAATGGGTATTGAGAGTGGATGCATGTTTTTAGCCTGAGTTCTCAAGTTTATGCTTGCGCCGTATACCGACGTGCCTCATTGCAACTTGGTCAACCTGTCATCGTAACGGTCTGCCAACATCAAACGAGACGTCTTGCCATAGTTTATGAGGATCTGTGGCGCACCCTTAAGGTGGAGGCCGTGGAAGAGTCAAAAGATCAATTAAAAATTGGGCTAGAAAAATATGAAAAAAGTGGAATTTAAAAAGAACAAAGATAAACCCAAAGAAATCAGTTGGTGAAGACACTCCAACCGAACCAGATGGATGAGATGAAAAAAAAAAAAAAAAAAAATCTCCCATTCTTCCCCAAACACTTGCCAGAGAAGCAAATCATGCTGGTGTGCCGAGACTTTGTGTTCCGAGAGGATTCTGGTGCCGGCGGATTAACTGGATGTCTCGTCAAATAGTTGGTTCCTGGAAAACGTCGCTCCCACCGCTGCGTCTTACCACGTGAAGGCGCTGAACGGAGGCAGTAACCATGGCCACCGTTCACATCAGGTCAAACTCCCGGTGAGATCACCTCCTCCCATCCCTCTCCTCCCCCTCCTGCTTTATGTTGTTTGTTTGTTTTTTTGTTCCCCTCTCTCTCTCCGCTCTGCAGCGTCGCTCCGAATCCTGACACGGAGCCACCGAGTCCGTCCTCCCGACTAAGAGGAAGTGACGGTGCCAGCGGATGTACAGGGGAGCTCGCGGGGAACAAACAGTCGGGGGAATTCAACTCCCACCAAAGCTGTCGCCGCTGCTCAGCGCTGATCTGTGCTAAATCAGAGCGGACGGCGCATTAAAAGCGGCATCCATTTCCTCGCCACCGCGTGGGCGTCCCCGCCGCTTTAGTCACCGGCTTGGGCTGGATTTGCCTGCGCTCGCTCGGAAATTGTTGCTGCTGCTCCCGACCAACCGACCAAAACACACTGGCAGGTTTTTCAATCCTCTCAGAAAACTCTCTCCTTCACATCCCCAAAAAGCATTGTGCAAGTCAGCTCTTAGCAACATCACAAAGGGGGAACTTTGTACCTATTCTCTACACTGGACTGGACCCTACGTCGCCACCTACAGGCCAAGGTTCAATAGCTACCCGTGAATCTACGCAAACAACTATGTAAATTCTGCCTGAAAAGACCGACACATGTTATAATTCACCACTGGATGTCGTAGTTTTTTCCACCGCACGTTATCAGAAACACCCTTCTCCCCTCACCCCCCTGCAGTTCCACAGCTAGCCTCCAGGTGTCGCTCTGGGCATTTTTTGCTGGATTGCATTTGCGACTCCCGTCTTAACAGAGATCCTGTCAGCCTCCACGAGACCCAACATGCTAGTCTGACAACTTCTGACCTGATTTTCTAATTCACTCTGTTTTGCTTTTTAACAATGGAACACAAGAACCTGCGCACACTTGAACAGCAACAGAATCGTGATAACGAGAAGACTATCAAAAAGGATAAGCTGTTGTCCTACTTAAAAAAAAATATGAGAGAGGTCTGTAATGTTCATCATAGGTACACTTTAACTGTGAGAGACAGAATGTAAGAAAAAAAATCCAGGAAATCACATTGTATGATTTTTGAAGAATTTATTGGTATAATAGTGCAGAAAATAGGCATTTAGCACCTAAAGAAGCAAGAATTCTGGCCCTCACAGAGCATTTCAAGGTTCTGGAGTGGTCTTGCCAGTCTCCGGACCTCAATCCAATAGATAATCTGAAGTGGGAGTTGAAAGTCCCAGTGACAGCCCCTAAACATCATAGCTCTGGAGAAGATCTGCATGGAAGAATGGGCCAAAATACCAGCTAATGCCAACCAGGGTTACATTACAAAATATGAAGATAAGCTTTTGTTATTGATGAAATACTTACTTTCTGCACCATTATACAAATAAATTATTTGAAAATCATTCAATGTGATTTCCTTGAGTTTTTTTTACACACTCACAGTTACAGTTTACCTATGATGGACATTACAGAACTCATCATTTTAAGTGGGACAACTTGGTGTGTGTGTGTGTGTGTGTGTGTGTGTGTGTGTACTACTTAGATGGAGAGGCACAAATTGTGAATCACAGAATCATTACATTGATTTGTTACGTTCTCCATGAAAATCAACAGAATTATCATTCACAGAAGCAGAAGAATCAATCGCCACTGCTTGATCAACTATCTTGTAAGAGGCTCATCTCTGGACCCCACATTTTCATTAATGGCTTCTGTTTGACGTTCAGTCTTAAAATCAACTTAGTATTTTAGCCATTCCCCGATAACTCCAGTCCTGTAGTTGTTACGCCCAAAACACACGAAGCAGGGCTTTGGGACCGAACTGCTCCAGGTTGTTGCTTAATAAAATGTCATTTTCTGTGTCTCTGACCTCATTATAACCCAGACTGGTTCGACTGGGTTTCAGGACTTGTGTTCAACAGATGGAAAGTGTCTCCTCTGTGAGGTGTAGTTGGGCTGCCTGAGGGCCGAGGACGTCCCCCCCGCCCCTCCGCTTCACACAGTGCTGACTCACACAGTTTAATTACCCGCAACATCCCGCTAGCTATTAGCTATCAGCGCCGCAACTTTCTGCATAATGAATCGAAAAGTTTTTCGACTGTGGTCTTGGTGCAGGTGGTGGCGTATCAACATGATCCCAGGAGCCGACGTCACCGTCTGTCTCCGTCCGTCACCTTCAAAGGGCCTCAGAAGCCAGAAAACTGGTCAAAGTGAAGGAATCAACATCCGGCGCATCCATCCTGCACCTCCTGCTGCGCTCCACCACCTCTTTTTTTCTTTTATCATTTGATTTCCTCCCGTCAGCCGCCGCCATCACCACAGGGAAGTGGCTCCATCACGGCACGGCCGCAAAAAACAAATTTGTGCCGCCGGCGATTTACGGGCATCAGTATTCAAGGTGCAGTTCAGAGTGGCTAATAGGGCGTGACAGGAGCTGCACTCTGAGCCACGCGCCCCATGTTTTATCTCCATCGACTGTTCAATCATTAATTAGCTGCGGCAGAGTCGGCTTTAGTGACAGGCCTCGGCGGAAACTCATAATTCAGCCGGCGGAAAAAAAAAAAAATGGCGCCAAGAAGGGAGGAGGAGGGGGAGGAGGAAGAGGAGGAGGAGGAGGGCAGGAGCGGCCGACTCGGCCTGCATGACTGATCGCTCATTAACTCCCAACGTCGTTTCATCCATTCATCTGATGTTTGCTGAGAAACACCAGGACCTTCACTGCTTAATGGATTACTGCTGTGCATGTTTGTGCATATTGTTTTTTCCTTAAAAAAAAAAAAAAAAAAAAAATACACAAAACACAAAAGAAAAAAAGAAAAAACAATTCTAGGACGCAATGATCGACTGATTTAAAGGCTAATTTCTCAAGGCCAGCCATGGGATCTGATTGGCTGCAGGGGCTTCCAGGTGACTGACAACAGCTAAGTGGCTCCAAAGAGACGGTTCAGATTTGATGTGCTCCTGCTCCTGCTGTTGGTTCAGGATTTTTTTTTTTTTGACCTTTGCAGATTTATTGTGAACCACAGCCCCTCCCCCACTCCTACACACACACACACACACACACACACATTTTTATATAATTTATATTCCTGTTCATGGCCTGTTTGCCACTTCCTGGTAAAAAAACAAACAAACAAACAAACAAACAAAACATACTCCTATTAAGCGGACACAATTTTTTTTTGTAAATCCAACGCTACCCTCTGGGGCGTCGCCCTCTCTGAACGACCTCCACCGTCATTCCTTGTGGCAGTGGCGCCGTTCGGCACCAGGGAGGAACTTTCATTTCCCCTCCAGATAAATAAGTGTCAGCAGATTCAGAGCAAAATGCCAGCGACCTCGGAGGTCTCATGCTGAAACTCTGTGGAGTGGAACGGGGGGAAAACAAATATATATACATATACAGTATATACAAAATGTATAATATAAAGAGAGGGAAGCGTTTCCTCTGTGAGCGTCGTTTATCACTGCTACTACTGCTGTTTTCTTCATCCTAGTTTTTAGATATATAAAGTGACAAAATAATGGAAACAAAACAATTATAATCCATGCAGAGGAGGCAAACTTTAGATATTATGAAATTATTGATTAAACGTCTGCGTATCTCATCCCCAGGCCAAGCGTGTTTTTCTGGTCATCTAAATATGGCCACCCAAACAATCCAAAGCCCAAACAAACTGTCATTGATATTTAAAGTAGGTTTTTAAAAACCTGCCAGGAACGATATTACAATATAGGCTCAGAGTGCCGGAGTTGGAACTCTGAGTCCAGTGAATCAATAGGATCTTCTAGTTTGTCCTGGAAAAATGCTGGAAAAAAAAAAATTCCAACACTACACCGTTGTTGTTGCAGCTAAAAAAAAAAAATCAGTCACTGTTTACTTGTCTGACACAAGCACTTGAGAGGAATCAGCTCTTTTTTGTTTTCCAGCAGCTCCCCAGACGTCCACATCACTCGGAGGTCTTGGTTCCGTCCTCCTGAATCTTCGTGCTCCCGCACTGATCCGACTCGGTGTAATTACCGCTCTCGTCCCGTCTGTCTCGTCCCCGCCTCCCTTCCACCTTCACACACCTCTTCACACACAGGCCGGTTGCTCCAGGACGGAGGTTGGCTGCTTGGCTGATCCATCGCAAACTCTTCCAAAGGGATGAGAAACTTGCTGTTTGCTCCAGCGAGAAGCTTAACTGGCCTTCAGAGACACAACTTCTCTGCTTATTTTGGGGGACTCAAAGAGTCGCAAGATTTGGACAAATCAACTTAATCACAGACGGGCCACCAAAAAAACACAGCTGAAATCGCACAGGTGGCTGTTTATTGTTGTCTGACTGACTTCTGTTTTCAGGAGGAACATCAGACTGGAAGTTGAGAGTAGAAATTGGCTCCGGCTGAGCAGCTTCTGATCTGCTTCTACGCATCTGGTGATTCACTGATCCACCAGTAAAGAGCTCTGGACTAATGGCTAAAACAATGGCTAATTGCACTATTAGAAAGTGCATTGTTTCTTTTTCCCTTTCTTCCGCCACCAGCTAAAGGAAAACTCTCGGACTAATAATCTTTCCCCCGGTGACATTTACGTAGCTCGCTGCCGAAATCCAGGAATCCTGGAAACGCTCTCTCTCTTACTTACTTCCTGTCCGAACCAAGTGGCCAGCTGCTCGAGGTGGAGGGCCAGCCCCCCTCCCCTGCAGCTGGAGCTCAGGCCACATCCCAGAAGGAGTCATTACCCAGAATCCCGCTGAGAGGAGCAGAGCTGCTGGAATCATCTGCCCACTGAGGTGGGGATGAGACTCTGACACAAACGCTGCTCTGACAAAAGGGTTTTTGATTTCATTTTTTCATTTTTTGTCTCCCCGACAGACGAATCCAGACAGCCGTTTCATTGGCCGACCAGACCGAGTCGTCCTCAGAGACTCTGGCGCAGCGTCCGAGATCAAGACAGCCGCTCAAGGACGCCGTGCCGCATGTTTGCTGCTCGCATACTTTTTTTTAGTTTTGTACTTGTTTTTTTTTTAACAAAAAAAGTGCAGCCGTGAACGATAAAAGGCAGCAGCCTCGTCAGCCGCCAGCGTGCAGCTGCTCTTTCCAAAAGGCGGCGGGTGGCCTTTCTGACGGCTCGCAGCACTGCGAGAGAGAGAGAGAGAGAGAGAGAGAGAGAGAGAGAGAGAGAGAGAGAGAGAAGGTTGGATTCTCAAGGAAAGATCCACCCTCGCCACCCCTCACCCTCCACACACACACACCCCACCCTCCATTGTGAGGAAGGAGAAGCGAGCCGCGAGCCAGACAGCCACCGCCAGCGGCAGGCGGAGCCGCACAAGGACGTCCAGCTGGGCCGCCGTCCTTGTCCCACTTTCGCGAGGCGGGGGTGAGAAAGAGAGAGAGAGAGAGAGAGAGAGAGAGAGAGAGAGAGGATCCATCTATTGACCCCAGGCCGTCCCCACTCTGCTGCACAGGTGGCGCTGTGCCCCACTTCCGCTCGTTGTTAACACTGGACCTTTTCCACCGAGCCGGCTGATTTGCGTTTTCCTTGCAGAGCCGCAGGATCGCTCAGGCTTCAACCTCCAGCAGCGGACGGCCGAGCAATCAGATTCCTCTTCAGCAGCCAGGACTCTTAACAACCCCTGTGTCAAAAATTGACACAGTGCATTGTGTGTTATAATTAGGCAGATTATGGCATCAAAACAGATTTTTAAATTAGAAATATATATACCAACTGATTCCAACGATGTAAACACTCAAGGCTAAAATGAAGACAAGTGGTTCAACATTTATTCATGCCCAGGTTTTACAAGAAATGATGTTTAAATTAAAATAAATTAAATTGCACATAAAACCATTTTCTCACAGAAGGTTAAAATAATTAAATTGTACACAAAAATGTGTGTTTTGTGTGAATTTACAAGATAGAAGCTTTTTTAGAAAGTCTCAAATATCAGTAACCACAAAAATAAGTATCAACTCAACTGAACTTTATTTATAAAGCATAAGGTTAAAGAAAAAAAAAAGAATACAACTTCTGTTAATAAATAAAATTGCCTAATTAAGCCAAGGGGAAAAAAATGACTTTCAAAGTTTATGAATTGATTCATAATCGTAGAGGATAATAATCATGATTCTTACATTGATCACCCCCCGCCCCCACACCCCCCGACCCCCTTTCACAAACTCAACCGCAGGAGACTGTGACTGTTCCTCTAATTCCGTGTCGACCCAGGTAACGTTCTCTCTCTCACTCTCTCTCTCTCTCTCTCTCTCTCGCTAACGTGCCTCGCTGATGTTGTGCAGCTGGTGGCTGCAGGACGTGACGCTGAACCCATCACATGTCAGTGCGATAACAACAACAACAACAACTACGGTGATTTTGATACCTGCGGCGTCAAGACTTCCTGCTTCCAGCCTGCAGCCTTTTTACCCGCAAAACATCAAACCAGACTCACCAACAACACAGCAGACACACGAGAGGAGCTACTGCTGCTGTTGCACAGCCCGGATGAATGTGTGCCCGATCAAAAAAAAACGGGGAAAAAAATAGACCTGACTAAGTGAGGCACGCTGGCTGCACTCACTCACACAAACACACCTCCAGCTAAAAGCGCGGCTGCTATCACCTGCTGACAGACCAGCCGAGGCGCCCAAACAGCTTAAAGCCGACTAATAAAGCCTGTCGGTGGATCCGGCGCCGAGAAACGTGCAGATATTTGAATTTGTTGCCGGGTTGCGAAAGGCGCTATCGCTAACAGACAGCTGGTTTGTTTGCTGAAAGCCCGTTAGACGCAGCACCGTGAGGCCGACCTGGAGCTTTTCAAACACCCGGTGGGGGGGCGGGATGGAGGTGGGGGCGGGTGGGTCACACACCCGCTGCACGCAGGTCGCGTTCCCTGTTTACAAGGTGTTCACGCGGATATTCCAGCGGAGCCCCATACACTACTTCATCCCAGCGTCGGCCGCCGAGTTCACGTAAAGTTGTGGCTCTCAGCAACGTCTCTGACTGTTTTCACTCGGTGCCGTCTTTAGCCGCTGACACCACAACCGTGTCCGTTGTCAACCAATTACTGCCTGTTGCCGTGGCAACCACACACCAGAGCCGCGGAACGGAAGACGACGGAAGTCCCGCCGTTGTGCCAACTTCCCCTTCAGTCGGCGACTCCATCAGAAGTCCGTCCATCACTTGATCTTTTGGCTCAAGTTTTTCCGCAGAGAACGACCGCGCAAGACGTTGAAGCCGAGGCACACCTTCAACCTGGCGCGACTCGACACAAATCTCCTCACTTGAAAATGTTTTAGCCGCACACAAATAATTTTAGGGGCTGTAGATCAGCTGATGAACTCATGAAGCATAAACTCCCACAGCTGCATTCATCCACACAACAAAATAAGCCAAAGAACATTGAATTGAATGGTCACATTATTTTTTAGATATGCACATGTGCCCCCAATTGCGTTTAGCCAATGGCACGATTTGATTAAGAGTAAACCGAAACGATCGCACTGCCGAGCCCTGCCAGTATAAAACTTGCAACTCACCGACTACAGCTGAAGTGGTGGATAGCGGCTATCAAATGAAACATCAGAAGAATCAAACCAGTGCCAGGGAGGAACTGGCCCCGCCCACCTGCTCCGCCTAAGCCAGACACTTTTCCTGCCGTCGCTCGTTGGACCCTTCATGACAATTCTCTGCGAACACAACAGCAACAACAAAAAAGGAGGCCCTCTTGCACCAAGTCCACTAATGCACATAATGAGCCATTGTGTGGGACTTGCTTGGGGGCCCTGGCGATGGTAATTTACAGCTGTGTTTGCTCCGCTGGGTGCGCAGCCTTGCCTGGCGCTGCTCCAAACTCATCTCAGCCGCTCCAATAAGCCGCCCGGTCGGGGGGAACAACGGCGGCCAGGCGTTCAGCGCTGCCAGCTCGCCACCAGCAGCTTCCTGTCTCCGTCCCAGCCGGAGGCGTCGCTCCCGGGGCCGCCGCACACGTCGGTTACGAACAGAAGCCTCACACGCAGGCGCCGCATCGGAGGGAATGTTTAATTAAAACGTACAGACTGAAGGGAAACCTGACGGGGACGGACCGGAAGTTCACGGTGGCCAGGAGGGAATCAGCAGGAGAGAAGCCTGGGGTGTCAGTCGAGGCTCCGCCCCATGCCCCTCCCACTTTCAGTACCTCCACTTTTAGGTGTATAAATTGCCCTGATTCTATATAGAAAGTCTTTTTACATGTGCATACATATACATACATACACACATACACGTACATATATGTTTCTATATATATATATAAATACATATACATATATATATTCATATATATATATATATATGCGTGTGTGTGTGTAGATGTAACTACGTGTATATGTACAGTATGTATTTGTATGTATGGGTACAAAGACTTTCTATGTATAATCAGGGAGGGCAATCTACACCGATGTTTATGTTGTTGTATGTATGTTGGTGATTCCTTTAAAGGCTGTTGGTGACAGCCTTTAAAGATTTTCCAACTTGATTTTCCTCAGAAAACCCTGTGGTTTTCTTTTAAGCACAAATTATCTACGATGGCCTCGAAGACACAAATCATTTTGGCTCAACAGCTCAGAAAAAAAAAAAGAAACTTAGTTTGGGGGTGAACTATTCCTTTAAACCCAGGGAAAAAGTGCAAGTCACGTACAGGAAACTGCAGCTTCAGCTGTAGATTCTGTTGTTTTCCTCTCTGACGTGGTGCTTCCGCTCAAGCTGCCGCAGACACCGCCGTCCATCCCATCATTTACAGTCATGTGCATATTGCAGAGGGAAAAGGTCATATCTGATGCCAACTCTGCTTATTTTTTTATTTTTTTTTCCTGCTGCACGCCCACCCTCCCGTATCTGCAGCGCTCTCTTTCTGCTCAGCCGGTCCTGAGTCATGCCGAGTTCCCACCGCGCCGATCGATGCTCGCTGTGGTCGGGAGCAAAAATAAATTGGTTTAACACGCTGAGTCCTGTCAATGTGCCGCTGAAAGGCATTTAGCCGCGTAGCTCCCTGCAACGTTAAAGTGAAACCAACCCCCCAAAGGCCTGCGAGGGGAAAAGTGACATTTAACTGTTAACATTTCATCCTCTCACACATGTTTTTAACTAAGTAGAAGGCCAGTTGGGCCAGAAATTGAATTATTATATATCTATGTTTGAAATAAAACCAATGGATGTGCTGCGTGGTTTTTCATTGATGAAACATTGATCTGAGATGGCAACAACCTTTTGGACTTTATCTCACAACCACACACACACACATACGTACGCGCGCGCGCGCACACACACACACACACACACACTGAGGCGTATAATTATTTGTGTTTATTACAGGACGGAAGAGATAATGTGCTTCCTGATTAATTGTGGCCTCATGCACTTGAAAAGCCTTTTGTAAGCATATTCCCTCCATCATTACATCTCTTTGTCACACGTCTGCATGAGTGTTTGTCTTTATTTAAGTGCGTGTGTGTGTGTGTGTGTGTGTGTGTCTTTGTTTTAGAGTGTGTGTGAGTATGGTGGTGGTTTAAAACAAAGCGCGTGTGTCCACTCGCTTTACTCGGCTTGGCTCGGCTCGGCTTGGCTCGGCTCTCGGTATGACTTGGCACAGGTGCGTTTCCACTGCAACTTGGTACCAGCTCAGCCTGGGTGGAGTTACCACAGCAAGGCGGACCCAAGGTCCCTTGGCATTTTTATGCCCTCTGTGTCCCTGAGTCATAGATTTCACAATTTCAATTGACTATGTTTTTGTAGGGCTTAAAATTCTTTGTTTGATGCTGTTGACTTGCATCAATACACTGTCGTAGCCGGGATCTAGACACTGAAACAATCACCTGAGTAACAATATAATTTATTATGAAACAAGATTATCCGCACAACTCAAGTCCACACAAGGCACAAATCAGCAATAGCTTAATTCAACCGATATTAATACGCTAGCAGCGCTAAAATCGTTCTGAGAAGCAAATCTTAAGAGACAGAATCGCTGCCTCTTAAGTTTCACTGCCAGTGAACAGGAAACACAAGAAGAACACAGAGTTAGCAGTGGTGGCTCACAGTTTACTGGTTAAACTTTCCCGACAGCCTTAAAATGAAAACTGTTTCAGGTCACCTTACACTCACAGTCCTAACGCATGTTTCAAATATTGCCGTGGCCGAGTCAAGGCCGTCTTTTCTCCCGGTCGATGGTACATCGCATCCATGTGGCTGCACAAACCTCCAACGTGTTTTTCTGTTCGTTCCACTCCGACTGTGGTGGTCCTTGATGCTTGGGTAGTCACTTGGTAGTATTTTCTCCTGACATTGTTTTGCTGTACTGCAGCTGTTGTGAGGAATTTATCGTAACAGCAGCCATCAGCTCCGAAACCTTGAACTTTTTCATTGCGTGTTGCTCCGTCCAGCTCCATCTGAGCTTTGTCTTCAACCACTGAACACCAAAAAATCTGCAGCTCTTTGTATGCCCGTTATAAGTTTTCAATATGTGAAGATGTAAAAATTCACAAGCTGGGCATTTAAAAATGGCAGATTTGGTTTCTGTGAAGGACTCGCACTCCTCTTTCGTCCAAACGTTTACCCAATCAGTGGGTTTGGTCCCTGCTCGGCTTGCGAGGTAACAGTTTGTACCATGTTGAGGCCAGTGGAAACGCCCCGAGCCGAGCCGAGCCGAAGTGCATTTGTGAAAACAAGCCCAAAGGGACAAGTTTTCAGAGATAAACTACCTCCCATGTGGCACATATGAATACAACTATGGAAAGGAGATGCTATAAAAAAGAATACAATGTTTATGCACAGCAAGATTAAATTTTTCGATTTTGGCCTATTTCTTTTTTAACATTCCAGAGAAACTATTCACTATCCAGTTATTGTGTTTGTAGGCATCATACCCTAAAATAAAGCCTTCATCCGCAGGATTTATGGTTTCTGAAGAAATTAGGAAAACATTCAGCAGATGCTGCCTCACATACACGTTATTTGGCTGCTCTGGAGTTGGCTTTTCTTTCTCGTAATGACAGTTAATGGCAAAACTGAGAGGGCATATCTAATTGCAACGAATATTTTACTGAGCTTTAATTACATGTGAAACTGTAATAGAGAAAAAACAGTGGTTCCGCTGCTGAACGTGTTTTTTTAAGCACATCAGGTGTCTTCATTCACATGTTGTGAAACTCTCTTCTGAAGTCGTTAAACCCTGCATACACGTTTCCATTTGCGTGCTAATCTTTGTTTTAGCCTAAAACTTTAGCGTAGCTCAGTGATTGGGAGCCTCCTTGCAGTCAAAACTCAAAAGTGGACAAACACTTGTTAATTCAGTAGCAGGAAGTCAGGTCGAAGAAACTTACAGACAGTCGTCCGACCAGGAAGCTGTGCTGCTGCGATCGTCGGATTACGTTTCACACGTTTCACAGATCAAAACTAACATGGTGACCCGCCTGGTGGACTCCACTTATCGAGGTGCAGTACCTCTTTTAGCCACTAGAGTGCAACGACTTACACAACGTTTTGGCAGAATACATTAATTTATTTTTATTTACTATTAATCCACAACTTTTGGACTGAGCTCAAACTAAAGGAGAAGACTCACAGCCGGGTGTCCACTCAAGTGTTAAAAGGAATCATTTGAACGTTCACACCAAAAAATGAATGACCGAAAAAAGTAATCCATTTCCATTAAGCGGTTGCAGCCGAAAACTATAGCAGTTTTCTCAGTGCATGCATGGTGGTTCATGCAGGGAAACCATGACGTGGTTGTTGCATGATGTAGAAGAAGTTTTAGAAGTGGAGAAACACATGCAGTCGCCACGGTAACAAGTTGATATTATGGTTAGGGTCGGTGGTATTTTGCGGTTTGAGTGATGCAGGTTTATGTCTCCCAATTTGCCCAGCTACTTCTTCACCAGTCAAAAACCACCTCATATAAGCAAGCAAGTCAACTTCAGAGTAAGCCTTTCGTTCTTTTTTTAAAATTGTGTTTTTTCATCAAACCTTCAACGACACTCAACACTCCAGCATAAACATCGGGAATTAACAGTTCCAACCAGGGATGAGAGACTTGAGCTAAATGTGCGAGAACAAGCTGAATGAAATGGAACCAACAACTGGAGGCTGTTCCAGCGTCACAAAACAAGATGTCACAACTGAATACGTGTCGACAAATTGCCAAATAAATCTTATAAAGCAGCGACGACGACGACGACAAAAGCTGTTTCAGAGAAACCTTTCATTTATATTCTGTTTGATGGGAACCATCAGTGGGTTTGGCGACTGCGCCGAGCCGCAGCTCGTTGTGTTTGTGTTTAATCTGCCGACTGTCGTATGACAAGTGAAGCAGACGAGGAACCAAGAGGGGGAACAAAATATCCGTCTCTAACAAGGCTTATGAGGGAAAAGGGCTGAACAGGATGAGGGTATTGATTTTTATCCACTCCACTGAAGCCTGAAGAGCCCAGTGGGAGTGCGCTGGTAGCAAACCCAAACCAACCCAAACACACATTGTTTTTTTCCTCCTTTCAAATTGTTTCTTTTGCTACATGTTTGTTGACATTACAAACATGCAATAGAACAAAACTTGAGCTAGAGCAAGAAAATATATATTTTTTGCATTAGGACATGATTTATGAAGGTCGAAAATGTAATGTCGAGGCCCTGTTTGTCAGATGACTGACTAATTATGATCTAACAAAGGCCAATAAACTCTGTGTGCTCGCTTTAAGAAGAATAATTCAAGAGATAGATCAGCAATTTGCACAACTATTCTTTTTGCCACACATCTAAATCAGACGGTAGGAGATTCAGATGTTCCTGTCATTCCTGAAGACCTGCAAGAGCCCACATCTACCTCCTCCTGCCCCTCCCCCTTGCTCCTCCATCACATTCAAATCCGTCTGAGAAATTAAGACGTATCACGTAATTAACTTCCACGTTGTCGAAAATCTTGTGGGAGACCAAAGTCACTCTTTCCTGACTGTTCTTTACTCTGCGAGGAATGAGATTTGTTCCGCTCCGCCAGGCAGGCGAGAGTTAGCTAACGGCGACGCGCTCAGATTTATAGAGTGCACAGTAGTGTGGTGTGAGTAGTGCATGTGTGTGCGTTTGTGTGTGTGTGTGTGTGTGTGTGAGAGAGAGAGAGAAAGAGAGCGAGACAAAAGGCAAAGAATGAGTGAACAATCAAGGCTGCTGGAGCGCCAACAGGAGGGAGATTTCTCTTTCTCTTTTCCTCCTCAGCTGAGCCGTGCTTTCGTTTTTGCAGCCGTATAAAGTCAACAAGGAGGTGGCAACGGCGTGCAGCAAATCCCAGCAGCCAGTCAGTGACCCTTACCATGAAACCAAATCGATTTCTCTCATTTTCTCCGCACAAAGGCGGCGGCGGTAGAAATCGAAGCCCACAGCATCGATAAGAGAGGAGCATGCGACTGCACGCAACCGGTGACATCGCGCCAAGTCGCCAGCCAATCACAGCCCAGAGTCCCCGAGTCAGACAGACTGGGGGACGCCAGGCACCTTTATCATCCCGAGCTCATTCAGAGTGTGAGGGTGATCGTTTGATTGAGTCTGGATGACCTTTAAAAACCGCCAGACTAATTTCTGCCCCCCTTCAAAATATAAAACCTGAATCTTTTCCCCTCAACAGCACAAAAGGTCCAAGAATCATTCCTGGCCAGCAGCTCCAGGACGGCTTATCTGTATCAGGCTGATTGTCAGTCTGACGTATTTGCCTGCTGCAGGTCCCATGCGGCCTCATCTCCAATTTGTTTAGTTTTTTTTTTTGTCTCTTTTTCAAACATAAAAAGGAAAAAAAATGTCACCAAACTGATTCCTTTTGAGATAAAAACATGCACGTAGACTCGGAATCAGAGGGTGCACCAACCTACACACCATCCCTGCTTTTCTTTCATTTGTTTCATCCAATTACGTATCAACGCAGTTAAAAAAAAAAAAAAAACTCATCACATTTATGAGTAAGCCTGATTCTGACACCCTTGAACACAAATATGAGTTTGATGGTATTGATGACGTGCGCCATAAAACAACTTTTTCCACTATTTTCTATTTTTAGGACATTTCAAGTGAAATACCCACTTATTCCCGAGCTCAGGGTCACGGGGGTCTGCTGGAGCCTATCCCAGCTGTCTTAGGGCGAAGGCAGGGTGACACCCTGGACAAGTCGCCAGTTCATCGCAGGGCCACCGCAGGGCACTCACGTGCACACCTACGGACAATTTAGAGTGTTCAATTGACCTCACATGCATGTTATTGGAGTGTGGGAGGAAGCCGGAGAACCCGGAGAGAACCCACACCGACACAGGGAGAACATGCAAACTCCACACAGAAAGGTCCCAGGCGCCACCGTGTCGCCAACTTAAAATGATGAAAATACAGGTCATTTTGAAAATGTGACTCTATTAGACCACAAAATACAATGAAACCAGTCAAATATTGGTATATCTCTTGTTTTTGTCTTAACACATCCAACAAGAACATCTTCCAAAGCTCTAAGTTCTATAACATTCACACCTAACGCTGCTGAACTCAAAGACAACAGAAGCATTTCATTGGCCGGAACTCTTCAACCAACGCGTTCTTTTACAAACATGGTGACCAGATAAAGGCTGTCAAAAGAAAAAAAAAAAGATATAAATAACCTAAGAAAGGTGCGGATGCTTCGGCTGGTCTGGCAGCAAATCTCACTTTTCCTGCCGTAAAGTGCAAAGAGGTTTTACATCACATGGCCGGGAAAACGCGCTGAAGGCGGCGCTAAGGCGAGGAGTCGCTGTCCACGGTGCTGAAAGTGCGGGACCTCCTGACGAGGCGGTTCTGAACCGGGCTGATCCCTGACTCCGGAGACGCGGCTTGAGGGCTTGAGGCTTCCGGGTCGCCCCCCCCAAACACCGACACTTCGACCGGCACTCACCTGCAGCGGGAGGATCCATCCATCCTGCGCGCCAGGCGAGTTCTCGAACATCCGGTCCCGGTAAAGGGACCAGAGTCCGACGTTGGGGAGGAAGAGGAGAGCTGCCAGCAGTAACCCGGCCACCTGCAGCAGCCTCTTCTCCTTCCGCCTCATGTCTGCCGGGGGGGAACTGGGCGAGTGGTAGCAGCGGCGACCAGCGGCGACCAGCAGCGACCAGCGGCAACCAGCAGCTCCTCTCTGCGGAGACAAGTTGCGCTCTGGCGGGGAGCGCAGACTGATTAAGGGGGCAGCTGGAAGAAGGAGGAGGGATAAGAGAGAGCGAGAGAGAGAGAGAGAGAGAGAGAGAGAGAGAGAGAGAGAGAGAGAGAGAGAGACATGTTCCGTTGGGGGTTTTCAAAATAAGAGCTCATGTGCGCGGATGGCGGATGCAATTACGTTGTGAGGGGATAAAATGGTCTGGCAAGGGGGACAAATAAACAGGTGACCTCTAAGTCGCTGTGGAAGCAAATTCCAGGCGTGAGCCATCACAAAGCCACTTTGATCCTTTTTTCCTGATCCCGCATCTTTCTTTTCCCCACCCTGCCGATGTTGCGGTAAAATATTTGAATTCTCCATCTTCGGGCTGCCTGTATTAATTGCAGTGCTCTTGAATTATGAATGCTTAATGTGAGTAAATGAACACACATCAGTCGTTTTATGTTTTGTGAAAAACGCAAATCATAAAAATAGCATTAAACTAATAATAATAATAATAAGAAGAAGAAGAAGAAGAAGAAGAAGAAGAAGAAGAAGAAGATTTCAATAAACAAAGGACAAAATATACACATTTGAACATCAAGCAATATTTGTACTAAAATATTAAAATAAAACGATTTTGCTTTGAAGGGCAAATCTCTCCGCTTCCTGAGTTTTTCTCTATGCTCTTTACTAAACTTGATGCTGGTATAAAGAAAAAAGGAAAAAGTTGTGCATTTTCTCTCATCAAATGTTAAAAGGAATGTTTTTGATTATTCAGAGCAGAGACAGTGTCATTAAAGTAAATGTTTTCATTATTAACGCACAAGGTTTGCTGTCCTCGTGCTTCCTCTGGACTATTGGGAGCATTCCATTCTGTTTTATTGTTAACAAACCGGTGAGTTTTTGCAAGGCTAAATTTTGATTTTCTCACTAAAGATTAATTCTGAAAAATACTCAACACTCACCTGGATTGCAGAGGTGGAATTCTCTCTCTCTCTCTCTCTCTCTCTCTCTCTCTCTCTCTCTCTCTGTCTCTCTCTCTCTCTCTCTTCTTCTGGCACCACAATTTGGATTTTGACGTCTTTAAAGCAACGCCCCCTACTGGAGTATAGTGTTTAGCAGTGGATATTGGAGGTGTGTTCTAAATAAGAAACACGCTGTTAGGCAGGCTTCCTTAAATACTCAGCTTCCTCAAATTCCTTCCTTCCTTCCTAAATTTTTCACACTGGACCTTTAAGGAACCATTTTTCTCTTTCATTTTGTCAAGGCTTTGCATAAACACTCCACAAAATACACTCGCAAGAGTAAAAAAGTTCCACTTTTTCCATGCAGATTTATGCCGCAGGTTCCCCCTGCCTGCCTGCCTGATGGAAACATTCTGTTTGTCTGACCTGTGGGTGCAGCCCACAGCCTCGCTGTGATGGGATGACGCCTCAGTAATTGCTTATCAGGAGAAGTCGCGGCCTGGCAGCCCGCGTCCTCGCTCAACGAGCCCTGCTTAATGGCTTTCAGCGTGAACGAGTGAATCAGCGCTCTGCCGTGGCACGATATTAATACTGACACTTCCTCTATTTTGATGCCGTGCGAATTACCTTGATTTCTCTCTGCCAGCCTCTTTCACATTTCAGCTGGTGACACCAGCAGCGACAGCGGCGGTGCTACAGCTTAAATCCCCGACTCTATTCAGAGGGCGCAGGGTTCATCCATAATTCATACACGTCGGCGAACATATTGAATTGTCACAAGCCGGGCCGGTGCAGATGGAGAGGATTGGAGGGGAATGAGTGGCTCTCGGTGGACGGCGGGATTAGAGAGCAGCCCGCCGTCCTGGGGTCAAGTCCACTCTGGAAACAATGTGACTAATCTTCGGTTAAAACCCCCCTCCGTCCTCGCCGTCATCCCAGCAGACGCGCCGGGCTGTTACAGCCTCGTCCCATCAGGAGATTAGCCAAGACCCGGCCTATTTTTCTTGCTCTTTTTCTTTTTTTTCCTCTTGTTGGCTGTGTTCATCACATGTCAGAGGTTATCAGAGGCTGCCACTTGAAACAATGAGGAGAGGCCAAGGTCAAGACGAGGAGGCCTGGCGCTTTGTTTGGGTTCTCGGCGACGAGTCATGCGGGAAAAAATTTCAAGGATTGAGCTTGTGCGGGTTAGAAGAAAAAGCAGTTTAGAAAAAGAGGAAAGGGTCGCAACATGTTGGCTTAGTGTCATTTGACAAAAGCCAAAAACTCCAGATGGAATTTTTAACGCGTTCAAGGGGATTTACTGCATGTCACATTTCAATCTGGTCGGATTCCAAAGCAAATGTTTACAGAGGAAAAAGCTGTTTGGGTAAACAAACCCATCAGAATCTAACATGTGTGTCTAAGTTCATGGCAGCGTATGTGTGACCGACCGCCTCCATCCCTTAACTTCAGTCAATCATTTCTCATCTGAATAGAGCAACTCAAAGCTAAACAATCTATCTATAATAACTATCCATCCATCGTCTATAGCCACTTCCTCCTGCACTGAGGGCTGCCAGGGTTTGCTGGTGCCGATCCCAGCTGTCATTCTGCGACGGCAGGCTGACACCCTGGACAAGTGGCAAGTCCATCGCAGTGAGGAAATAACTAACAGGAACAAAAAAAAAGACACTTATATCGATAAATATCGATAAATATTTGATGCAATGTAAACAACGGCAGACGCTGCAGCACTGTACCACAGAAGTGTGTGTAAGCTGGGTCATAGTAACACACTCTCTCAGTCAGTTGTCAATGTTGTGTCAACATGTACCTGCCTTGCACAGCAGGGGGCATTTCCAGCCAATTAAACCCAGATTCCGAGAGCGACGTGCAACAGTTTTATATGCAGCTCCAGTGTACGAGTCGGCAACTTAATATTTGCTTAAAGCCGTACATACTGTCATGATTTAATGGATGCCAGCCATGCTTTTCACATTCCACATTACCATCGGCGCTCGGAAAAATGCAGTAAATCACTAATACAGTCTCTCCGGCTGCGGCAGCCCAGACACTCCTGCAGCGGGAGGAGGAGCGAAGCCTCCCTGCTTTCGTTTTGTTGGTGATAAAGAGGCCGGGGCAACACTCCATGTACAATTTATGTGTGAAAGTGCCCTTTCTTAATGCCACCAAAGGTCAAGAAGTGGTAATTCACCGGAGAAATTACGGTTGCACGCGGCGCCGGGCGGAATAATACCGGGACAGTGACTGTCAGGCCGAGCGGAGGCAGCGGCAGCGAGGCAGGATTGTTTTATGGCTCCACTTTGCTGGTCTGATCCGAAGCTTTCTGTGTAATTGCGGCGTTTTTCTGGGTAAAAAATCCGCAGCGGCGCCATCTATCATGTGGGCGAGCGGCGATGAGCTCAGGATGGAGGATGGTCCCGAAGAGAAGGCCATAAAACCTCTTAACAGGCTACTCAGCGTGAAACCTCCATACCCAATCATACTTTTTTTTTTTTAATAAAAAACTGGCTAAGTTGAAAGTCAGCCAGAAATGACGCTTTCGAGAGCAGCTTCTGATATTATGGTGCTATTATTTCACCTGGTTGCTGTGGGACCACAGGCCTCACTTGTAAAAAATGTCCTCAGTATTATGGTCACTGGGATTGTCAAATATAGTGAGTAGATATTAAAGGGTGCCACATCATTTAGAGACCTCAATCACTATTTGATTTTCATAAAAGCGTGCATTAAAAAAAAAAAAAAAACAGGACACTCATGTGTCATTTGTGTCTGAAATCTGGAGGCCACAGCTGTGACAAAGATGTAGAGGGTTGCCCCAGAGACTGTAGAAGCAGGAATGATGATGATGATGATGATGATGATGATGATGATGATGATGATGATGGAAATGACAACATTGATGATGATGATGGTGACGATGATGATGATGCTGAATGATGTAGTGGTTGCAACCACTTGAGGTCTGACAGATATTTCATTTTGTCAGGTCGATTTATTTCATAGCCTTGGATGAACTGTGGCTCTCAGTCTCGGAGTATCCTTCCCGGTCCGCCGCTGTAGGTGGCGCCACTTCACATTAATCTGCACTTGGCCCCTTCCTGGATTTTCCCTGCAGACTTCCTGACCCCAGATCTCCTTCCTGTCCTCCTTTTCTCTTCGCTGCAATGAGACAAAAACGTTTTCCGACTCGCCTGGCGGCGTTTTGTGGCCCGTGTCGGCCAAATGGGACGTTTTACACGGGTAGAGCCCCGTAGCGTGTTGACAATAATGGAGTCGGCACTCTTTGTTTATGAATTAGTCATGCGGCAGCGTCAGCGTTCCTGCAGAACTGATGGTGCATCTGGCAGACGGAGGGAGACAGATTGGACTGTTTGACTCCCACAGCTGCTCCTGGACCGCCGCTCGCTTCCAGCTCTGCCGGCCCGCCACCTCGCGTCAGTTCCCGTCTGTTTTCCTGCAGCTCTCTTCGCACACCGATGGGGTCGACGTGTTGGACAGAAAGCCTTGTTGCCTTGGATACGGACCAGGACAGCGTTCCATGGTCCTAATCCAGTTTCAGTCTGGGAAGTTTGGACTTCTGTCATCACCAAACGTCTTCACGCCAACATCCAGTTTGATGAAGACCAGTTTGCACATGCTTAATGCAAACTACCAGCAGCAACGGCTTTCTAAACAGGTAGTTTGCTTGAATTCACCAGTCATAACAAAGGGGATTTTCTTTTCTCCTTTGCAGGAAAATGTTCCTGCAATCATCAGGAATCCTCAGCGACACCTCATGTGTTGCAGTTTTCAATATGTAACCTTAAAACAAGTTTTTGATTTTCTTCATTAAATGTGTTCCTCTTTTATTGGTTTAACTGTCATGAGAAACATTGTGCTTCCTTCTGCTCCTACATCGTCCAACCCTCTATCTTCTACCTTTTCAAAATTACACCATAAGAAGAAAAAAAATCCAGGCAAAATTATTTTTACCCTGCGCTGGCAATGCTTGGATCACTGTCTTGTCGCCTGCCCACTTTATATTTATTTCCCTTTTTCAGTCCAAAAGAGCCTCATAAACCAAGCCCATATCCAGTCTTCTTCTCAATATTAGCCTTTGTTATATCATCATCATCATCCTCCTCAAGTGGCTACTGAGGTGCAGAGGAGAGAAGCTCAGCTCGGTCTTCGAAACCGGAACACGACTTGATGCTTTCCACATCGAGGTACAAACAGCTTTGCATGTTTAAACATCCTTCTCAGAGCTTAGTTAGCCCTCTGTTTGCAGCCTCCTGGTGAATCTCTGTGTTTTAGCTTCCTGCTAACAATAAATTATACAAAAACTTAGCTCCACAGCACCTTCCACATGTTTTGAAGGGAACTTAAACAAGGCGGGCTCAGTCAACACCCGACTGCTTGGGGCCCTTCTTCACAAAGAGCTCAATTCTTCAACTTCAGGTTTTATCACAAGTGGAAGAGGCAGAGTAGGGACTCACTTAAAAGTGACAGTTGCTGTTGTGACGAGGCCTGAAGGTGAAGGACAGACTGATGGAATCAGGAGACTTTAGTTCAGATCCACTCCAGCTCCTCCTCCTTCCCAAGTAATGGAACAGACGGACAGGATCTCGGCAGTCAGAGAGAATGAAGCTTGCTTGAGCTCCCCGAGGGTCATTATTCAATAAAAGTCAAACAAAGCGGGACCTGGTCCAGCAGTCTGGCGGTCGACTGGTGGCACCACGCCAGGACAGCGCTTTTAATTTTCCATCAAAGTCCATCAGGCCAGGGAAAAAACTTTGGGGAAGATGCAAAATGTCGAGGAAGCTTTAGCTAAACATCCGTCTCGGCCTGAGGATTTAATCTGCATTATGTCTGGATGAAATCATGGGAGACTTCCTGACACTTGAGGACATTTCGGAGAGAAAAAAAGGGAGAAAACGTAGAGAATTCCAAAAAACACTGAGTTCATCCTGAACTGCTTCTCAAGCTGCTCAGACAGAATTCAATCATCTATGGACGTGTTTGTGTTTGTAGCCCTCGACTGGAATTTTGGTTTTCTCCCATTCAGCCATTGGTAGACGTCTTTCTGTTTGACAAACAGTCAGGCCAACTCCGAAATGAGTCATGTGACCAGGCTAACGCTGTGGGGGGCACTGTAGCCATCTGCTCTGGAGGTGTTTTTCACAGTCTCTTTCAGAACCTCAATGTGAACTCAGACCTTTGACTCAGCATTTTTGTGCCTATGTGAACACGCCAACCAGACTCAGACACTTCTGAAGCCAATGGGTGCGTGCTGTGGTTTACTTTAATTGTGCGTTGTGAACACAAAGAGCTCCAGGTACGCTTTTCCTTTTACCATAGTATTTTAGACTTATATGCTTGCCGTAGATAGATAAGGTGCTACATTACATTGGGACATTGGTTCTTGAAAAAAAACAACAGTAGTGTGAATAGAAAGAGAACTGAGGACGCACAATTACCCTGTTTCCTCCTAACAGGAACAGGTTCAGAATCAAAGCTGGTGCTTGAACTGGTGCTATGTTGGTTCAGCCAGCAGCTGCACCTCTGAAGAACCCCTTTGCTTTTCCATAGGCTAAGAGCCAAGTTGGAGCCATGTCATTGTGTCTCCATTAAACTTAACTACGTCAACAAAACATGCGTCACTTTTCGTTGCAACCTGTCTTCACTGTATTCGGCGTTTACCACAACTGTATGTTTGGTTCTCTCCACCTACCACCGCTGCTTTGTTTTTCGCATCCACTAAGTTTATAAAGTTTATAAAATATCACTATCGATAACCCGGCCCCCGACTCCTGACCTAAGTGGTTCCAAATCACTGCTCATCTCTGGCCCAGCAGCGAAGTGGTGCCTGAAAAACACCAGTTTTGAGCACTCAGAGGCGGTGCTTCCGCAGTGAAAACACAAAGAACTGGTGCTCAGTCAGGCAAAGGCTCTGATTTTGAAGTGGTTGCTGCTTGGTGGAAAAGGGGCCACTTGGAACACAAAAAGAAGTCAATTTTCTCTTGGTCGATTTTTTCGTTAAGAGTTTGCTGAGTTTGGTTCCTTTGAAGGGAACGATATGTGAAAACACTCTGAGACTCGTTGACGGACAACAACATCCGTCTTTATGAGCTCAGTCTGGCACAAAATCCCACCTGGTGCCACCACCGCCGCAAGTCACGCCTTGAAGTGCAGCGAGAGGATGTGGAACCTCGCTCTGACACGCTGGGAAAACGCTCAGCATCCAGGGGACCATGAAGATGTGTCACGTTCTGCTCGTTCTGCTCCGCCAACACCGCAACCACCGCTGCTCACTATGGAGTCTTTTATGAACCACCTGTCAACTTCCGGAAGTTTTTCCAGGTCGAAACTCTTTTACAACTTTGCCGCTTCATTTGACTTTTTTTCAAAACCCAGAGTTGAGCATTGTTTATGCGTGTGTGTGTGTGTGTGTGGCCATGTTTTGTTCTCCAGCTGTCAGCGTGTCTGACAAAACGGCTGGGACGGCGGGCAGCGCAGCCTCTTAAAGTGACAGGCAGCTGTGAACAGGATGTAAACCCTCACCGGACGGATGAAACTGACAGCCACGAGTCGACAGGAGATTTAGGGGACGAGGGGGGAAGGAGGTAAAATAAATATTAGATGTACTTGTGAGTCGTGTGTGTGTGTGTGTGTGTGTGTGTGTGTGTCTGTGTATGCCACCAAATGCCATTAAAATCTTCTCCCTAAAAAGGAAATTAAATTCTGGATTTTATTGGATCAGAAATGACTTGTTCTGTTTTTACTTACAGAGAAACTTAAGAAATAACTTCCATCTCTCCGATAGAACACAATTGTATATGAGAAAAAATACAATACACAGGCAAAAATGTCATTGCAACAACGATGTATGGAAAAGAAAAAAAATCCACGTGAGCCTCGATCGGCACTTTCAGGAAACTTTCTTCCAACAGAAGCTGCTTCTGGTTTTGCTTGTTCCTCTTTTCAATGTTTAGCGGCGGATTGTTGTTGTTGTTGTTGTTGGCCCCTACCTCCCCCTCTGAAAACCGCCCACCCACTGCGAGCAAAAAGGCTGAACCGGCGACTTCCCGCCATCAAATCCGCCGACGTGAGAATCCTCAAAGCTCCACCGAGGTGCAGCGTCGGCGGAGACGTCTCCTCGTTCCGACATGTAATCTGTGTTTTATGTGAAACGTGAATGTGTTTGATATGAGCTAAGACACGTGTGTGTGTGTGTGTGTGTGTGTGTGTGTGTGTGTGTGTGTGGCGTGAAGAAACGGTAGCGTGTGTGTGAAATCCAGATATGCGTCAGCGTGGTGGCATTTCAAGGAACAACAAAAAAAGAGGGAAAATGCAGCTTTGAACGCAGATTATCTTCAAAGTATCCAGTTCTGCCATCCGACATTTCTCAACAACGACAACACAACATCTTCAGATTCGTCTCAGCTAAAAGAAATCCTGGAAGAGCCGTCAGGGAATGTTTGAGCAGCCAATGAGAAACGACCTCCTGGAAGCTGACTGGACACCAGCAGCAGCAGCTTCCTGTTTCATGTCACAACCAGCCGTTGGTTGTAGTTCTGCCACTTTCTTCTCAAAGGAAGCTGATGGTTTAGGTTGTATTTCTTAAACAATTCTTGTAAAATGCTTTAAAAATTTAAATTTAAATCTCAACCATTCAGCCCATGGATGTATTATCAGAACTGGATACCAAACTTCCAATATGGTAATACAACGGTTTTTTAGTGGCCACCCGAGGTACTGCAGCCAAAATCCCATGTATTCTCATCACTAGTTTAGCAACTTTATGCTGTTGGATTTTGGGGGCCTGATTGAGGCGCCTTGAAGAGTTGGATGTTTTAAAAAATAATGTGAGTATTAATAATAACAACAGCACCCGGACAGTCTGTCTGACTGGAGAATCATCAGCTGACTGGATAAAACCATGTCGGATTAAACTTTCACAACTTCAGCTCAGGGCGTGACACGAAATTTGTTTAGCGTCTTTCGTCACCACGAGCAGGTTATGATTCTGCTCTGATTTACTTCACTGAGAAACACGGTCAGGATCTCTGGAAGCAGGTGTTGATTTTCTGCCCGGCTGCTCCTTGAACCACCAAAAACAGTTGTGTCCACTTCTCTGAGAAGAACTCCACGGCTTCTTCCTGACACACTAGGGGGAAAACAACCGGTCTTTTTTTTTTTTTTTAACTCTTTCTCATAAACAACCCCATCTCAAAATAAAACAAAAACATGGCGACACACTTCATAACCTGAGTGTCACATCTCAGGAGGATCGTTTGCAACTGGCAGACGGTGGCTCCGATTTGGATAAATAAATGAGTGGATGATGAAATTTGCCGGCTCATAAATAATGCACGAGGAACTTTTGCAGAGTGACATTTTTACACAGAGCTGTGCCGACTGCTACAAACACAGATTCACAAAAAACAGCAGGGAAAAGTGGGTTTGATAAGGTGGCTCCATCTGCAGCAGCAGTGGTGACAGCAGGAGTAACAGCAGTAACAGCAGCTGCAGCAGAAGTAACAGCAGCAGTAACAGCAGCCGTAACAGCAACAGTAGCAGCAGCAGTAACAGCAGCAGAAGCAGCAGCAGTAGAAGTAGAAGCAGCAGTAACAACAGCAGTAGCAGCAGCAACAGATGTAATAGCAGCAGTGGCAGCAGCAGCAGATGTAACAGCAGCAATGGCAGCAGTAGTACCAGCAGCATCAGCAGTAGAAGTAACAGCAGCAATGGCAGCAGCAGTAGCAGCAGCATTGGTATTAGCAGCAGTACTCAGAGAGGAAGTCGGGATTTGTATCGACAGACCTCACAGCAGCACTTCTCTCTCCTTATTGACCATGCAGTGGATTATGGCCGCTGATGAACGAGCTGCCCAGCCATCAATCTGATTGGTTGGAGTCACACTCTCGGCCCCTCCCAGCCAGCGGCCGGCAATTCGGTTGGTTGGACACTGCAGCAGCAGAATCAGTGTCAGCTGTGTCTTTCCTTGGGCCTTTCTGATATCTGCTAGCACTGATGCGTGCACTCTGGGTGGCAGTGGCAGGGTGCTGGAGTCCCAGCTGTCCTGGAGTAAAGCCGGGGTCACACTTTGGACAACCCGACGCGTTCTCACAGGCGTCACATTGAAAGCCAAACAACCATTCGCGCTCTGACTCAACCCAACAGCCGTTTCTGAGCTCCCAGGTGGACTCACGTGCATGTCTTTAGAATGTGGGCGGAGTCATAAATGACTAACGAGGATAATTGTGCGGCGCAAGGTGAAAGTGTTTCCTGTCAGAATGTTGCGCCGTCAGCCGTGGCAGAGGCAGGATGCAGCAAATAAGTCGTGAGGTAAGTGGGAGCCCGCAGCCAAATATAGGCAGGTATATATTTTGGTACGGCAGGTGTAATCATAATCATGGCTGTTGGCAGCCTGAGCGCAGAACGCGGAAACTATACTTGGATGTGTTTGCTGTCTCTTTCAAAGTGTGTGTGTGCACCGTGTGTAAAATGCTGTTTTTTTGTTGTTGTTTTTTTTTTAATGTCACTGCTGTGTCCTCGTTATTGCAAAAGTGTTTTTGTGCCAGATTTTATTTTAGCGTTGCACGCTGCTGCTGCTGCTGCTGCTGCTGCTGCTGCTGCTGCGCTCCAGGCCCTGCAGAACCTGTTTTATCGCGCCACTGCACCTCACTTTGTGTGTGTGTGTGTGTGTGTGTGAGAGAGAGAGAGCGCGTGCGTGTGCGTGTGCGTGTAACCTGGCTGGCACTCCGCACTGTGATAAAGGTCCAGCTGCCCCCTCACTCCTCCACCACATGGACCACGGAGGCTCCTGGACACAGAGATTAGGGAATAAATGAGTGATGAGTGGGAGCCAGGGAGGCCGATCCCAGCCTGCGGAACACAGAAACCAGTCGGCGCCACCAGGAGGCTCACAAATGAGGATTGGGTCTCCATTGCATCAGTAAAACATATACACACAAATATACCGTACCATATATATGTATAAAAAAAGAAATGCGATGAGAGTATTTAATTCTGCTTTGATATGGAGGCTTCAAATAGCGAGCCACTCACTCGCGTCCCTTGTTTATGCAAATGTTTATTTGATATGTTTGGTCTTTTTAAAATTGCAGCAGGGAGACGCGCAGCGTCTTTTTAATCAATTCTGATAGCACACCGCCTGCAAAAATAGAAACCAATCCAGCGCGGCAGCGCAAAAAACGTGTCCCTGCGCAGGATTTACATGCAGGGTTGCCAGTTTAAGGGGAAAGACTCAAACACATGCACACACACAGAACCACCAGTAACCGTGGCAACGGCTGATGCTGCTGTGTTCACACAAAGCCTCTCATTCCAGCAGGAGGTGTGTGAATGTAAGAGGACATGTGGAGAGTGTTTGCTTTTATTCTTGGAATTATTGGCGACTAATGGCTGACATGTCAAACTTTGACGAGACTGGAGCTCCGGTTGGATCTCAACCCCTTTTTTACCTGGCAGGGAGTCAGCTTAACTTCCTTCAAGTGACAAAAGCAAAGAAATTATTTAGCTGTGTTGTGTTGTTTGTTAACCATAGCTACATTTTCAGTTGGCTTTGTGCTGCTGGTTGTGATGTTTCTGCCCCCGACTATATTGGTTCTCTCGCCCAAAGATGCCAAATGCTATTGGGGAGCTGTGAGACTTTGAGAATGGGTAGGTCTGTGGCAGGGTTTATTTGTAAAAAACCCTCTCATTTAGGGTGGGGACCGAAGTTGAAAACACGATTTTTACTGATTGCGGTATCTTCGTGAATCACTCAACCTCGTCCGGGTCATGAGGGATAGTGTCTTTTAAAAGGAAATCCAGACAGCCCTCTCCCCAACCACTTCCACCAGCTCTTCTGGGGGAACTCAGAGGAGTTCCCAGGCCAGCCAGGAGACATCCAGAGCCCCTCCAGTGTGTCCAGGGTCTACTCTAAACCATCCTAGCCAGACATCAGAGCCGCCACACTTGGTTCCTCTCGATGCAGAGAAGCAGCACTTCACTCCAAGCTCCCCCCTGGTTCCGAAACCTTATTGTTTCAGTTTTGACCCAAATCTCATGTGACCATAGGTGAGAGTTGGAAGGTAGATCCAGAAAAAAAAAGTTCCTGTTCCAGTTCAAGAGTAGCGTTTGCATCACTGTCTACGCTGCCCCAATACGTCTGTGAATCTCCCTCTCTATTCGACCCTCCACTCACGAATAAGCCCCTGAGATAGTTTAACTCCTCCACCTGGGGTTAAAACTTCCCTCCAGACCCGGAGTGAGAACTCCACCCTTTTCCAGCTTGCTGCCTGAAAGCAGAGAAATGTCAGACACACACAAAATATTCTGCAGTGACGACAGGAGCATTCTTACTGCTCTGCAGCCTCGGAGGAGCTTGTTTGGTTGAACAACAATCACGTGCATGCACACACACACACACACACACACACACACACACACAACACACACACACCAAAAAACAGACCAGAAAATCTTCGGTCGGAGAATACAGACCTGCACTCTCAGCAATCTGCGGCTGTGAGCTTCAGGTGAGTTGGCAGCAGTGCCGAGCCAAGGTGGTGTTCAGTCCAAAGGCTGCTGCTGCTGGTGCTGCTGGTGGTGCTGCGGCTGCTGCGGTGGGATGGATGCAGGAGTTTGTTTCAATCCAAACTGACATATGGTTTCCAGCGCTGACATCTGCACATTTCCACTTTCTGCTGCCCCGTTAAACATTCCAGCCGCAAACTGCCAGCGTGTGATAATAATGCCGCTACTCTGTCGGGTCATGGAGGTCAGGTAAGAGCTTACACACACACACACACACACACACACACACACACACACACACACTCACTCACTTCTGATACATATTGCCTGGAGAGGCATATATTTGCAGAGGCTGGCGCTGCGGCCGAGGAGCCTGGCTGTCACTTATTATGCAGCAGGAAAATGTGATATGTGTGAGATTCTCTGCCTGCATTGTGCGCTGCACTGGACTGATTGGGTGGGGCTTCCGTCTCAGCACCAGGAGAAAGCTGAAGGACATGGCAAAAGTATGAAATGCAACTTGCAGACAGAAAGTTGCAGAAGAGTGAATGTCTAAACCGGGAGATGCTGGACCTTCAGGTGCATGACGTCTTCCCAGGTTTCCATATACTGCAGCAGGTAAATGTTGACCTGTGAGGACACTGAACTTTTTCTTCATCTCATTCATTTAAAAAAGAAATAATCCTGAACCCTAAAATCAGAAATGTACCTGTTTTGTTTCTGACTTGTCGTCTCCCTCTCTTCTTCTTCTTCTTCTTCTTCTTCTTCTTCTTCTTCTTCTTCTTTTTACCTCTATGGTGTGATGCCTATACTGCCACCTGCTGATTAAGGAAGTCCACATATTCTGAAACAGTGTGAATCTTTACACTGCAAATATATATAAAAACATAATTCAGATCTTTGCTCAATTATTGTTATTTTGAAGACGATGTTGGGAGGCACCATGTATATTTGAAACCAACGTCTATTTTCTTTGTTGGAACGAAAAATAGAGATCCGTAAACATCCTCCAGTCAAAGAATAAAGTGGTGAGGAGAAGAAGAAGCTGAGGGGAGATATTCTGGGCTCCGCTCCGAGGGGAAGGTGAAGAAAGGGCCGTTTTAATGGGCCCGCTCTATTTTTGGGGTAATGGGGGGCGTGGGGGTTGGAGGGAGAGAAATGGGCGCCAACAACGATTCTCCGATTTTTCAACCTCGGGGCCAGAAGGAGAGAGAAGAAGGGAGGACGTGGAGGATAAGAAGAGGGCAAGCGGGTGGAAGAAGCAGAACCTCTGCAGCAGCCGTGCAGTTTTGCATCCAACGCATGTTTAAATTATCTCAACACACCGAATAGCAAAGAGTCAGATTGTGGGTCTGTGACTTCAGAAAACTTACAAACACGATGATTTCGCAGAAACAAAGCTAGGGGTTGTGTGAGCTCAAAGTTTCGGAACTTCAAGCCTCTGGGATCAAGAGTCCAGCCGGAGGCCACAAGTGACAGCACGATTATCTGGCAGCAGAATATTATCGTTTCTCCCTACATGCAATTGAAACAATCAGGATTTTCAGCACATTTTCACAGTGCAAAAGTTAAACTTTTGTTTGTTTGTTTTTTAAAGAAAAACATTGCTTTAATGCAGGAGAATCCAGCTGCAGAGTGTTGATGATATTTGACAGCAGCAACAATTACGAAGACGGACATTATTTTAATGGTGAAACAAAGCCAATTTATCCGAGGCTGTGATTGAAGCAGACAAGACGCCTCGTTACCGGCAGAGAAAGAAAACAACTTAGTGGCGGTGATAAATGGCTCGGCGGCTGAGTGAGCGAGAGAGAGAGAGGGAGGGAGAGAGAGAGAGATGGGGAAAGCAGGAGGAAACGAGAAGAACAACATCCGCTCGGCTGGATGGGAGAACATCCCAGTTCTGATCTTTGCCGTGCATGTGCGTCTCAGTAATGTTCCATTTTTAGACCCGATGCTAGTTTTTCTTCTTTTTTTTATCAATGGCACTCAGGCATAGCAGGAAGAAAATCACAGGATACTAACAATAATAATAATGAAACCTTACTTATTATAGAGTTATTTTTCTGGAGGGATTTTGACTCAGTGAGTGAGTTGAACCCGGTATTCTCCTTCCCGACGTGATAAATCCCACCCAGGCTTGACCCCTGCTGATCTACAACACAGACATGTTGGTGTGAGAATAAGTCATTGTGGTAATGGCAGTTGGTTGAGATGGCAGTTGTCAAAGGCAACACAGAATACGTCCTGGTGTGTTTAAAAGTAGCAGTAGTAACTTTATGCTGCATAATATTTTTCCTGCCTCACTCTCAGCCATTTGACTGGCAGCCAAAGTCGTGGGGAGAAAAAGACTATTATTCATTTTATTTCTCAAAAAATTGACTGCAGTTTCCGTGCAAAGTTTGTGAATATTGAAAAACCCGGAGACGACCTGCAGCTCTCCTGGGTTTCAGTCTCCGGGAGACGTGCTAATTGGCTTCTGTCTATCTCTCCCTAATGTGTGTGTGTGTGTGTGTGTGTGTGTGTGTGTGTGTGTGCGTGCGTGCGTGCGTGCGTGTGTGTGTGTGTGTGTGTGCGTGCGTGCGCGCGTGTGTGTGTGTGTGTGTGTGTGTGTGTGTGTGTGTGGTGTGTTGGTGTGCATGTGTGTGCTAAACTTTAGCATTGAACTCTCAGCAGTGGAAGAAAAACAACAACAACAACAACAACAACAGACCCCACCCTCCATCAGTTTATCTTCCAGCCAAGATGACCTGACACTCTGACACTGACACGCCCTCACATTAGAACCAAGAAGTAGCCGTCACCGTGGAAACTGGTCGCTGTCCTGCCCGTTGAAATAAAAAAACAAAAGTGTCCCTAGTAAAATGAATAAAATTGAAACTTCATTCATTCATTCATTCATCTTCTATACCCGCTTATTCCTATTCAGGGTCACGGGGGTCTGCTGGAGCCTATCCCAGCTGTCTTAGGGCGAAGGCAGGGTACACCCTGGACAAGTCGCCAGTAAAATTGAAACTTGTGACCGATATCTGAGAGAAAACACGCTTGAATAAGAGACGTGAATTTGAGAAGCGAAGCGATCTTCTCTCGTTTTATCGCGATTTATCACGAAAAAAACAAAATGCCGCTTCTCTCCTCCACTCAATCCCTTCAGACTCTTTGTGCAGAGGACAGAGGCCAGCTTGAGGCGGAACTTCCCTCTCGAGAGAGTCAGCCACTCAAAACAAAACCGATAGAAGCGAAATAAATCCGGCAGCGCCAACTTTCCTCCAGCCTGTGGCTCTGAGGTCTCCAGTTGAAAGCATCTGAGCTGCATTAGCCGTCAACCGTCCGCTTTGTTTACCGAGCAGCCCGCTGACCTCAACCCGAAAGTGCTCCAGCGGTCTGTGTGGACGGTTGAGGGATGATGCTGATGACTGGAAGCTCCCAGTTATTACAATTTAGCTGCGCACAAGCAAACGGTGCAAAGAGCCATTTGTTCTCCAAAGCAAATTGTCATCTCTGCTAGAATGACATCACCCCCCCCCCCTGCCCGCCCCGAACCATCCTTCCAATATCTCCTTCGCTGATGTCTTGCTCACGCGTCCGCCGCCGCTTGGTATTGTTCCGGATGAATGTCCAAGGCTCTGGCGAAATACTTCAGCTCCATCCTGCCTCGCTCGATCGCCGAGCATCCGGAGGGCCGAGCGTGTTGTCATCACAACAACAACAAAAGAAAGAAAGAAAGAAAGAAAAAAAACACATTAAGTCAGCACTTGCAGCTCATTTTTCTTCATTTCATATCCGAGCCGCTGGAGCGCACAGGCAGAAATTAAATATATGCTGCTGCCCCTGCTGCTCACAGGGCCGCAGGCTGTGGTGTCGTTTTAATTTGGCGGGGTTTAGAAGACGATCTGGATAAATCCTTTTATATTCTCTCTCTTTTTTTCCCTTGGACTGTTTACTTAAAGTTGCTGAAGACATCGTGACGGCGGATCTTCACTGATCATTGCTTTTGCCAACTGCTTTTAACGGATGTGCATTGCATTTCGCTTTGCTGTCTAGTGCCGTACCAACACCTGGTACAGCGCTCTGCACTTGAAAGCGTCGCTGAGGTTTTCCTTCCTTCACCTCACCCCAGAATGGTTGGATTTCAGGTCTGAGTTGGACTTTATGGCACAAATCCGAGCAGAGATTTCTGAAAAGCTCAGACCTTCTGAACTTGTGATGAAAGGTGCCATTTTTAGGGGCGCAGTCACGCCCCCCCATTGGCCACTCACTGGTCACCCCACGGTGGGGGGGGGCAATTCGACACTTTTTGCACTACAGCATCACAAGTCAGATCTTTGCCGATGTACAATTAGTTGTTTTTTGAATTTATTCTGACTTCATAGTTGAGATCATCGGATTTTGTTCTTGGTGGAAACAAGACACTCAGAGAAGAAATTTAATGTAACCACAGCCCCACGTGACCATTTCCTATTGTCTAATTCATAGCAATGGTGACAGGCCGACTGTTATAAGGCCACACTGAAAACATTTAATAAATACAAACTACAGTAACAACAATTGGAATAGTAAAGACGGTCATGGAGACATTTTCGGTATCTCCTTATTTGCTGCTCCTACTGTATGTGAGTCATGATCGCACCCTGGCTCGGCCCCTTGTCTACCTGCCGGCGAGGGTCCGAAAAAGTGCTGCTTTTGCCGACATGTCAAAAACATTCAGCAAGACGTCTGATAAACACCAGCCTGAACATCTCGGACTGAACTGAGACATTGAAAGTTTAAAACCAGTCGATAAATCATGGAATCATTAAGTGGGCGGACGACATATTATTAGTTAATAGTTCCGCCAAGGAAGCAAGGAAGGTTAAACAGCGGCTGAAGTGGCCGGGATGAGTTATAGATGCCGTGAATGTCAACACAATAACTTTGGACACACAGTGAAACTTTTCATTTAACCTTTCTAAACATGGCCGAAAGGAAAAAGAAAAAAGAAAAAAAAAACTTTTTGCCTCAATGAGAAACGATTTTTCCAAATCGGGGTCAAAGTCGCCCAATTTATCAACTCATTCAAATTTTATTCCAGCGGCGTCTCTGCCGACTTTCAAATGCACGACAGGATGGCAGAGAAAATCACAGCTGATTAGAAATTATAATGTCAAAGAATTAATATGCCAGAGTGCTGCGGCAGCAGACAAAGAGCCCCACGGCGCTGCCGCTAAACATTGCTTGGAAAGCATCAATTACAGGGCCATAAATCTGCCCAGCGACCTCAGCGACGACCTCACTTCCTGTCTTCAAGCCCCCCTCGACCCTCCATCCTGACACGGAGGTCGAGGTTGTTTACAGCGACAGCGTTTTCGGCATAACAAGAACTCTTCCCGTCATCAACCCTAAAGGTGAAACAGAGGTCGTAAGGTCAGAGTGACCCGGTCCAGCATTAAAGGGAGAGTTCACCCATAATTGATTTGTCAAAGGTTGCCGCTGATATTTTCTAATCCACTAATGTCTGAACTTCCCATCAATCCCAGTACATGTCACGTGTTTCTCTCCTCCCTCCCTCTTGATGGCACCACTTCAAGGCAGTTATCTCCGGTTGCTGCTACGTGCATGCAGAACTAGAAGTCAGATTCAACATTCAAGATCTTTTATTGTCAGTATGAAAGCATAATGGAATTTTGAAAAGGCTCTCGGCTTTCACACACAGAAAGAAAACAACAAAAAAAGAACATGCAATGCAAATATAGCGCACAAAAAACTAAATATGGCAATATAAATGCAGCACACATAAATATGTTTAAAAAAAGAAGCCTCTATATTTACAGAAATTCATTGGCAGCAGGGCAGCAAGTGGCAGCAGAAAAATAATGACCATGTTTGTTTCACAGTTCATCATTTCCAGACCAAAACTTTTTAACCTGCCGGACAATATATTCTCGGCCAAATCATTTTTATGGCGACAGTCATTGTTTTCCTTGTGGCCTGCTAATAAGAGGGACACCAGCGTGCAGGTGTTGTTTACAAAACAAAAAAAACGGGCTGATTGCCGAGTGCCTCTTGCCGAAGAGCCTTAAATCACACCGCCATTCATTAGTGAGCTGAGCTGAGTTAAGCTGCCATGGCATTCTCCAAAATCCATCATGGAAATGTGACCGTTAGAGCGGCTAAATGAGATGTGTTGTTACCGGGCGGAACTCGGCACCGGGACCTTTAAGTGTTGGCACAGAGGGAACCGCGTAAGCAACATAACAAACAAATAAATTAAAAGCACACACACACACATACACACACATACACAGTAGCGAACTCTCCGCCCAGCTTGGCGCTCCGGCTCTGCTGAGCGCCAAGGGTGACTGCTCGCGTCTTCAAATAAAGCAGTCGTTGATGCGGTAAAAAAAAAAAAAACCTGGCGCTTTTTATCGAACCAGATCAACAGGAGAGGGGGGTGGAGCCAGGTGAGCCCAATCCAGATGACGAAGACGCTGCACCCCCCCCCCCTCTCCTCGCATTCTTGCTCCCTTTTCTCTGCTCGCTGCTGTGCAAGTGTTGGAAAAGTTTTCCGTGACAGGCTCTGGGGTTTGTGTCCCGTCAATGCTTGCCTGCTTCCCGACCCCCATCTCCCATCTACCACCTCCACCCGACCCCCCTCCCCCAACCTCACCCTGAAAGAGTTTCGCAGCCGAGCAGGCTGATGATCTGCGAGGGCTTTTGAAGCGCCGTCTGACTTCCCATCGCGGTGCGGTGGCGCTCGACACGTGCTGGCAGCTGCCAACCAGAGACTTCCAAGACTTCCTGCCGACGTTCCGCAGCCAAGACGTTTAATTAATGATGAGCAGCGACGCCTCTGTCAGGGGCAGGACTTGTCTGTCAGCTGCAAAAAAAAAAAAAAAAAAAAAACACTTCAGGCTCGTCATCTCCACCTCTGGAGCCTCCGTCTGTCTTCCGAGAGTTGCTGACAACTTTTCTCTTGACTTTATTTTTAGATTGTGGCGAAGCGTGTGAGTCGATGCATGTTGTTGTGTTTGCAGGTTGGGGGGGGGGCGTGTGTTTATCTGTGTTTGCGCCTTGTGTGGTGCGCAGCCACGCTTAAACATATGTGTTTCACCACACTCTCTCTCTCTCTCACACACACACACACACACTCACAAACACACAAACTCCAGCCTGGCTCCACGGGTCCCTGCAGGCGCCTGAAACCATGCAGATGCCACCTGGGTTCTGCTGATACTGTGAGATTTGCACCTCTGCTCCCTTTGAGTGTCGTTGAGGTGAAGATAAAGGATCCCGGCTGGAGATACGGGAGCAGACACGCCTCAGCGGCCTGGCGGGATCCTTCAGCAGCCCCGCGTCTCCTCAGAAACACTGTTTGGCTCCCGCTGCTGCAGGTTTTGTCGTGTTTGTCTCGCGCCTTCTCTCCAAAGCTGCCGGGGAGTCCACAGATTGTCAACAGCTCAGTTGTGAGTCATCCGCACATTTAAATAGATTCACCTTCCCAGGTTTGGTTTTTCCTGTTTCTGATAGTCGTTTTGAAGAACCTTAATGGGGAATGGTGATGGAAATTCAAATATTTAACATCATACATTTTCTAAGAAAAAAAAAAACCTGAATGCTTCCATTAGGTTGTTTTTGATTAGTTAGTTGACTGTGCCATGGAACGGACGGAACCCATTGGCTGAGCAAGTTGTGTCGTACCAAACACTGGGTTTGGATTTTGAAGAACACTGTTGAACACTGCAAAATTCTGAAAACAAACTAAAAAACCCGAATAATGGGCTCAACGCTGCCTCCCCACTTTGTTTGCCGGTACTGTTCACAAAAAAGGTGCAGAAATGGGTCGTTAATGAGTGCAGTGTGTGTGTGTGTGTGTGTGAGAGAGAGAGAGAGAGAGAGAGAGAGAGCCTTTCACAATAACCCACTCAAATGGCCATTAGTAACAGTGTGCGGGTGGCGTGTGGTATAACTGCATGATGTTCTACCCTCTGCCTCAGCGGAGGCCCCGCCTTCTTTTCCTGCAGTTTCCTGCGGCTCCTGACAATAAAAGCATCGAAGGATCGTCTCAATCTCCCACTGCGCCAGGGTGTGTGTGTGCGCGTGCATGCGCAGCAGGTGGCGGGGGCTGTGCCGACGACGAAGTGCTTTGTTCTGCAGGGAAAGAAGAAGGTTACTGCAGCATCAGCAGCAGCAGGTGTCGGCACTCTGCACTTATCACGACAAATTGGTTGTGGAACACCTCCAGACTGAGGATGTTGGAACAAGGCAGGCAAATTTACATCACTTACTTTGTTCCCCGGTGCGCCTGAGCAAGCGGCCACAGTTCTGCTGATGGTGATTAGCGACAAAAGGGGAAGAGGTTTCGCTTCCTCCAATTAACTTGTACGATTTTGCAGCCAAAGCTCATCCCACATTATCGTGTACAACTAAATGAGAAATATGTGAAATGCAGAGAAAAGCTAATTATTCTCTCCACTGCGGCAGCGTTGTCATTGACATTTAGAGGAACAGGTGCCACAGCGCCCTCTATGTGTCTTGTTCTCCTTGTTATCTAACATGCCCTTGCTTGCTCAGTAGAGGTTCGCTACTGCTACACTGAAGTCTTCCTGAAGTCGCTGACTGTAGGGGCAACATTACACTTTTCTTTAGCAAAAGTCAACTGTCAAATCTGGCAAGCTGTTAAAGTAAAAGTTGTAATAAAAGCTGGACAAGTTAAACATAGGGTTGCCACCCGTCCCGTTTTTCCCAGCATTGTTCTTTTTTTTCACCACCTGTCCCGGGAAAAATAAAATCTCTCCCGGGACACAATTTGTCCCGTTTTTTAGGGAAAATGACAAAACCTCATTTGATTTCCGTCTGTGGTCTAGCTAGGGTTGCCAACCCTCCCGTAAAATACACGATTGTCCCGTATTTGGCAACTAAAAAACCTGTCTTGTCATGAACTGATACGGACGCACTTCACTTTGTCCCGTATATTTCGGGGACACCCCCGTCGTCGACAGACTTGAGCGATCTCCACCATATCCAAAACTCCCCTCCAAAAAGAGAAAATATGAGATGACTTTTCAAAGATCTTTTAAAGGAAGAGACGTGGAGCGCTCCGTTAGCATTCAGAGCACGAGCCGCTAACCCGCGGGCCACGTTCATAAATATGTTATGAGCCGGACCTGCGCTTCCCCCCGTGCCGCTACAGTCATGGATATTCAGGGTGAAGAGCAGCATGTCGAGGATGGCTGGGCCGGTGTTAGTGATGCGCCATTAACTGGCTCCCGCACGCATGCACACACACACACACACAAACACACACACTCTCTCTCACACACAAACACACGTGCGTGAAGGCAGCAGAGGTCGAGAGAGACGCTCGGGGAATCAATGTAAAGCACATCAGCGAGGAGACGCTGCACCGTCTCAGCGGCACATTAAACGCAGTAATGACGCGGCCTCATGTGTGCCGGCACACAAAGAGGGACACACAACACAACAGACACAGCAGCAGTCTGACTCTGCTCATCTCTGAGAGCCACTGGACACATATATAAACGAATACACTATTGAGATTGAACTATTTAATTCAATCTCAATACATCAATGTGTTGTATGTATATCTGTGAGGAATTCCTCGTCCCTCTGTGATGTCACAAAGGGCCAGGTAGGTGTCGGCCCACTGAGACCGCCTCATTCGTGTCCCCCTCCATCAACGCTGCAAACAGAGGGCTAAACATGCTATTGTCTGGAGAACTGGAGGGGTTTTTTTTGCACGGCAAATTCTTCGCCGTTGCTCCACTGCAGAAAAAAATTAACAGTAACAACAAAATATTAAGAAAATTGGAGGAACATGTCACCATTAAAGACTCAACGCAGCATCGACCGTACGATTCCTCAGCGGCTCCCGTTCACAGCCGTAACTGGAGCAACAGCAGGGCGATGACATCAGAGAGCCCCTGCTGCAGCTCTCGCGGCACGCTGCAGGTGGCGCCGGGTGAAGGAGCCCGGCGCTGTTTGTGTGCGGGTGGGCGTCTTCACTTCAGTCTGTGTTTACACAGGCGGCAGCTCCCATGCGGCGCTTCTGCACGCGTGTTAAAGGAAGCTTTCTTCAGGAAGAAAAAAAAACAACAACCTCTCAACACTTTAAAAGCGCTGTCAGGCAGACACACACACACACACACACACACACACACACACACAGTGTTGGTGTTTGGCGCCGTTCGGCTGCAGGACAAATCGGCAGAACAAAGCTGTTCCAGCTCATCAGATGCAAACCAAAAAAAAAAAAAATCCATTTGGCTGCTCGCCACCTGCCCATTCAACTCCTCCTCTTCCTCCTCTTCCCCCTCCTCCACTTTCTCCTCCTATTCTCCTATTCCCTTTCCTCCTCCTCTTCCTCCCCCTCTTGATTTCAGCACTTTGCTTTTAATTTGGCCTCTTCTTTTCACCTTCTTTTGTTCATTAATGGGCGGGACCTGAAACAAGCAGCAGGACTGTAAGAAAGGAGGTCTGGCAGCTTTGTTTTGTGTTTTGTGTTATTTCCGTCCAGTTTGACATGAAACAGGAGGCTGAGTGTGTGTCCGTCGTACAAGAGCAGCCACTCAGGGGAGCCTAATGAGAAGATCAGAGAGAAGAACCCAAGGCTGTGGATGGTGGAGGAAACGCCGGCTTCCTCTCAGACAAGGACACTCAGCCTTTCATCTCGGACGCCGGGCGCCACTTCCGTCTCATCTGACCGCCGTCCTCCTCAGCGTGACACCTCTCCAGCAGCAGGACCGAGACGAACCATAAGAGAAAGTCTTTAGATTCAAACTCCTAACGCCGCCTCTTTGAAGCGGCGTGAGGTTTTAATGCAGACCAATTCCTTGTCAGCAGGTGTGATCCTGCAGCCGTGTGGTTTTAGTCCCGCAGTAACGAGCTCTGCAGCAGGAACGTCGACAATTGGTAGCAATAGTTAGTTCCTGTTTGTCGATATTTGTCGCGTTGTTTTTGTTTTAAAGAAAAAAATTGATCACAAGATCTGTTTCATCAACAGCCGACACAAAACAACAACAAACTTGTTTCATTCACTTGACTTATTCCACCATTGAAGAAAAAATTGGCGGCCATTCATTTCAATGGAGTTGCTCACCCTGCACATGGCGCCAAAAATGTTTTTGGCTTCCGAGTTAGTTTCACATTGTGCGGCTCATAGAGCATGCGCAGTAGCGTCACATCCCATCATGCAACACACAATGCATCAGCAAGCATCAGCCAATCAGGACGAGCCGAGACACAGAAGCCACGGTGTATTTTTAAGAGATTTTCTGACCTTTATACATTTTTAGAAAGCCTGAACATCCAGGATGTCTAAATCTACTTCCTGCCAACCATCTTACGGGCGTTGATTTGCCACCATATTGCCAGTTGGGTATCTAGTTTTTATAATACATCCATGGTCTGAGTGCAAACAGCATCACTCACTCACGCACTCACTCACGGTGACAAAGAGATGCAAATCTTCCCTCAGGCACTACAAAAGTTCTTCCCTTGTTTCCTCCTTGATGATCAACTTGCACAGTAGCGCAAATCGGCCACTTGTGACATCACAGAGGGCAAGGACACCTGTCCCTGGTCCGGTGACCACACCCCCAGCCTGGTTTGAGCTCTGGCATCTGAAACCTCTGTGCCAGGTCCATCGCCAGTTCTTTGCTGCAGGCTGTAAACAGAGGGCATCATGAGACACCAACAAAACCATGTTTCATTCACTTCACTTTTTCCACCATAGAAGCTGCATATTATTATTGATAATAGATTTTTTTTTTTTTCAACCTTCTCGTTTGAATCCTGGAGGTCTGAATGCAAACAGCATCACTCAATTGCTGACTCAATGACTCACTCACTCACTCACTCACTCACTCACTCACCCACTCGTGGCTGTTTGTGTCGAGTGCTGCGCTGGAGCTCGCTCAGGCTGCATTGTTCTCTCTCGTCGCCGGCGCCGTGACCCACATGTGACAGAGCGCCGTTGCCGTGCTGCTCACGTCGTGGCGCCGCCGCCGCCGCCGAGATGATCCCCTGCAGTCTGGGCCTCCTGCTGACAGCTCGTCTCATTTATGCAAATGCCAGCCGAGAGTGCCGAGTTGAGGAGTAGTGACTTCCCGCCTTAGCTGCAACTTCCTGCCTCCGTTTCCCACAGCGGCGCCTCCCACCTGTCGGAGGAGGGGGAGGAGGGAGAGAAGGAAGAGGCAGAGGCCGCTGCCCATTTAATAATTAATGAGTTGGAATGCTGCATATTTATAATGTAGCTGTCTGTCAGTGAATGTTGCGCGCAAACGAGGGCGGATTGGTTTAACCGTCGAGCCATTAGCGACGAGGCCTTGGGACAAAGCAGTAGGAGGGTAAAAAAAAAAAGAAAGGAAAAAAATGTTGAAAGAAAAACAGGCACCACCGTTTAGAAGCGCCACGACTGAGCTGCTAAAAGCTGCGCATGTCTAATTACTCGGCAGGAGGCCGAAGGAGAAATGATATGCTAATCTAAAACAGCCAGTTCGCTCCTTTTGTGTTAACTGAGATACGTTTTTAGAGAGAGGGAGAGAAAGAAAAAAAAACGAGGGCAGAGTTTCTGTGCAGAGCGAGCCGAGGAAATGGATCCGAATGGGAACTAAAATAAAAAATAATGATGCTTTGCAGCATTTGCAGGCCGAACCGGCGGTTTTTAAAAACCTCCTCCTGATACACCCTCATAACCAGCCGCCGCATTGGACGGAGGTTTTGGAAAAATCCACGAGGGTTTTCAGTTTTCTTCCAGCAGGACAGCTGCTCTCCCACTCTCAGATATAATTAGCTCAATTTGTTTTTCTTTGATTTCGTTTTTTCAAAGGGTTTTCTCGAAAACATCCATATTGCAGTGAATCCTCTGGGTTGGGTGAAGTGTCAAGACACCTAGTGGCAGTTTCATGTATCTCCGAACTTGTAAATGCAGACTCTTCATACAAAATGTTGAATGTATTTATTTATTTATTTATTTTGAACATGTGTGAAACGGAGTAAAAGTACATGAAGAATGCCATTCACATGCAAAGAAAAAAATGTGATTAAGTATTTTGAAAAAAGCAGAAAGAAGTAAACACTTTGTGATTTCTACCCCTTGTTTCTCATGGGTCATATAAAAATACATTCTGCTTTAGCTTCTAAATCCAAATAATGTAAAAACTATAATATATATTATATCGACACACACACACACACATATGTATATATACTACATAAACATCTATGTAAATATGATTTGTACCGATGCACACATACACATACATACTTACGTGTATGTACATATTGCGCAAATATCAATGTAAATATGTGTTTGGATGTACTATATCTAACATCTTTACAACTATTTAGCAAATACTGACCAATTTCAACATATTCATTTCTGATTTACTGATTTATTTTCCCTCACTTTCTCTACCGCACAAAACTTTCTAACAAAGACACAGTTTGAGACTTTCATCACAGTTTGATGCCATTTACTGCAAATTCAGACTCAACATTTTGGTCATCTGGCCAAAAATAGGGCAGGACATTAAAAAAAGACAAAACATAACAGTCTTGCTTTCACACGTCCTTGAACCTGAGGTCTGGGATGAGAGGAGGACGAGCAGCTGGAACAAACTCACCTCCTTCCTTCCTTCCTTCCTCACGTCCACCTGACTCCTCACCATCTTCACTCTCTCTCCCCTCTGCAACATGTTTTGTCTGATGTCTCCGCCTCCAGCCTGCAGGGATCCATCAGGGAGTCGTGACCTACAAACCTTTGCAGCCGCCGCCGTGCATTCCGCAGCCATTATTTCCCATCAGTGGATGACAAAACGGGCCCTCTGTTGCTGCGAGACCCTGTTGAGAGGCAGGTCACCAACAGCGCCCCCTGTCCTTTTGACACACGTGGCCTCTGGCCGCTGCTTGCTACGCCAACAACAGGTCGAAGGTGATCTGAGATTGAGGAGCCTTGGAGCTGACGGACGCTGCTGCTGCTTTTGTTGTTATAGTTCTTGTCGGCCTTGTTGCCTGGATTCAGCAGCGGCTGTAAACCTGGAATGTTGGAATGTTGTTGGTTGTTTCTTTTTATTTCATGTTCACAAAAACACGCAGACATTTTCTGAGAAACCAGGAAAGTGATGATCCACCTGGAAACAAAGCCTGCCGGAAAACGCAGAGTTGCGCTTTTGGCCTCTCATGATGTCACCTGACTGTTACCTGAGCATTAGCTCCGCCCTCTGAAACTGCCAATATTTTGTCCAAACATGCGGAAGATCCACCAAAGTACCAGTTTTTCCAGCATGCATTCTGGACGTTATTAGAGGTTGGGTTTTCTTTTCTATTGCACAAAAAAACTAAATTTGAAATGTTTTTGTTTCAGTGGGTTTTAATGTGGGAGGAAACATGAAATCAATAAAAGGTCGGGACTGTTTGTCCTTCAAGCAACCGCTGAGCCGTCAGCAGACAGAGGCGCAGTGTGTCTGGGTCCGCAGGACTAACCGCACACACACACACACACACACATACGCACACACACACACACACACACACACACTCCTAGCAGAGCTAATCACGGTGGAGGCATCTGCAGTGAGACGCTCTCTCTAATGAGCTGATATGACGATCTATTCTCTCAACAAGCCGGAGAATTTTGTCATCTGCTCTCCTCGTCTCTCTTTTCCTCTCTCCTCCATCTACTTTTGAAGGGCTGATTGAAAATAAAATGCAATTAGAGACAGCACCCCTTCCCGCCTCCACCCACGCCCCCTCGAGCTGCTTTTACCTTATGAGCAATTTAAAATCAAGACGACCAAATTTCATGCACGCACTCACACACACACACACACACACGCATTTGCAGGTTCCATTAATTTATGTGACACAGCGTGAAAGAGACACAATTTATGTTTTGTTGCGCCTCGCTCCGTTGCAAAGTGACAAAGAAATGACCTTGATTTATTGATCTGAAGCGCCAGACTAACACACTGGCATGCACACACACACACACACACACACACACTAAAAACAATCAACATATGCGCCGGTCCTCAATTGCAACATCAAACGACATATTTTCCGGAGCTTGGAGGCGAAATGTGTCTACCCTGATTATCCTGATGGCTGCAGTCTGGTGTCGCTCTGGTGAAGCAGCCTCACACCTGACTCCACTGGGTGTCTGTTCACTGCCTCTGAGTATTGTCAGAAAACTTTGATGAAGGGGACGTTGCATGACACGGGACTGGAACTGGACTGCAATTCTCCTTCGAGTGTAAAAAACGCGCGTGAAACTGTCCCTGACAGTTTAAAACAGTGTGTTTGATTTCCAAAAATCCCGTTGCCCACTGTGTGTAAGTCAGCCGCTCCTGGTCGTCAGCAGATTGAGCAGCTGTTTGCTCTCTGCTGGAACGTGCAGGATGAGCCCAGGCGTCGCAGCAGAACAGAAAGTTTGAGCAGAATGTTTGTGCAAACTTTAGAACTTCACAGCCCCAGATAAGCTGTGAACTTCGATCTGCCCAGTAAGACACACACACACATACACACACTCCCAAAGGCTCACAAACACAAACACAGGCTTACAGACACACACAGGCACACAAATGCACCGTCTGTCCTTCATTACCCCGATCAATTGTTTTAAGTCACCTGCAGACACCACACACACACACACACACACTGAGAGCCTGCTGAAAATATCCTATCAGTGGAATCTTCCTTCCCTCCCTCCTTAAACTTCTGCTCTGGCTGGCCATGATGAATGATCGCTGGCACCGATCAATTCTGTTTAGATAAGCTTAGCGTGGAGGTAGAGGACCTGCTGCTGCTGCAGGGGGTGGTGGGGAGATGGGGGGGAGTTGGGGGTTATTCAAACGTCGAAGGTGACTGGACATCTATAGACCCAAAAAGTTTGTGAAATGTTTGATCTGATCAGTGTGACTGCAAAAAGGGCTCTCTTTCTTTTTTCTTTTCTTTTTTTTATTGTTTTAAGTTTTGTATAATGTGGATGAACTCTGTGAAAAAGACTATATTACAACAGCATAACTGGCTGATTTATACTCAGAAACAGGTTTTACATGCAGCGATATGCTGTGTGTGTGTGTGTGTGTGTGTGTGTGTGTGTGTGTGTGTGAGAGAGCTAAAGAGAGAGAGACGATCCGCATTTTATGACGATTGAGCTCAAAGAGAAGCCATGTGTTAAGCAACAGTGCCACCCTGTGGTTGCAACGGTCACGGTGTAAGAACGAAGTCCCTGCTAGCTAGCGAAGCGGGCAGGAGACGCTGCCAAAGGCAATAAAAAGCAATTTATTGAAAACAAACAAACAAAACAACGTAATCACAACATCGTGGATGTGCGCACGTGTGCACTGGAGTGAACGGAGGCAGGTGGATCTTGTAAAGTCTGATTGGAGCACCGGGTCCACGTGCTGACAACCAGGAAGCAAACTCCTCCTTCCATATGGAAAAGTACAACGTTGACGAAGCTCTGGAGACGTCACATTAAGAGTCACATATTTTTATTTTACTCGTATACATATATATTGAAGTTTCACAAATGTTATTTTCTTTAAGCATAAAGTCTTTTACCGGTAAAGGGCCGGTAAAGTCAAGCTCCTCATGCCCTGAAATAATAAAACTTTCATATACTTGACACTATTCCAAGACCCTCCAAAGTTCTTTTCTTATTTTTTTTTTTTTTTATTTTTTGCCATTTTAAATTAAAACATATTCGACAACATGGACTAGCAAAGTCAGAGACATAAGATGAACTGCAATGCTTTTGGGGAGGAAGTTGCACCAAAGAAAATAATATCAAACAAAAGAAAAGTGACAGGTCAAAACACTAAACACTTTGTTTCAAACATGCAGATAGTAAAGCAGAGTTTCTCTTCACCCAGGAAGGAATTTAGCAAAAGGTCCTGATTTAGAGAGCTGAACATCTGTGCATAGGCAGGTCAAGTCATGAGAGGAGTAGACAAAACTGACTCTTCTTCTCGTGAGACTCACAGCAATGACAAGAAAAAAGAGAAAAGGATCAACACTATAAACTGCAACATTGGCTCAGTTAGCTTGTAACTGTGTATCTTTAAAAAAAAAAAAAAATTCAAAAACAACCCTAACAGCCAATCAGTGATCAGTGCACAGAGGTCACTTCACACTGGAAGTGGACGCCTTCCAATCACAATCCAGCTACACGCTGCTCTCGAAGGAAACACTGGTTCTGGAACCTGGAGAGAGAACGCACAGGAAGCTCTCTGGCGCCGCCTCCGCGCTGGCGTGAACAGACACTTGGCTGCTGTCAGCGGCTCTTCCACCCCACAGCAGCGCCTGACGCACTGCCACCTCCTCCTCCTCCTGCTGCTGCTCCTGCCATGGACCCAGGTCAGCCGAGGGCAGAGCCAAGGCGGGCCTCGCCCTCCCAAACTGCGCCTCGGTTTGAGACTCTGCGGCCTCCTCGCCGGACATGCGGCAGTTCAAGATGAGCGGCGGCAGCGGGACGCTGCGCGCCAGCTCCTCCATGTGGCGGGCAAACTCCATGGTCTTGAACTGTGTGATCTTGGCGAACTCCTGCGTCTTGGCCGAGGTGACGATGGGGATCCGCTTGGCCACCTCGAAGGCCTTCTGCAGCTTCTCGGCGCCCTCGGTGCGGAAGAAGTCGTTGATGGCGCGCTCCGTCTTCTTCAGGTGGCTGCTGACCATGCAGAGGCGCGCCACGTTGAGGACCATGGTGATGCTGAAGGCCACCAGGCAGGTGACCACGAAGTACAGGCCCAGGCCGCTGTGGGTGTGGGCCACACGCAGCGTGATGCTGAAGTTCCCGCCGGAGGCGGCGCAGGTGTAGCGGCCGCGGTCCTCGAAGGAGACAGCCGCAATGCTGAGGCTGCCGTTCTCCCCGATGTGCCACTTCTCACCTGGAGAGGGCGCAGCAACATAGAGACACACACAGTCAGCCAGTTTTCACTCAGGCTGCACCAACGAAGCGATAAAATTGATAACAATCGTTTATTGAAAGTGTTGGTAACTAATTTCAGTGTTGACTGGTTGTGTTGCACAATTATTACGTCACTCAAGCCACGACTTGCAGAGTGTGGAGCGTATAGAGCGCCCTCTATGGCCACTGGAGGCATAGAGTTAAGTTGAGTGTGTGTGTCGCAGCAACAGTGCGAAGCGGCAACCATCCTCCGAATTTCTGACTTTGGGTGGCGTTGTCCATTTAGTATATGTTTTCAAATTGCGAATTCATGGAGATTACTTTTTGGGATGTTCAGCTAGCAACCGTTTTTGTAGATCTGACGATGTTCTGCATTGTCAACTTGGACCGTGAGATCAGTCTTACTAATGAAAGGGTTGAAATAATGTTTTTTGTTATCTGATTATCGATTAATCAGGAAAAAAATCGACAGATTAATCAATTTATTTATTTTTTAATTTTTCAAGTAAGCAGTCGTAGTTTTCACTGATCCTCGACTTTCAGACACAGGACTTGAAAAACAAGACACCAGTGCTGTGTCTCAATTCAGGGTCTGCATCCTTGAAGTACGCATTTTGAAAGGAAGTTGCGTCATAGCACTGCGCGAAGGCTTGTCCCAATTCCCAAAAGTCCTTAGGACTCTCAAAATGCGTACTCGGAATGCGCCCTCGTTTTAGCCGATTCCAAGGATGCACCGCTACTATCCTTCGCGTACTTATGTATGCCATGATGCTTTGCGTGCTGCTGCAAAGCATCGTGAGATCTTGGGAAGTCGGCTGAAATTAGTGGCATGTACTGGTAAAGACACTTCATATAAAGTATTGAAATTTCACATAAAATATGCAGCTTTAACATCGGGTTTTTATTTATTTGAATATCGAACGACATCGTTAGATGGCGAACCAATGGTTAGCTTGATGCTATAAAAACGTCACTTCCGGGGTTGGCCAGCAGGAGGGAACGGCAGTGACGCAACGAGGAAATACGCCGAAGGCTAGACCGTCCCGTGTGGTTACCGGGGAGGCGGGGTTTGGTTCGTCCTTCTAGGCCGGGTGCTCGAAGGACGCTTCCTTCAGACTGAGGACGCTCGTTTCGAAGGGTGCAGACCCTGAATTGAGACACAGCCCAGCACTGCTAGTTACAAACTTCCTAGCATCACTTTTTTCAAAAAAGCCACCAGTGGGTCGGTCAACTTCCTGAAGTATTTTTAGAGCTTGGGGGCTTTTTGCTTCACGGCTACAATCAACCTCAACAACAAGTTGTGTGGCAGGCAACCAGTTTTCTTGAGCGAGGTCATGACTCATGACAAGACCAGCCTGCTCCCCGGCAACACGACCCATCCTTCAACAACAGGCTTTATGGTTTGTTTCTATTTGGAATTCACTCCCGTTAACGCTCACTGAGTGTTGACAAAGACGAGTCGACTTTTACCCAAGTTTAAAAAAAACCGACAGAACCAGTTTCTGGGAAATTAGGAAGCAACTCATGGAACTCGACTTGTGAGAGGGACAAGAAAGAAAGAAAGACCTTAGCACAGAGAACAATAAAGCTAAAAACACAGCGTCTTTCCCATCATGCCCGGCAGCAGGGCCCCTTCCTCACCTGTCAGGGCTCCTTTGGAGTTAAACCATTGGACACCATTGTGCTGCCCAGTCACGTTGCACTCTATCAGCACACTGCTCCCCTCTCTGGCCACCATGTGCAGGCTGGCGGTGGTCGAGATACCGGTCAGCAGGCCAGGGGGCGCCGTCTTCGGCTCGGAGGCCTGCTGAGCGCCGTATGCTGGCCAGCCCAGCAGCAGCACGGTGAGGAGCAGCATTGACATGTGGAGGCACTCCAACAGTCCAAAGAGTGTCACAGTGTCAGCTGGATTTTAACAACCTGTAGTAAAAACACACAAAAAATAATCACAGGACCCTTAAGTCTGACTTTTCTTTGTTCACAGCAGTGTTACCTTATGAGGTGTTCAGTTATTTTTGTTTTATTAATTTTGAGTATACGTGTGTACATACACCAGATGGTAGTCAGTAGAGCTAACCTGTGGTGTCCGTATTTTAGTATAATAATTATCAAAACATTAAATACAATGGCAGAGTCAAATTGTTTCCAACATGACATACTCATCACTATAATAAAGCACAGAAAGACCTGCACGAGCTTCAGCACTTAATGGTGCAATGCGCCCCTCCACCCTCCTAAATTTCTATCTATTATAGAGAATTTAATTTTCATTCTCTGCTGTTCCAGAGCCAACAAGTTGAAGCAAAAATAAACTGAGTACCTTTAAATAAGTTATAAAGAGAATATCCATTAAAAAATTTAATAACATTTCACGTGTTCTACGTGTTCAGAGTAGACAAGTTCATACATTCTTGCAAAAGCACACTTTGTGTCGGAAACCATTGCTGTTATAGAAAATTACAGTAAATGTTTATTAAATATAATAAATGTAACCAATAATTGAATGAATTAAGAACAATTAATTATGGCATCATGACTACTGGTGCTTAATAAGAAAACTATTTAGACAATGACTGAAGGATTATTTATTTCAAATTCCAAACCGACTCAGTTTCTCACCTGCGGCTTGAAGTGACGAAAACATTTAATCTTCTGACGATAGAAAAGTTTATTCCAGCTCGTTTTCAACTTAATCCCACTGTGTTCATCCTTGGGTCTGGAGTCCAAGATTTATGCGAAAACAACAACTTTTGATCGAAGCAAAGTGGAGAAGTCCGTCCGCTTCGTTTACTTCCTCATTCAGGTATGTGTAGGCGTGGTTTATTTTTTTCCGGCAGGTGAAAGTCTGTTGAAAGAGTTGTTCTTTTTCATAAATTAAAAAAAAATAAAAATATGTTTTTTGATTTAATTTACAACTTTGTATTTTGTTTAATTTTATGTTTATATAATTTTATTTGAGCGGAAGTTTATGGATTTCATTTGTTGTGCTACCGGAAATTTCTTATTTCTTATCGTTCTTTTCAAAATACAGCATACACTTCCCATTCACACATTGTGTATGCTTGTAATTCATGCCCCAAAGCGTGAATAAATCAATAAATCGTACTATGATAAAACTTAAGATGTGTGTCATAATGTTCAAGGGCACAGAATGCTACTTTTTAACATCTAGTTTGAATTTATTCTGAAAAGAATAACCGGAACCTGTCCGTGTGTGATTAGCTGCTGGATCTGGCCAGTTGAAAACAAAATGTGACGTGGCTAACCTATGTGGACCTAAACGGTGATGTTGTTTCTCTCAATCAACTCTTTTACTGCAAAACTGATACATTAGAAAACCTGAAAACATAAGTATAGCCTACACAAGAGGGATATTTAAATTAAAAAAATCGTTTCAAATCAAAGATCGAGAGCGGCTAGCATCAGGCTGCTAGCATCACTACTTTGACAGGACGAAAGGTGAGTGTTTAGAATGAGCGTGACACGGCATGAAGGATCTCAGGAAATATGTTTTTAAGCATTAACTAAACCATTAGGAGAGTATGGCCTGACAGTTAACACAGCGCGGTAGATGGAGTGTTGAATGGAGCTCTGTGTCGTGGTTTTGGTTCAGATAAATAGACAGAACTGGCGCTCCAGCTGCAGAAGTTCTGTCTGGCTCATCTTCGGAAGCATGCTGGGAAATGTTCCTTATATTTCTGAACGCATTTATTCAGAATCCCCGACAGTGGAGTTAGTTTCAGTTTATCTAAGAAATCGCCACTTGAGCAATTTTTGTCTTGGAATATATAACTGCTTGCCAATGAACATCTTTACTTATTTACTATATGTTCATTGTTACATTGAGTACATTATCCAAAACAACAACAACACAGAATTAAAATTCCATGTGTCCTGCAGACAGCGGGTCTTGTCACAATTCTAAAAGCCTATGGTGGCCAAGACTATTACTAAAAAAATTATTTTGCCAAAACACCATTGGATGAACGTTACCTTTAATTAAGCCAGTTTTACTTTCTATGCCTATCTTATCGGAGCACCCTTGATTTGGGATTTGACCGGATATTTACCTCACTGTTTGTCTTTTCCCTGTGTTTTTGCTCCAGAGACATGCTCTAAGACATCGACATGTCAGACAGCGAAGCCGCAGCTGCCAACGGCTCAGAGGCAGAGCCTCAGATTCAGGATGCATCTCCTGCCGAGGCATCAGACAGCACGTCCCCACCCACCTCGCCTGACGTCTCCACAGACGTGGCCCCCACGAGGAAAGCCAGGAGGAGACCAGAGCCCAAACCTGCTGCTGAGGTCGAGGAGAAGGTCAAAGTGGAGGAGCAGGAGCAGCCGCAGCCATCACAGGCACTGATGTGATTCATTCTGGTTTATTCGGGCTAGAACCAAACATAATGATGAAAAGTAAAGTAAAAATGTTATGGTAGCAAAGAATCCCCTGGCAAATTAACTGTACCAGGGGAAATCATTTATTATGATGTTAATTATATTCTTTCTCCCTTTTTATGTTTGCTTTGTCTGTCTCATCCTAGACGTCCACTGTGTCTCAGAGTGGGTGGGGCTACTGGGGCAGCTGGGGGAAATCCATCATATCCACAGCCACGGCCACTGTGGCCACTGTGGGTGAGTTCAGAGCTCAAGCTACTGATCTAATGACGTTCCTATTGGCCTGTTGGAAAGACCGAGTCTCCCGCTGATCTCTGCACCCTCTGTCCGTCCAGGCCAAGGACTGACTCAGGTCATCGAGAAGGCGGAGACGTCGCTGGGGATCCCCAGTCCCACCGAGCTCTCGGCTGAAGTGGAGGAGGAGGAACAAAAACAGCGTGCCGAAGGTGAGTCACCTCCCCTCTCGCCTCATTTCCTCTTGTTGCTTGCAGCTCGTGAAGCGTTTTGTCTCGTCCCGCAGGTGAAGTCAGCAATGAGACGGACACACAAGTGGCGGACGGGTCGGCAGCATTGGGAAGTGCAATGGGAATGTTTACGTCACTCACCAGCGTGGTCCAGAACACAGTGAGAACAGTTTTTGCTTCTTCTCTCCTGTGACAAAGCAGAAAATTGCCTGTCTGAGAGCCTTGCGTTATCACAGCTGTTACCACACGAGGAAGACACAAGATTTTTAGCTGGAAACGGAAGCAGTTTTGCGTAGCTGTTTTTTTGGGTTTTTTTTTTTTTTTTTTTTTTTTTTTTATTAAGTCTTATTTTTATGGCCCCTCAAGGGTAAAACAGTGCTCACGGGCGGTTTGGATGCTCTGGAGTTCATCGGGAAGAAGACGATGGACGTGATCGCAGAGGGTGACCCTGGATTCAAGAAAACCAAAGGACTGATGATCAGGAACGCCACCCTGTCTCAGGTTTGATCGCACACGCATGCGTGGAGTCAATTCCACCTTTGCAGCGACGGATGTAGAAAATGTCGAGACACTGTCGTGTCGGTTCTTGCTAGGTGCTGAGGGAGGCGAAGGAGCGCGAAGAGCTGCAGACGGCCGAGGAGAGCAGCGAGTCAGAGAAGAAGGTGGCGGCTCACTACGGCATGCTGTTTGACGACTTCCAGGGTCTGTCACATCTGGAGGCGCTAGAGATTCTGTCCCGGGACAGTGAGTCCAAGGTACAGCAGCCGGGACTTCAGACAGGCTGTCAGTAGTGTATGATGAGTCTGTGAACCGTGTGTGTGTGTTTGTGTGTGCGTGTGGTGCAGGTGAGGTCAGTGCTGACCACTCTGTCTGGAGACGAGCTGCTGCAGCTGAGGGAAGAGCTGGAGCCCATCAAGGAGCCGTTCTCTCTGGTGGAGTTTGATGACGAGGACGTGGACGAGAGGAAAGGTGACGACTCTCTGAGAGGAGAAAAACCGGAGAGCTTATTGGACGGCTGACGTTTCGTGTGTTTCTTCCCAGACGAGGACGGCTCCGAGTTTGAGAAGGAGCTGACGGAGGCTCTGGAGCGTCTGAACGTGTCAACCGCAGCTGACAGACTCAGCAAGGTAGCGACGCAGACAGAATGAACTGGCGCGGCCCCACTGAATAATTTCTCTGTAGCAGCGTTTCCATTACCCCTAGAATTGCACAAAAAACCTAAATATTGCAATAAAATACTGGTATTGGAAACACCTAAACTTCGAAAAACCTCTCAAATATGGCTAAAAGTTTTTGACGCTCTCATGAGGTGGGTTTTCAGACGTATTGATATAGAGGTATATCGCAAAAGTGTCATGGAAACACTTTTTTTGCATTTACATGTCAGCGGACGTGAGGTACGGGGTCACGTGACCAGTTCACCACAAGTGAAAATGGCTCATTATGTTTGGACGGAGGAGGAGACGGAATATTTTTTACAAGTCATCAAAGAGAAAAATAAAACAACCATTCTTGACAGCAAACAAATGTAAACAAACAAAAGCAAACATAACTCGTAAAATCTCATCTTGCAAGATTTTACAAGAAACACCATTCAGTGGGAAACACCTGAAAATCGCAATTGTACTTTGTCGAAATTTTAGAAATATCGCTTTTATTTTGCGAAAAACTGCAATGGAAACACATTGTGTCTACATTTTTCAATATTCTTGACAGAATATATTCTTGTCCTCCAACAGGCCTTTAAGAGCTCCTGCAGCCAGATCACTGACATGGTCCAACCAGAGGAGTGCGATGGTGAGGAGGATCAGAAGAAGAAGATCTCAGTGGAGGTGAGACCGCTGTTTAGACACACCCATTTTAATGTTCATCAATTCACTTAGCAACCTGCAAGTCCTTCACGGTCGCTTGATGAAGACTCAGTTTCACTTCGTTGCCCTGAGCCTGAACCACCTGACTCTCTGTGTGTGCACTGACTGTGCCCAGGAAGTTCACGCCGCAGCCATCAAGAGCCTGGCAGAGCTGACGGCTCGCTCCATCGAGCTCTTCCACAAGCTGGCCGAGATGGTCCTGTTCTCCGGCGGCACCACGGACGCCAGTGTTCTGTCTCAGTGAGTCCAGGGCGGACGTCACGGCGGAGGCCTGCGACATCGACGTTCGACCCCGAACTAAATGTCGTTTCTTTCACATCATCTGCCATCAGGTTAACCATCATCCTGTGCAAGGAGATCTCGCTGCTCTCCAAGAAGTTCACTTCCTGTTTAGCCGCTGCAGGGGTGAGTGTGGGAGGTCGGAAAAAACAGGATGACAAGGCGTGTGTTTGAAAAAATAAAAGTGTTGATTTTAAATTATACGGACTAAATATGAGAACTTGTGTTTTATCCACTGCGCAGTCAAGCGAGAAGGGAGACGTCCTCAACCCGCTGATAACTGGAGTTTTCCTGGAGGTTCGTGTTTTAGCTCACATGTGCACGCACACGGACAAACGCGCACACGCACGCCTACTCATCATTGTCTCCCACCTCAGGCGTCCAACAGTGCGTCCTACATCCAGGATGCCTTCCAGCTGCTCAGGCCCGTCCTGGAGATCTCCCACATCCAGAGGAGATCCGAGGACACGGACCAGTGATCAGCAGACTCCAGCTCTGGACCCTCCCACCACCGCCTACACCAACATGATCACTACCATGATAATGGGACTCTTAAGGAAAACTCTTTTTTTTGGTTTTATTTGTTTTTTAATTGAAATTGTCTCTCTCAGCTCTTTGGATTTCAACAAGCTTGGGGTCAAAATCAGTATCGCAGCTGGAAGGCGTGGAGTGTATTTCTCAGTGTTAACTTCTATCGCTGTAGTCGGTATGATTCCGAAGCCCTGTTCATAAATTCATGGAGTTACATAGCCAAGTGTTTAAGAAGAAAAAAAAAGACAAACTGGAAGGAGAAAAGTGTCTCACAATAAACATATATGTTGTTGTACGCAAGCTGTTTGTCATTTTTTCACAGAGGAATTGTTTTCTTCCTTACGGGTTTTTTTGATCTTGGAACAAAATGTGGTAGCACTGTTTAATTGTAAGGGTGTTGTAAACCTTTTTTAACCGCATCAGCAGTTAGGGTAAGTGGAATTTAGAGAAGAATTTAAGAAAAATATGAGAAAAATATTCATTTTCAGCAACACGAATTCAAGGCAGAAATTGACAACCACCAAGATATTCTACTGAAGTTTCAATTTGTTTTTATGGTGATGATTATTGTGTAGCATTACGTGTTTAGCAGTACATAATTAATATATATAAGAAAATCCAAGAAGGGGAAGAAAAAGGACAGAACCAATGTATTTGTATTTAAAAAAAAATAATAATAATAATACTAATGAGCGCTATCAATGACTTCTGTGTCGTGTCTGCAGTTCGGTACTCTTGTTTGTTTTGGACGCCACTAACGACTCACGCTCACTTCAGTACCGTTGCGTTGCGGCAGATGGCAGTGTCTATATTTACCGCAAAAGTGCGACGCGACAGGAAACCCAACGAAGAAGTAATGCGAGCGGCGGAAAACGAAGAAGAAGAACAGCAGCAGTGGCGATATCTAGTGGTTTGGCAAGTAGCGTCGAGAAGATTCGGAGGTAAACGCGATACATTTTTTTCCTATTATTATTTTTTATTTGTGCCGTAGTATTTCTCGTGCTCAACCATCTTTATAAAACAGGCAACCTCTTTGTTTTTAGCGCAGCTGCGCTGCTGTTAGCCTGCGCGATAATGTGGGACGTTAGCATTGAATGTTAGCCGCTCGTGGGCAACACTTGTTGGTTTAAGAGTCTCTTCGCCTTCTTTTTCCACATCTCGGCCCAGTAAATCCCTCCCTGGCCTCCGAAACCGCGTCCTAACTTCCCGGACGACTTGTGTCAAGAGTAGATGCGCCTTTGTGATTCATGTGGTGGCGTCACCGCCAGCTAGCATCTTGGTATAAACAAGCAGACGCTGACTTTGCTACCTTGATGTCATGGCAACACAAAATTCGTCTATTTGAACACAAGAAACGTAATTTTTCAAGTGCAGGTCGAAATATTTAATCTCTTTTCATTTCCTTTGTCCTTTTTTTTTTTTTTTTTTTTTTTTTGCAAAGCAGGGATGTATGCAAATCTGAGAACGCCTTGTTTTTGTCTAATTTCAGACACGTGGAAGCATCACTTTCAGTAGGAGGCTGTAAACAGAGGGTTAAATATGCATTTGCGTTTTTTTTATGACAGTAAATTGTCTGAGGATGCTCAAATCGTGTCCACGAAACCAGTGATAAAGTGATATACATAATGGGACCTTTTTAAAAGCTGCTTCAGCCATCGTCTTCTCACACTTGCTGCAGTCAGTCTTAATAAACCTTGTGTTCTGTCTTTTTTTGCCTTCCAGGACCGTTCAGGACTGGTTCACCACTCCGCCTCCCCCCCTTGTCCCCTTTTGATTTGTCGAGCGCTGCAGGACTGCTGGGGTTTTGTTTTTTGTTTTTTTTGTTTTGTTTTTTCCTGTCCAAGCTGCCAACATGCCAGCTGCACTTACAGATTCCAGTCAGATTATCTGTGAAGTCTGGGCGAGCAACGTGGAGGAGGAAATGAGGAAAATCCGGCAGATCATTCAAAGCTACAATTATGTTGCCATGGTGGGTGAACGAGTCTGTTCAAGGAGAGGCGAAAATGTGTATTTGCTTTTGCATAATTACTATTGTTTGTATGTGTGTACTTAAAGTCAGATTTGCAGTTTAAAAACAGTTCATATCCTCCGCCAGGACACAGAATTCCCCGGCGTCGTCGTCCGGCCAATCGGCGAGTTCCGCAGCACAGTGGACTACCAGTACCAGCTGCTGAGGTGCAACGTCGACCTGCTGAAGATCATCCAGCTCGGCCTCACGTTCATGAACGAGGATGGCGACTATCCTGTCGGCACGACGACGTGGCAGTTCAACTTCAAGTTCAATCTCACGTGGGTCAACTCTTCACACCAGACGCGTTCCCAAAGTCTTTTGGTTTTTTTCTCCCCTGTTCAAACAAGTTTCCTTTTGTGTTGTTGAATTTTTTTGCTCCGTGCAGAGAGGACATGTACTCACAGGACTCCATAGACCTTCTACAGAACTCGGGCCTCCAGTTTAAGAAACACGAAGAAGAGGGAATAGACACGCTCTACTTTGCAGAGCTGCTCATGACGTCCGGCCTGGTGCTGTGTGAAAATGTCAAGTGGCTTTCCTTCCACAGGTCAGTTGCTGTGGCTGTTGTTTTGTCCCATCAGTGTCTTCACCGTCACAGGACAACTAGATCGTTGGCACGACTTTGACTCGACACCCCCCAGTTGACTGCCGTCATGTTGTGTGTCTGTCAGCGGCTACGACTTTGGCTACCTGGTGAAGCTGCTGACGGACGTGCGGCTCCCCGAGGAGGAACACGATTTCTTCCAGATCCTCAACCTCTTCTTCCCGGCCATCTATGACGTCAAGTACCTGATGAAGAGCTGCAAAAACCTGAAGGTGCACCGTCACAAACAAACGTTCAATAATCCGACTCATCCGCCTGTCGAAAGTTGAGAAGTGTTGTTTTTATTGTGTTGTTTATAATTCTTGACCGTGCGTTTTGTGCAGGGAGGCCTGCAGGAGGTAGCGGACCAGCTGGAGCTGAAGAGGATCGGCCGGCAGCACCAGGCGGGCTCTGACTCGCTGCTCACCGGCATGGCGTTCTTCAGGATGAAAGAGGTACAGAGAGCAGAGCCAACACCTGGCTGGAGAGAGGTCTCGGCATCCATTTGTGATGTCACAAAGGGCCAATTTCCAGCCCATTGTTTCTGCACACACTTTCTTTAGACACGGCCCATTCTTCAAAGACGTTGGTGGAGTTAATTTTGCAAAATACGGGCCATTTTAAAAGACTCTGTCATAACTCTTGGCTCTTTCAGCTTTTCTTTGAGGACAACATCGACGACGCCAAGTACTGCGGGCGCCTGTACGGCCTGGGCTCTGGCTCCACCCAACCACAGAACGGCATCTCCAGCTCGGGCCAGGAGGAGACCAACAACAAACACTGAGCGAGCGCTTGCAGCCTTCAAGTGGAGCAACACACTTGTTTTAAAAACCTGACCAGCAGATTCTTTTTCTCCTCCCAATGCCCTGAAACCACGACCTGAGTGACTCTGACCGAACTCTCCGTGGACCCAACACCGGCTCGCTCCCTTCTTTTTAGTCGCTTTTATTCAGTAAACGGCCGCGTTATTCACAACACCTTGGTTTTGGTTTTTTTGTTTTCTTGTTTTCTTCCAACTCAGCACTGTAGTGACACCTTTCTTTAGCAGCATGGGACCAGCTCCTGTTTCAAACATCAACGAGAAGAAGAAAACAGTCCAGTTCACATGGTCATCAGCAGGGATTCCTCTTTTTTTTTTTTTTTTTTTTCATTTTGTTTTACTTCACATTGGAAGGGCCTGTAATTAAACTGTATAATTTTGATGAGAATAAAAATGTTTTAGCTCTTTTTCCACTTTGAGGAAACTTTTAACAGCGAGCGTCCGAGTTTGTGACGGTGCTCTGTTCTGCATGTGTTCAGTCGAACTGCTGTTAGCCTGTACATCCAGCCGCCAGACCAAGCTCTTCTGCCTGCCAGGCCTCCACCTCCTGTGGTCACTGTTGTTTTTACATTCTGCATTGTTCAACAGTTGTATATTAAATTGTTCTTTTTTTTGTATTTTTCACTGTGAATGTGACACTTTGTTTTATATATATATGGCAGTTGCACTCAGACACAGTTTACGTTTTTTTTTTTGTTTTTGTAGGGAGGCAGTGAACAGCTGGACACTTAGAAATAAAGATAAGGCTTGGGCCAATATCCAATATTATTGAATATCATATTTGCTGTCGTATGCAGTATTTTTCACAATATTAATCAACAGTTATTCAATGATAATTTCATCTATCACGATGTTTGACAGGGACAATCGATAAATTACATTTTGGCTATTGCCCAAGCTTAAAAAAGAGGACCCCTTGAGGCTTATAAAGGGCAAATAGAAAATTTAGTAATGAAGATGAAATTTTCCATCATTTCTCTTGCTCTAAAAACAATGAGATTAGACTCGCTATGATTTTCAGATTGTTAAAAAGTCATTTATAATGTTTTCAAAACAAGGTGTACATCACCAACAAGTGGCTGAACATTGAGGCTGTTGGATGCTGCGGCCCCTTGGGAGCCTAATGGACCAACTTTCTGGACCCAGTCAAGGTTCTCCTGCTTTCTTGCTGTAAATCAAGTATTCTGACACCGTAGGCACAAGAAGCACAAAATCATTATTTAGATATATTCCAGTCTCCTTTGGGTTTCAAAGTCAAGAATATAGCGAAGACTCCGAACAAAAAGAAGACACCCACTGGGAAAAACAGCTCAGGGCTGTGAATGGAGCGGTTGAAGGTTTGAATCTCATGAGAGCTGGTGTTTTAAAGTCCAGCAGCCAAAGTACAAAGATAAATGCGACGAGCATGACCCTTGGGTGGCGCAGTGGTAATGTTCCAGACAGTGAGTCACCAGCGGTGCAGTTTCACATCGACCTTGTGACCAAGAAACTGTTGAAATGAATGAAATAAACAGATATTTTAATACATAACACTGGTCAACAACAAATTTATTGTTTCCGGGTTTGTTTTTTTTTAGCTGATTTAGGATCATTTTGATGTGCTGAATCCAAAAATCACATTGGTTTTGCTCAGTCAGCTCAACTTACTGAACTAAGCTACGTCTTTGTTTTTTGACATTTACGGGTATTTTCCCGTCATATGATGCAAAATTCTTTGGTATTTCTTGCAATCAACGAAATCTGAAGATTTTGCTTGCGTCAACTTATAACTAATTGCTTTTTTTTTTACGTTACAAGTGAATGAAATGGCTTCGACTATAAGCCTGACATACTCTGCTACATCTGCAGTGAATTTGTTCCTCACAGGAATCTAGTCACAAGTTTCATAAAGCATTAAATAAGCTTCCTAAAGCTTAGCATGCTTATTTTGGTATTAAATTTGGTGACCAAGATAAAGCTTGGGCGCCACACACAGTATGCAAGTCATGAAGTCTGTCTGAAGTTTGGAAGGAGCCGACAAACCATGTCGCTGACTGCTACTTCTGCACTATTGATGTGACTGGGATCACCAGAAAGAACCAAAGCAGCCTCAAGTATCCTGATCTTGAATCAGCTAGTCGTCCTGTTGCTCACTGTGATGAAATTCCAGTACCTGTCCAGAGACAGGTACTGGAATAACCCTAACCCTAACCCTTCGCAGCCTGCTCTACCAACTGAGCCACAGCTGCCCAAAAAATTTATTTGCACAATGACAATGTAACATTCAATTTGCATGTACCTACCTTAATCAATGTTATCGATTATTCAATTTACAGAAATTGAATGTTGTAACATTTAATTAATACATTCTGTTAGAAAATTATTTTTACCTCCTAAAACCTTTTTTGGATGGATATTAATGAACATCAACTGATAATGTCACAAAAATGTAATCAATTTAACCAGAAAATCAGATTTTTCCAAATCAAATTAGCATAAAAACCTGACCTGATTGAGAAAAATTGATGTCATTTTTGGATTCAGCAGTGCAAAATGGTCCTAATTCAGCTAAAAAAAACATAACACAATTTACAAAAAAAAAAAATTGTAACCCAGTGTAATTAGACAAATCATCACCTTCACCTTTGATGTGAGTTTTAATGCTTTTACACATGAGTGAAGCACGGATTTAAAATAAAAAGAAAGGCTTGGTAGAAGCATCAAGTTCATTTGAGAGAAATCACAGTAAAGCGGCACAGGAAGGATTTTCTTTTTCCAATTCACCTGATTTTAAAACCCAACACTCACAAACGAGACTCAAACTAACAACCTTTTCACTCTGAGCTGTTTGAAGTTGCGTTCACAGTCTGGAACCTGCACGGCAACATCTTTGTTTTTGCAACACAAACAAATTTCCAGATATCACACAATCGTTAAATGTAAAACAGTTTATTAAACAAAAAGCGGTGAAAAAAGTAAATAAGTGCTTGTCTGAGTCGCCCGGCGGAGACGACGGTTCATGTGAGGAATCGTTGCGAGGCCTTCAGGAGCGCCGGGGTCGTGGCGTGTTTGCGGAGCAGCAGGAGCGCCTCCTGCAGGACGGTTGGGGGGACGCAGCGGGGCGACGTCGCGTCGAGGTGAAGCAGAACCAGGCAGCACTCGACCACGTCTGGGTGGGGGAACGCCTGAGGGGGCGGGACAACAACCTGTCAGTCAAAGAGCGAGCCACGGCGCCGTAGTGGAGAAGGTAGAGAAGCAAGACGTTTGCATGGAAGAGTGTGAGCTGGACACTGAAGTTTTTTGTGCCAGTCAAGAGCAGGTTCCACTCAGACACAGGTGCACAAACACACACTGGAATCTTCCTTACTTTGATCTTCTCTGGAATGTCGGCCAACTCTTTCTGGTGCCTGGTCATCCTGGTCGACAGCGAGAGCAGCGAGTCCTGGTTCTCCGAGCTGCAGGTGGTGGGGGGGGATCAAGACAGATGCTCAGCGTGGAGTCGAGCGGCAGAGAGAAAAGAACCAGAGAACCAGTCTTACCGTTCACCAGCGGGGGCGCCGTCCTCCTCCGCCTGTCCTCCGCCGACTCGGCTGTGCTGCTGCATGATGGCCGCCAGGCGCTCCTGCACGTCCTTCACCTCCCACTGAGTCTCCTGGTGGGTGGCGTGGAGCTCAGACAGCAGCAGAGACACGTCAAAGTCCAGGACGTCCGGCTCGGAAGCTCCGCCTCCGCCGTTCACCTCCGTCTGCTCCGCTGCCGGTCTGGAGTCGGAGGCCGGGAGGTGGCCGGAGTTTCTCCACCAGCGCTGGTACAGACGGTGGTAGTTGACCAGCGCCTGCAGGCTTTGGGCAGCGGCTTCAGCTTCTTCTTCTTCTCGTCCTTCTGAGTGACGTTGGGACCCAACGACTCCTGCGGAGAGAAAATTCCACTTTAGACACCACGACCTTCATCAGCAGGTTCGGCTGGTTTCTGTGCGTGGCGACTCACCGTCGGGGAACATCAGGCTGCAGAGCTGCGCCGAGAGGGAGAAGTGTTCGCCGTCCCTCAGCCAGGCCGCCGCCTTCCACAGCTCCTTCATCTCTCGGCCGCCGTCGCCCGACATCCCGCTCAACGTGGCGGCGGTCAGGTGGAGCGAAACATACAGCAGCACCTGAGGAGGAGGTCGGAGAGGTTGACGACTCCACACACACACAGGATGCAATGGAAAAATGTTTTCAAAGACATATTGGTCATCGACATATTGGAGGGAGACCTTTTTCTGTCGCTGCTCCTTCTTCAACCTCACTGTGGATTCTTAAAATCCGTCTAAAAACCCACTTTTATTCCTTGGCTTTTCACCCAGCATGAGACATTTGTTTTATTGCCTTAATTGTTTTACTGTTTGTTTTAGGTTTTCATGTTATTACGTACAGTGCTTTGTGTCAGCTGTGGAGTTGAGCTGAGTTGAGTTGAGTCTATTTAATGACAGCGGGTTGCGGGCTGAGGCGGGTTGTGATAATTGCTGTGGTTGTGCAGGGCGGCTGGGACGGGTCGTCAAAAACCCTGAGCCGCGCACCGCTAGTCTCCTAGGCTCCCGAGTGGATCTACTTGTACAACATGCAGTGCTGTGCCAAGTTTTAATAAAGTTTTGTGGCTGGTTGAAATGTACTGAAATACAGCTGTTTGCTGTTTGCTGTTGTGTATTGAACCGAACAGTCCATATAAAATGGTTCAGTAAAATACTGAATATCTCTAACACACGCACGCACACACACACACAAACACACACAGTGTCAGGAGGCAGCAGCACCTGTCTGAGGGGGACGCTGGCGGTGGGGGGCGGAGCCTCTGCAGACTTCAGCTCCTGCAGCAGAGCCTCGGCGCTGCGACTTCCTGTGGACGTTTGCGAAACGTCAAAGTGCTCCTCCCACACGGCTCTCACCCGGGCCCGGACGCCGACCTGCTGTTCACCCTGTGACGGCGACGCCCACACGTGACCGGAAACGCTTGGCGCTCCCGGCACGTCCAGCAGGGCGGCGAGCAGCTCGGCGGCGCAGAGGTGCAGCTGGTGGGCCTGCAGCAGGAGGAAAGAAAAAAAAATAACACATGAGATCTCGACAGGGTCACACACCAGGAAACCAGCCCTTTGTGATGTCACAAAGAGGCGGTAAACTAAACATGTGGAGGTGTTCCTGACCAGCAGCTGCTCCTGGGAGCTCAGGACCTCCTGGGCTCCCTGCCAGTCCAGCGAGGCGGCCAGGTCCTTGGCACAGCGCAGCGCCAGCGACTGAGCCAGCGCCGCCTCGCCGGCAATGTTGGCCAGCGTGGCCGCCGTCCTCAGCGACGGGACGTCGTTCTTCCGGGCGATGACCTTGGCGGCGTCGAAGCTGGCCCCGGCAGACAGGTAGCTGGAGGCGAGGGAGGTCGGAGGTCAGCAGGATGGTTTTTTTTGTTGTTGTTTTTTTTCTTTTAATTTCTCACTGTACTGAAGAAATAAGAGAAGCGGCGCTCACCATTTAGCTGCAGCAGAGAAATGTCCGTCCTTCTCCAGCAGGGCGGCCCAGCTGCTGTACAGCTCCGCCAGGACCGGATCGTCGGCCGGCAGCCGGGCTTTGGCCAGAGCAATGGCCTCCCTGCGCACAACACACCAAGCACAGATACTGATCAGTCAGTCAAGATGAGTATTGGTAGCAGATCAACACTTGTGATGACATCGATACTTTTGTTGCAGTTTCTCATAAAATGAAAATAAACAACACAATAATACAAAACAGGCGCCAACCTGTAGAGCTTGTGCGAGTGCAGCAGCTCGATGGCCTCGTGCACCCTGTTGATGGACAGCAGGTGCGTCGCCGCCTTCAGGTACTGCTCCTGCAGGCACAGCTGCCTGACGAAGGCCTCCACCGTCCGGCTCCACACCCCGAAACCGGCTGGAGGCAGAGACACGCGGCGTTAGAGGGCAAGACCCAACCAGCCAGCAGGGCGGTGAATAATTAACATCCTCAGCAGCACCGCACAGAAGGAGCGGAGCAGAGCGGAGCGCATGTTTTATGCATCATCTGCTTGTCAACAGGGAGGAATGGAACCCCGAGGAGCTGAAAAAGACCAGGGAGCCGAGTTTCTGCAGAGCGTTGCCACTTCAGAGAGTCGTCACTGTGATTTAATTAAAATAAATCTCTTCAAAAAACATCACCGTCTGCACTTTTTTTAATCCAACTTTCAGCTCATCCTGACAGTGAAGCACAAAAGCTCCCTGGAAATCAGTCCCTCTGTGACGATGTCAGAGGTGGCTGTCATGAGAGGGTGCAGTAGTAGCAGCAGTACCCATGGGGGCGACGGAGAGCAGGTGGTCGTTCAGCTCTCCTCTCTCCGTGGCCAGCTGCAGCGCCCCCTCCAGGTCGCCACTCCACAGACGCAAGTACGTGACCGAGTCAAAGTGTCCTGCCTCCAGGTGGGCCTCCTCTGGAGAACATGGAGAGAGAGGATGGGTCTGGGCGAGCAAGGACAGAGAGAGAGAGAGGGGGGGGGTCCACGGTACCTTCTGCCTGGAACATCTGGCGCAGAGCAGCTCTGTCTGAGAAGAGGCCCAGGTACATGTACTCTCCCTGACCTGGGACACAGCCTGTAGGGGGCGCTGCAAATGACACACACAGCGGAGTTCATGGCATAAGGAAGAATTAGTACTTTTTTTTTTTTTTTTAAGCAACGTTTTCTCGTGTCTGGACATCCAAAGCGGCACTTTCTGGTTCTAAAGTTCCCTGGATGCTTTGCACCACCGTCGATGATGTCATCATCGTCCTGCTGCTCCTCACCGTTGCCGTGGGTGATGGAGGCCAGCGTGATGCAGTCTTGCAGCAGGTCCTCTTTGGGCCGGTGGTCCATGGAGTTGCTGAGGGGCAACATAGAGCGCGGCTTCTTCTTCTTCAGCAGATCTGGGGAGCAACCGGTGAAAAACCAGTCAAAGACAAACAAACAAGCAAACAAACACCCACAGCCACAGTTGGTTGGTTGGTTGAGGAACAAACCTGGTTTTTCTTTGCTCTTGGGGGCTGCAAATGTCTTCCTTTGCATTTCAGGGGTGGCCATAGCTAGAATTCAGGAGGTAACGGGTGAGAACTTGACACTTGCAGCCTCTCAGCGCTGTTTTCCGGCTGTTCTGTTACCTGCTGCTACGGTGCCATTAGCTGTGGTGGCTTCCTCCTGCTCCTCCTCATCACCTGACGGCCCCTCTGCAGTCGCCTTGTGCCCGTTGGTTGCCGCCTCTGCCTCGAGCTCCACTGTTGCAGCCGCAGGTCCACCTGCCCCGGACGTCTTCTTGTTCTTTTTCTTCTGCTTCGAGTTGGTCTTCATCTTCTCCTTCAAGTCGACCATCTTCTTACCTGAGAGGAGCGAAACAGGAAAGTTAGAACCAGGGAGACAGAAACTCGTGCCTTTCCTAGTTTTCCAAATGTCAAACTCCTCTCTCAGTGGCGTAGGGCTCCACCTTTTGGCGGCTTGGTGAACTCCTGCTCGGAGACCCTCCATTCCTGCACGGTGAAGTCCTTCCCTCCGGTCCAGATCACGTCCGGGTCGACGGGGGACCAGTCCACCGACAGCAGGTAACCCACGTGACCCCGGTAGTTGGCGAGGGCCGCCTCCTGCAGGACGTCCCACACCTGGGTGGGAATTTTAGAAAAACAGACCACTTCCTGTTTACGCAGTGCAGGTTTGGTGGGAGGTGCAGACACACGAGGAAACGCATCCTGGTTGTATTACCCACGATGCCTTGCTGACACTGACCTGGGCTGTCCCGTCGTAGGAGACGGTGACCAGCCGGCCGTCGTGGTGGGGACTCCAGGCCATCCCCGTGATTTTGCCCGTGTGACCGCACAGCCTGCGATGTGGCTCCGTCACCACCAGGGGGCTCTCTGGAGGATTCTCTGCTCATTTTTGTGGGGGGAAAAAAATAAGTTAGCCTTAGCTTTGAGAGGCGGAGCACTAGCAACTGTGGCTCCACCCCCTGGTCACCTATGATGGCTCGCAGGTCGTGCACGAAGACGATGGCGTTGCTGGAGCCCGAGGCCAGGAGGCCGTGGAGCTCGGGGGCGGGGCCACGGTGCCACCGCAGCGTGTTGATGATCTTGTGGTGCTGCTGGATGCTGCACAGCAGCTTCAGACTGGGAGCCTGGTAGATGTCGATGCACCTGCAGGAAAATATTATATATATTAATTATTTAATTAGGGCTGTCAGCGTTACCGCATTAATCGCGATTAGTTAAATACGATCCATAACGAGTACATTTTTTTTTTTTTTTTTAAATCGCATTTAAAACGTAAGGCCTGGTTCACACTAGACGCGGAAACGCCGCAGAATGGAGCCCGCTTCCTTTCGGTGCCCTTGTTGACCAATGGTGCAGCGACTGTTTCGGCGTCTGGTCTTTTTTGTGCGAGACCCACGAGCAATCCGCGTCAAGCTGGACAGGATGTCACTCAAAGAAACACGAGAGAATCCGGTTAATTTCAAAAATAAAAGCAATTTTCAAAATAACATACCGCGATTGACAAATGCGATTATGTTTGTGTATGTTATATTTGTCACTATCTTAACAGAGTGCACGAGAGATGAAAACAAACACACACACACACACACACACACACACACACACACACACACACACACACACACACACACACACACACACACACACACACACACGCACACGAAAGAGAGCAACAGAGTGAGATGGCTATGGGGTGGGGGTGGGGTTTTGGATGTCTAAACAAACATAAAAAAAGAGGCAGAGAGGAATTGTTGCCAAGTCAAGATGGACGATGTGAAATTAATCTTGATGAAAAAATAGCTCTGAATGGGAGTAAACAACAGCTGAACAGAAGCGCTCGTCGACCGTCGCGGAGAAATATGGGTCTGGTGTGAACAGGAAGGCCGGTGAACCCGCTGTAAGCCCCTTTTTATTCCTTTTACTGACCTGTAGTCGGCCCTTCTGGCCGATTTCTGGTAAGAAATACTTTACATTATGGGGTTAAAACTGCCTTTAAATGCAAAATAACAGAATTTTACATATGCAATTCAAACCTCGATTAATCACAGTTAACTATGAAGATTCTGCGATTAATCGCGATTAAAAAAATTAATCGTTTGACAGCCCTAATATTAATATTAAAATGACTGATTTTTTGATACAGTGATGTCATTTCCTGCTCTGAATGTCAGCATGCCGCTAGTTTGCTTTTCCTGCAAGTCTAATAAACTGAATTTGTACAACTTCTGCAGGTTCTTCCTGCTGGTGTGAGAGGAGGAACAGAGGTGAAGTCGGAGTGCGAGCCGCTTTCCCACTGAGCTGAATGTTAACGTGCAGCCCAAGGCCTCCAGACGGACCGTCGCAGGACTCCGACCGGCCGACGGGGTCAGTCAGACCTGACCGCTCACTCACCCGTCCTCGTTGCCGATGGCGACCGCTCTCCCATCCGGCTTCCAGCTGATGTCCGTGTGCGGAGACAGCTTGTGCTGCGGGGGAGGAGGGAGCAACATTTCACCGTCACGGCCTGATTCAAATCACCTGCTTTCACAATCTGCAGTCGACGCCGGAGCTCCGACGAGCCCGGAACGTCAAACCTGCAGCGCCGCGTCTGTCGACCGACTGTCTGGCCTTGTTTTATGCCTTGAGGCGTGTTCACGACTGACTGTACGCTGAGTTGGGATTCTAGGTGTCATGCAAAGGTTCAGTCTTGCCTCTCTCAACTTTATCAAACATGAACATGAACATCAAATGCCCCCAATGACCCAAATTAATATTTTCAACGAAAACCCAGAGATTATGAATTTGCCAGTGAATAACAGATATGAGAAAATTCCATCCTTCACTTCTTCACTTTTCGTCTATTTTTCAAAAACATCCCAATATTTTAGCTTTATTTTTTTACCCCAATATTCAGGGCTGTAAACACAGGGCTAAATCCTTTGTATCCTAGAGATCTAGAAAGGTTAATGGACAATCGATGGTGTCGACTCTCACACTATCCCGCCACTATGTCCACTCCACCTTGATGCAGTTGGTGTCTCTGATGAGCTGGTCGATGTCGGACGCCTCGCCGCTCAGCCTCGCCAGGTCGTGCTGCAGGACCACGCCCTCACCGGCGCAGCTGTACAGGCTGTGGGCCCACTTCCCCTCCGCCACACCTGCACGAGGCCGCTCGTTAGTCCAACAACATATTGTAATTTGCTTTCTGGCTGCAGCGTGTGCAGAATGACTCGTGCCCAGAGATGGAACAGGGAGGGGAAAACAGCTGCTCCTAATTTCCTCCGCAGACCTTCGACAAATCATCGCGACGCCGCCGACCAATGAGACGGCCGAGCCCCGAGCCGCGCTGTTGAACCAATTAGTGGCTCCTCGTGTTTGTTTGGGAGGCCTCATCAGCAGATTGCATGCACACAATTAGGTTTTGCAGGTCCAGAGCTGAAGTAACACAGTCGAACGTGGTCTGCTGACATCTGCTGAAATTAACTTCCTGCGTCTTGATTTCCCGGTGAGCAGCAGGCAGGGTGGGGGAGGGGCTTTAAGTGTTTTCTCAGCTCATTCAATTACAGAGTCGATTACAAAAAGGCAGTGCAGACGTGTTATTTTTGTTTTTTTTAGCTGACTTGGTGCGTTGCCGCTGTGTTTTTCCGCTCGATCGGAGCATTTCGCCGCTCAAACAGCAGCCGCTGCTAAAAGTTCATTAGACACTTACCCAACGACACCGGCGGCACCGGGGGGCCCCAGGCCAGCGCGTACACGGTTTTTCGATGATAGGAGCTCGATATTTGAGGAGGCCTGCGAGGAGACAGAGCAGGAGAAACACGCAGCGTCAGGGAAAAGCTGCAGCGGTGGGAGCCAAGAGGAGGAGGGAAAGGAAACCTCTGAGGAGCAGAGCAGAGCGGAGCGGAGTGCTCGCTCAGCCTGCGGTGCCACCGCTCACACTCTTCAGTCTGCCGGAAACTTTTTCAACTTCTCAAGAATTGCTATTTTTTAGCACCGCTTTGTCTTTTTCACATCTGAGACCAAAACGAATCACAACACTTGCTCCTCTTTTGAACGCATATGAATACTTAACATTCCCGGATGAGTATAAACTCATCAATAACCACCTACTTGTTTGAGAAGACATCATAGATGCCGACTTTTCCGTCATCCGTGCCAAAAGCCAAGGATCCTTCTCTCTTCGGGTGCCATGCCAGCTGCAGACCAAAAAAGAGAAAAAAAGAAGAAGAAGAAGAATGAATTTTATCTCAAGGGCTGCTTTTAAATCACTTAGGATGAAAAAATATCACTCAGAGTTGAAACTGATTGAAGCTACAAGCAAAAAAACAGAAACAAAAAAAAGTTGCTCTCCAGACAAGAGAGCAGCTTGGAGAAGCCTGATGCATTTAGCACTTTAATCATGGTGCAGCTTCAAAGGCAGTGAAAGCCAGTGCCAGCGACTTTAAATCTCAGCAGACACTCAAGGAAGCGTCACAAAAGCTGTAATGACGGTAATAATCCTCTCCGGAGGACGAAGACCCTCTCAGAGATGCGCTCAACCCAGACAGCCTCCTCATAATTGCAGACAATTAGAGCTTGCAAATTTAAAAGTTATCCAAAAGTCTCAATGGTCCCCGATTAAATCCATTTTCAGATCTTCATTTTTCATTCCAGACCGAAGTTGAGCAGCGTGAGTAATTATCCAAAACCCTCCTCAAGTCTGCAGAAAACGCACTTGCTTTGGCACAACTGAGGCCAGCAGAGGAAGAAACGGACGCCCTGGAGTTAATCGACGAGACAGAAACAGTGATTACTGCTAGAAAAGACTGGAAAATTAGAATTTTTGGTTATATATTAATTATATCAAAATTAAGTTATATTAAGTTATAACTTAATATAACTTAACTTTACACCAGAACAATCTATTGATCAGGAGTACTTACTTACTTAATTAATTAATTAATTAATTAATTAATTAATTGACTGATCTGAAGGGGTTTCTCACCGCTGTGACTTTGGACTTGATGCCCTGCCAGAAGGAGCGGGTGTCGTACTGGTTCTGGGTGCTCAGCGTGTTCCACACCCGGATCATGTTGTCGCCGACGCCCAGCGCCAGGCAGCCGGTGCCAACGGGCGAGAAGCTGAGGGCGTAGACAAAGCCGCCGAGGGTGGGCAGCGTCCAGCAGCAGTCCAGAGATGCCAGATCCCAGCATTTAATCTGCGTGTGAAGACAAAAAATAATAATAACAACTCAGGATTACCAAGGAACTGTCCAGTGGGGTTTCGGACCGGAGATGAGCGCACCCACCTCTCTGTCCATGGAGGTGCTGATGAGGAGTTGCCGACCGTCCTGCAGCTGCATGGAGCTCAGGTTGAAGACGATCCTGCTGTGGCTCTGACTGTCCGACGACGTCCCAAACAGAGACCACTTTGACTTCCCCGTGCGGGTTAGGTCCCACATCACAATCTCACCACTGGGGACACACACACACACACACACACACACACACACACACACACACACACACACACACACACACACACACACACACACACACACACACACACACACACACACACACACACACACACACACACACACACACACACACACACCAAGGGAAATTGAGTGAATGAGAAGGAAGGACAACCACGGATGTATCTCAAAACCTGGATATGCTACGACAGCTCTGTCGGCACGTTGATTTTTCCCACCTGTGGTATTGAATGCAATGGATGCATTTTCCCCATAGACTGCATTACAAAAATAAATGCCAGGAAAACGGTTGACAGGACACCTCTAACATGAAACATAGAAATCTTTATATTGTGTATTTTGAAGTCATGTTTAATCCGAGAGTGACGTCACGTCACATGCTGAGTCTGTGGCTCGTTCTGATTGTTCTGATGTGTCATGTGAGTTACAGATGCCTGATGGGAAGTGATGCTACTGTGTGTACTCGATAGGCCATAAAGCAGAAATAAATTCTAGATGGTGGACTTTTTGGGTATTGTGGACCAAGTGAGCGACTTGATTGGAATGAGTGGGGTGCCGTCTGGGACGCCCGAGGCTTGGGGACACAAGTAAGTAAGTAGGTAAGTCAGTAAGTCAGTAAGTAAGCCAGTCAGTAAGTCAGTAAGTCGGTGAGCAAGTCAGTAAGTGAGTCAGTCAGTCAGTAAGCCAGTCAGAAAGCCAGTAAGTGAGTAAGTCAGTCAGTAAGAAGCCAGTCAGTCATTAAGTCAGTAAGTAAGTTAGTCAGTAAGTGTTTATTTATATAGCACCCTTCACAGCACGAATGCACAAAGTGCTTCACAGCAAATAAATAATAATAATAAAGTGCAGTCAAAATATCAAAGAAATAATAAACAATAAAAGTGCAAACATATAAAGATAGGGTAAACAGACAACAACTCAAAATACAGGCTAAAACTAGACACCAGGGGCCGTAAAAGTTCACAACAGGGAGAAGAGGAGGGTCACCTGAAGCAGCTGGACAAGATCTGGGTGGGACGTCCCTTGGGCCAGTGGACATGCAGCCAGAGTCTCTCCTTGACCCCGGGGTCGACCGCCGAGCCGCGTTTCTTCAGGTAGGGCAGCTTCAGTGTCATCACGGCTGCAGGAGCACAAACAGTTCGGCTACACAGAAAAAAAAAACTCAAGTCAACGGCAGCACAGGCGCAGCGGGAACTCATACCTTTCCCTCTGGCGGAGCTCCAGACCCTCAACGTCTGGTCTCGGCTCCCGGACGCCAGGTAGCAGCCCCTCTGCTCTCCTCCCGGCGCCGACATCGTCACTATAGCGAGATAAAAAGTGTGTCGCCAACAGTAGTAAAGAAAATGAAAGTAAAAATTAGGCGCTGCAGCTCCGCTAACCTTCACCGTCCTCAGATCTGCTGCTGAGGGATCCTTCCTTGTCCAGTGGCGACCAGGCCATCGAGTGGATCTCATCCTCGTGTCCGCGCAGGCGCTGCATCACCTCCCCTCGCTTGGCCACGTCGACAAGTGCGATCATGCCGTCTTTGTACCTGGAGGAGATCGGCCGCGATGCAGTCAGAGCACTTGTCGACGCGTGGAAACAAAGACCCGGGTGGCGTTCCCCGCCTCTGCTCACCCGACCGCCACGGTGCTCCAGGTGTGAGGGGAGCAGCTCAGGCAGAAGATGGTTCTGGGCTCTGGGAAGAAGCTGGCTGTGTCTCCGGTGTGGTGCCAGTGGCAGAACATGACGCCCTTCTCGTCCCCGGACACCACCAGGTTGTGATCGGCCGGAGACCAGTGCACCGCCGTGACGCTGCTCTGTGTGTCAGAAGAAGAAGAAGAAGAAGAAGAAGAAGAAGAAGAAGAAAACACAGTATTCACTTCCAGTTGATATTTAATGGATGCAGCCCTGCTGTCACAACTATAGGAAGCAGACTGGTTAAGAAACCCCGAGAGCAACTTGAAACGCCTCTGGTGGGAACCTGAAATGATGGACTTGAGACATCCCATCATTTAAATGTCAGCGATCCCGCAAGGTCGACGTTTAAGAAACCAAAGTCAGAGTCAGCGGAAGGCAGAAACTCCTCTTCCCCTCGCTGATGAAAGGTTTAGCTCACTGCCAGTCTGGGCTCTTTTATTCTCCAGATCAAATGCCGCGCAGCCAACGTTATGGCTCCGAGACAGAAATTGAAGCAAGCAGTGGAAAGTGAATAAAGCGCTGCCCTCTATAACCTCGACCGTCGACAGGCCCCGGAGGGACTCGGTGAATTGCATCAGAGGGAAGCTGACTGTATCCGAACCGCACAGCAAAGTCTGTCCTCCACTTCTGTCACAGACACTTTGAACTTCCCCTGCAGAGGGAGCCATGAAAGCAAAGCAAAATGCAAAATGCTGAAAAAAAAAAAAAAAAAAAAACGACTCAGTGCAATGGCGTTGCACCTTTTGAATCTGTTTTTTGTTGATGTTTTTCTTTTCTATCTGCCTCTGCCTCAACAGGGGACACCAACATGTTTTGCAAAAGCATTGATTCTGCTAAGATACATTCTAAAAAAAAAAAAAAAAAAGAGAATGGAATTGGAATAATCCCACTCACCCGGTGACCTGTGTGTTCTCGGATGAGAACCTTGTCGTTGGCGTCCCAGAAGCGAACGGTGCCATCGTTGGAGGAGCTGACACACAGGTGGCTCTGAGCAGCGAGCTGGCAGAAGGAAAAGCTCGACACCACGTCTTTGTGGCCCGCGAGCTCACCTGAAAGTAAACAAAGCGACACAATAATCACAACACCAGCGGGGAGGTAAATCCTCCGGGGATCCGTCTCACTGTGAACGCTGGATTTTAATCCCCACTAGGTTCGTAGGGATGTTTTTGGTTTAGAGGCAAACAAAACAATTTTTTTTTTTTTAGCTTGCATCAAAATATGTTCAACTAATTAGTTCAGCTGCAAGATCTTTAATGTAAAATGCCAGTTTTAGATTTATTAAGAATTAAAAGTGGGCTCATGATAAAAACTAATATTGAATTGATAAACTTGCATAAAGTTTTAGACGATGAACCAATATGCTATTAAAAAAAAAATAATTAGCCCTCTGTTTACAGCAGTGTTTCTCAAATTGGGTGTTGGGCCCCCCTGGTGGGGCGCAGAGTCATGTTGACAGAGGCGCAAAACATGAGATGGGGTTTGCTGTTGTTTATTTGCACAACATAAATGACTAAGAGAAAAGTGAAATGAATGTTAAAAGTTATTTGCACAACAGAAATGACTAAAACAGGTGAGAAGAATGTTATTTTTTTTAACGTTGTTTCAATAAAGTTATAAACAGCCTATTTTGTCACCATTTTGCCAGGGTTGGGGGGTACATAAAAAACGTTCTTCCTCCAAAGAGACTCATGACAGAGAAAGCCTGAGAACCACGGGTTTACAGCATCCTGCTGACAATGATGCTTTGTTGAACCTCCCACGTGTTGGGTAGAGACAAAAACACGGTGATCTCAGAAGGTGCAGCCAACACCTGGCTTTAGGTGTTGTCGTGGATCTGAGAGAGGTCTCAGTGTCTGTAACATCACAAACAGCTGTGTGTTATGAAAAGTGGAACACAGAGAAGCATAGATTGAGCTTTTGTCAGGTCTGATGCGTTCACTGACAGGAGTGATGAGCGCTTCTCAAGACTTTCTTGAGTTGTGCAGGTAACGAGGAGCAACGCGTTTACACATGAATAGAACGGGCAGACTCACCTACAACCCTACAGGAGGACGCAGAGATGTCAATCAGAAAGATGGTGTTTTTGGCCCCAACGCCCAGTAACCTGCCGCTGCTGCTGACGTCGCTGCAGCGAGAGCAGTACCAGTTGGGGGAAGCAGGAAGCGACCTCTCGTGCATGGTGTGCCCAAAAGCTGTTCTTGTTTTCTACTTGTTAAAGTTTAACACAAGAAATCCAGACTCACATGTTACCTACACTACACGTCGTAGCATCAACGCTGAATGCCGTGCGGCCGGCGTGGTGTCGTAACTCTTACCGGTGTTGGCTACGGAATCTCAGTGGGGTCAAACAAGATTGCGTTTGTTTTCGACAATACAGTCGCGTCAAGATTAAGATTTGAAAAGCAGTTATGATGAGTGCAAGCCATTGAAAAACACTACTTTCCCTGTCTGTAAGGCTGATAGGGCAGATAGATTATAGTATATGGTTTTGGCTGGAAACATTACGACCGTAAAACGAAGCTGACAGTGTCGCAAAAAATGCAACATGGCGACAGCAATGGCAGGACGTGGTATGCAAACAGCAGCCGACAAATTCCACATTTCCTTCAGACAGTGTTTGTTAATGATGCCGTTGTCTAGGTTATTTTAACAGACATTTATTGTTCACAGGGGGTGCTCTTTTTCGGAATTTATGCGGTCTTTTACACCCGAGGTGAGTACATCGATACCATCACTTGCTAGCCGTGCTAGCAAGTGTTAACGGCGTCTCTGCTGCAGAAGGACAAACGTCTTTAGATTGTTGTGACATATCCTCAACCACCGAATCTCTCCGAGTCGAACTTTAAATCGTAATATTTTGAAAGCGATTTGCTTGATGTCAAGGGTATTATGCTTGCGCGTGACTTGCTCTGGTCATCATTGTTAACTTTATTGACTGAAATCAATGTATCATGTATCTTGACGGTCACGCACTGCGTGGTGACACCAGCTCTGCTGAAAACACCAATGAGGAAAGAGTCCGTCAGCGTCGTTTCTCAGTTTTTATTTTGTTATTTGTAATTACTTGAGTTGGAGGTTTTTTTTTTGTTGTTTGTTTTTTAGGTATAAATTAAATATGTTGTTGTTGTTTTCAGTGTGTGCGTTTACTCCTTTTCAAATGTCCTTCCAGGTTCCAGGTTCTCGGTAGTTGTCCTCAGCAGCTGACATGTCTCCACACCAGCAGCACTCTGGAATCCAGGGGCTGGGAGAGAAAGAACCAGATGATGTTTCCACCACAGCTTCCAGATGAACCCCGCAGACCAGCAGTGAGTCTCTACGACGATTCAAATCATCTGGTTCATAGGCCTGCTGCTTAACACTTAGTCACATCTTTTACTTCAGTGAGAACTAGTTGTGTAGGTGCCCCGTGTGAGCAGACGGGGATAAACTGTTAAATAAAATGTGAAGAAAAGAACTGTGTCAGTGTGGGTAGAGTCTGCACGGTTGTCTCTTCCAGGTGTCCATTCTGAATGGTTTTCTTTGGCTGTCTTTTCTGCAGGAGATCCATCACAGCAGGCGGCAGATCAAGTACAGCAAAGACAAGATGTGGTACCTGGCCAAAATGGTTAGATCCGCTGCAGGGTGTTTCTTCCCAAGTTTAAAAACTTGCACAAAGACAACAGAAAAACAATTATTTTTTTTCTTTCTGTTGTCACCCACAGATCCGAGGGATGAGCATCGACGAGGCCATTGCCCAACTGGAGTTCAATGACAAGAAGGGAGCAAAGATCATGAAGGAGGTTCGTTGCAGATTGGCCAGCGGTGCTTCAGTCATCAATACTTGCCAAACTCCAGATGTGTGTCATGATTCTCAGTGTGTGTATTTGCCTGTTCTCAGGTTCTCCTGGAAGCTCAGGAAATGGCAGTTAAAAACCACAACGTGGAGTACAAATCCAACCTGTATGTAGGTGAGTGTGCAGAACTGATTGTCTTGCAGTGTAGAGAAACATCTAATCAACTTTGCTGGAGAATGAAATAAAAACACAGAGACAAAAATGTTCAGAATATTGGACCATGAAAATGTTTGGACGGAAGAGTGTCAATTATGCCACTTGTAAAGTCAACCCAAACAAAATAGGTTTTATGAAAGAAAGAGTGTCCTACTGCCGGCCATCAAAATAACCTCAACCGGTCTACTGCCGTTGTAACCCTACAGGCAGTTTCAGTCTTTACACTTTAAATTACCAGAGGGATCGGGTGCTTGCCTCTGAAAAGGACTCTTAGATATCTTATTTGTTACTCTTGCACATTTTTCTTTAAACAAAAGCAATACATTTCCCCTCCACCCGCAGCTGACTCCTACTCCGGCAAAGGCAAGTACCTGAAGCGGATCCGCTACCACGGCCGCGGCATGTTTGGCATCATGGACAAAGTTTACTGCCACTACTTCGTCAAGCTGGTAGAGGGCGCTCCGCCCAAAACGGAAAGGACGACGAGCTTCGACCAGGCCAAACAGTATGTCCAGAACCTGAAGAACCGAACCATCATCCACAGCCTGTGACCCCTGCTGGTGGTGTTGTCAGCTCAACCATGTGATGTTTGTTTTGTTTAATATGTTGTAAATAAAGAAATGAGTCCTTACTGTGTCCCTCATGTGTTTTTATTGTCTTCTCTGTTGTTGTTGCTGCTGCTGTATTGCTTGATTATTTAATTTATTAATTATTTGGTTTAGCATTAGTCTGTTAATTAGGCATAAAAAATAAACAAAAACAAAATATGCAGATTTTGATCATTTGTTTGCATCCCAACTATCAATGTGGGTTTAAAAGACTCAACAGATCCTTTGCAGAGCCAACAGATCCTTTGCAGAGCAGAGAGACCCGTGGCAGCTCCATGTCTCCTGGAGATTTTTTCTGTGACGGTCCTGGTGCCGTTGCTGCTTCTGTTCTCTGTAATTACCCCTTTTAGTTTCCTGTTTCCGATGTGAATGACCCAACAGGCCTGGTGCGCCTCCCAAAGCTCATGTCAGCTTTGGCAGCTCTGACTGTTTTACAATAAAGACCACGCAAAACAAAACACCTGTATCCGGACCTCAATTTCAGCAGACAAGTGCCCTCAATCAAGCTGCTGGGGGCGCTTTGGTCCCTCGGCACAAAACGTCGCAGTGACTTGAGAAGAGCCAATGCTTTCATCTTCCCCCGCAACTGCTCCTCGCTTCCTGCTTAAATGCAATTACACGATGTTAACTGAATAAAGTTTTGTAATTTTAACTTGCGAGTCTGATTCATTCACGTCTTGCTGCCTTCACTGAGACGTCTCATGAATAAAAAAAAAATAGATCAACAGTAAAACAGTGAGAGTTAAAGGTAATAACATCACCACATGCCTGCAAACACGCATCCCATCATCAGTCCCAGCCCCTGCTGTGCTTTTGCAGTTGCATTAGATGAAACGTCATTTTTTTATTCTCAATGAGGAAAAAAAAAAGGCACCATACTGGAGCTGGAAATGAACTGAGGGAAAGATTCGTTGCTGTTCCTGATGGCTGAAATAGTGCATTGCAAAAAAGACTACAGATAAGTGTAGGCACATACACACGCGCCCTCAGATGAGAGCGTGTGTTGTGCTGGTGTTTCCTCTTATTAGTTTTTAATGCCAGCTTGTCGGTCAGCCTGCCCAGCAAGGCCTCACATTGAGAAACAAATAGAAATTGGGGTCCAGGCGTGTGTGTGTGTGTGTGTGTGTGTGTGTGTGTGTGTGTGTGTGTGCGCTCAGGGCATTATTTATTTCCTTTTAACTTCTCCATTTCTCTCCCCCTGAGTCTCTTTGTTGGCGGCAACCACGGAACGCCGTTAGCTCCCAAATGAAATCTGCCTTGCAAACACACAAGGCTTTGCCCTTGAGGGTCGCATCCAGACATGAAACACTTTGTTGCCTGTGTGAAACGCCTCCAGCGAGGCCACAGTTACCTTTTAGTCACCAAGAAAAGAGAAAACTGTGAAAATGAAAGTGCAGGCCTTTGTTTCTCTGATGTTTCTTTCTTTTTTTTCAAGGAAGAGAGAAAAAGTCAAACCTAAAGTGATTCATTTTTGTTTGTTTTTTTAAGTTGCAAAAAAACAAAACAAAATAAGAGTGTGCATGTGTGTGTGAGTCAGTTTTCAGCTTAAAAAATGACTTGGGGTGACAATCAACACAAACCACAAATGCCCAGTTTGTTACAGTCAGGACACAGTCATCCAGCTCGGCTAGGAAGAGGTGCACATTGGTGGAAAATCTCTCTCTCTTTCTTTCTCTCTCTCTCTCACACACACACAGCATCATTGTCGATGCAGTGGCAATCATGCCGTCTGGTTTTTTCACCACTGTGCTGCAGACTAATGACACGGGCCGAAATCAATGCCTGTGTCGCGCTGCAGCGTGATAATGTGGAGCTGACTGAGTCCGGGAGATGTTCAGGGAACATGGCTGCCAAGCCAGCCACAGTCTGAGGAGGAAGAGGAGGAGCAGGAGGAGGAAGCTTGTTATGATTAATCTGGAACCATCTTCACGCTATGGTTCACACTTGTGTGTGTGTGTGTGTTTTCTTACTCTAGACATGAGTGTCACCGTGTTACCGGGCCGTCTTGAAGTGGAGCCCAGATCAGGTTCCTCACACCTGCCACTGGTGCCTCAGTGAGGACGGTGTGCTGCTGCAGGGGCACCAGGTGCAGCCAATCCTGCAATGAAGCCAAACCACTCGTTCTATTCTTCTCTTTAATATTGGCTTTGTGCTTTTCTTTCCGCACCCGTGTTCTGAAACTATATTTTGCTGCTACCGGCTGAATCGGCTTTGCCTTGCTAAAAAAAAACCCAAACAAAAACAAAATAACAAAACACTGAGGATTGACACTCTTCTTGCGGAGAAGAATCAATAACATAAAATATTCCACACGCGCACTGCCAGCGGCTCAGAGAGCAGAGGCAGCTGCAGAGAGCAGGAACTCCTCAACTCAGATGATGAAACTTTTCTGCGACACTGGCGGAACTTGCGGACTTGGTGTTGTGACGTCACTTGCTCGGAGCTCAACACCGCTCGGCGGGGACTCCGGAGAACCTGCCAGTTTTAATAGGAGCGGCCGTCGACCAGATCCCTGCGTGCACGGCAGGTGTCGCTCTTGCATCACGCGTGTGTGGAGCCGCGCGAGAGGACTCCGTCACCCGAGTCGCGCGCCCTCCTGGACTCTTTGCGCGCACGTGTGCGCCTTTCGATTCGTCTTGCATGTGGTTGTATTTCAATATACTACTCTTATCATATCTCTTTTTACATTGTTCTTTCACGTGGTGCACGTATATATATATATATTACAAAATCGTAATAATTAGTCAATGCGCAGCACCATTGACTTTATGAATTTCTAATTCCGATCATGCATTGCAATATTTCATTATAGCTGCCCAGCAGTTCATCACATGTTCAGGAGCAGAGCTCAGCGTGACAGGTCGCAGGTGTGCGTGCGTGTGTGTGTGTGCGTACGTGTGTGTGTGTTTGCTCTGTTCTGCGCGAGCGTGCAGTGACTGCTAAAGCTCTGCAGTTATTGCTGCACACACACACACGCACACTCGCACACACCACAAGATCCACACACAGATATTTTTTGCTATAAAGATTTTTTACCCTTCTGACAGCGTTTGGCCAAAACATAAATAAAAAAATAAATAAAAATCTATTGGTCAACACGACAGAACTGTAAATGCTCAGACCAGGAGGCTGATGCGATGTCAGCCAGTGGAAAGGAACGCTCGGCATGCCAAGTGGATTTATCTTTTTTTTTTCTTTTTTTGTCAGTGCTGTAGCGGTCCAGTGGAATCCAAGGAAGTCACGCCTTCAGGAAATGAGAAGTGATTCCTGTGTGAGCAGAGACAAGCAGTCACATTAACGGGCCAGCGGAGCTCTGACATCACAGACACTTGGTGACAAGAGGAGCCAAACAGCAGCACAGACACTGATGATAATTAATTCTGCAAAAACATTTCTTACATTGACTCTTTCAACTGCCAAAAAAAAATTAAAACAAGACAAAACAAAACAAGAGAAGCATCATGTCCCCCATGATGCTGGAGGAGAAGGTCCAGTCACATGTTTCTCCAACCTTGAACACCTGCTGCTCCAACGATCCTCAAGTTCTGATTTTTCTTTTTCCTTTGAAGCAAAAGATCTTGAAACAACAACAACGATAATGACGACGACAACAACAACACTCTTACTCTGAGTCCTTCTCAAGACCAGGAGCTCCAGTCAGACCCAGAACCCAGAAGACAGCCGGCGGGTCGGGAACCTCCCAGTTCAGGCCGTAAAAACCGCCGGCTGATGAAGTGTCACGCTTCGCTGCTTCTCGCCTGATTTATCTGCCATGCTGCAGTCGTCATGAATTTAAATCTGCTCTTTAAGTCCACGCATGGGCTCCTTCCCACCGTAACTTTCAGTTTTTTCCTGTATTTACAGCCGCTGTTGTTGGGGGCGGAGCTGCACGCAACTCCCAATGAGAGCCACCTCACGTCTGATGGCCACAGCCGCCTCCGCCGCCTCCGCCGCTGCCGCGGGGAAAGTCACCTGACGGCCGCTCGGCGCTCGTAAAATCCGCCCATCAGCATAGAAACAATTAGAGGGCCATGCAGTCACGGTGTGTGTGTGTGTGTGTGTGTGTGCTTGTGTGTGTGTGTCTTTGTCTGTGTGTGTGTATGAGTGATGTACTGATCTACTGACTGGAGAATTGCTGTTTCAGGCCACAACCTTCTGCACTTAGTATGTTGGAGGCGTCCTTGGCCAAAACACCAAGCCCCAAATTGTCCCCCAAGGCCTCGCAATCAGTGTGTGCGTGTGTGTGTGTATACGTGCGCGTAAATGTGAGTGTGTGAGCAGGGTGACAAATGAGTCAAATTGGAGCCTCGTGCCTCCCTGCAGTCTGTGTGTGTCAGCTGCGAGCCGTGAATACACTTTTCACGCGTTTGTGCAGGTGTGTGTCGTTTTGTTTTTTGCGACGGTCGGGTGGGGGTGGGGGCGGGGGGTGCACAGGCTCCTCCACGACTCTGCGACCGCAGCGACTTCTTTTGCGCCGAGCTCCAAACCTTCGTTATTAACGAGCAACCTCGTTTTGCTTAATGAAATATTGATTTGGAAATTGTTTCGCAGGACGACAGAAAGCTTTTAAAGCTGCGTCGGCTGAGAGCCAACTTCATCAATTATTATTATTATTATTTTCTTTTTTTTTCTTTCCCCAATGAAAAGACACAAAAAAAGGAAAGAAAAAAAAAACCTAGACGTCGAACGGCTGCATGTTTTTCAGGTTCGAAATGGAAAAAACACAGACGCTGGAGCTGCGACAACCGCAGCGGAGCGCTTCCGACTTAATCATGCATGAGTTCCACTTCCACTGCCTGAAAGTTGTCGACCGTTTCGCTTTGGTTACGCTTGTTTTTTTTTTTTTTCCCTCCCCAATACGAAATTGGGCCAAACTCACGTTAATCACGTTAGAGTGTGTGTCCGTGTGTACAGTGCAGATAAGAAACTAATCCTACTGGAAACCGCTCGGCGCCCCCGTTTGGTTATTTTGGATGTTGCCAGCTTTGGTGAGTTCACAAATCCAACTGAGAAACAAACAATTGCAAAAAAACCCACAAACCTCCCTGCCTGAAACACATAGAAAACAACTCAGTCGCTGGAAATCCTCATGTAGTGGCTGTTGGGAATTCAGTGAGGTGATGTGGAATTTGGACCTGTCCCGGGTGTCACCCTGCCTTCGCCCCTGACAGCTGGGAGAGGCTCCAACAGACCCCCGCAACCCTGAGCTCAGGAGGAAGCCGACATAGGAGATGGTTGGATGTGGAATTTGTTTTTATTCTAGACTTTCAATAACGTGTGTCTGTGTGTGTGTGTGTGTGTGTGTGTGTGTGCTGTCTCTGTTTTGTTCCCTTCTCCTGTAATTACCTGCTCCGTCTCACCTGGGCCTCATTGGCCGGCCCTCCTGTGTGAATTTAAGTCTTTGCTTTCCAAACTGCTTCCTTCAATACCTTCAGAGTGCACCAGACTCACTGTACAGTGTGCAATCTACAAAGACATTACAGCCGTTGCGTTCACCTGGTGAGTTGATTTTCAATTTTTTTTGATGCAGCCAAACTAGCATCAAAAACTTAAATTCCATTTGCCGTTGCTAATTTCTGCCCAACTGAAGGTTGGATAATACAACGACAACAACAACAACAACAACAACAACAACAACTATAGTAACGATGATTACTGGTGTTCATGATCTTATACGGTTACATTAGACCTCACAGGGCGTCATGACCTGGGCGCCGCAGACACGCAGGCTTTGATTTGCTAATTGGGAGCTCGGAGAAAAACTCCCAGGAGGTCGTTCTGTTTCCTGCCCCCGCCCCCAAGGGGCCGGTGTTCCGTCGTCGAACTGGGTCGAAATGCACCGCGGATGTCCCAACGCTCCTGCTGCAGAGTGCAGCCGGCTTGATGATGTAATTATGCTTGGACTGGGCCGCCTGTTCAGTCCAGGCTGTGGAGCCTGTCGAGGGGGGATGTCGAATGCAGGCTGCAGAACGGATAATGGAAAGGAGCGGTGGCTGGGGTGGGGTGGGGGGTGTCTGGGCCCGTGTGTGCTGGATAGGTGACAACAGAAAAAATGCTCTCGGCTGAAGGTGAAAAAGCAGAGAGGTGTCAGGTACACACGGAGGTCCGCAAGGTGCGGGAATCAGGAAGACCCTCCTGGATTCACTCTGAAATGTTTAGTGATGTCAGTCCAACCTGGTGGATCAGACGGCCTGAGACCGTCGTCCTGCTTTAACACATCATCAGCAGCTCTAATCGGCGCCACCGCCGCTCCCTGCAAATAAAGTCTGCACGGCCAGAAACGCGGCGATTTCAAGCGCAACGTGTGCGAGCGAGGCCTGATGAAGACGAATGTGCTCGATATCGGCCGACTAATTCTGAGAAAATAACCTCTTAGTCGCCCATCCACACGCATTAAACCGATTTACCGCAATCTAGAAACCCATGAAGCCAAATTTTTTTTTTTTTTTTTTGCACACAGGCTTCTCTTTGGCGTGTGGCCGGGTCACTGTGGCTGATTGCCCAGGATGCACCACAGCCTGCCTCCCCGACGTGAAGCACGTCCACACTAATCAGCCGCACGAGCGGCGGTTCGAAAACAAGAAGCAAATATTCACGGCCCGGTGCGCACGGAGGCACAACACAGCACGACACGGTAGACAGGGAGCCGCTCAGCGGCTTCGCTGGCTGCGTTTTGTCTGTTTGTTTTGGTTTGTTCCAGCGGTGACGTGTGGTGAAGAAAGACGATCACCTCCTGCTTTCAATTCCGCCTGCGAGCCGTCACATCGTCTGATTGACGTTTTCCCATCAGCTCTCTGGTATATTTTTGATACCGCTAATGTCTTTTCTCCCTCCTGGCTCTAAATGTTATGTTTCTTGTCAATGACTCATTAATTTACATGTTCTCTCTCTCTCGTTTCTCCACTCACGTGGACGGCGAGGGACCTCCCTCCTCCCGGTCCGACCATGTGAAGGTGTGAAGGTCCAAAAACCTTTTTTCGCGTTATCTCCCTGCAATTATACGGCGCCTGCAGCCTGTCTGTGAGCACCTGTCTGCGATGTAACGCTCATCACGTCGCCATTCGGCCTCAAAGCCCAGGAGCCTCTTCCTCACCGGCTCCCCCCCCACCTTTTTATATCTATTCTTTTTGATTTATGTGCAGGTTTTTGGCAAAATACCAATCTGTGCCGTTTGTCACAGAAAAAAAAAACAAAAAACGCTTGAGCAGCTTGGAGACGCTGTGCGGGAGAAATGATGGCGTATTCTCGCAGCGTTGACAAATAAAGCAGTTTGACTTTGATGGTGAACAATGTAATCAGACAAATTCACAGGTAAAGAAAACTTTAATGGACAACATGCATTGCATTGTGCAGTGCGGGAGATTCATTGTGTTGGTTGCCCCCTCCCTGAAATACACTGCCTGGTTTTGTGATCACAAACAGATGGTAAAGACAACAAAAGCCACAGCCACGAGCAACATTAGGGTCCAAGTTTGACGTGCAAAGCGACATTAGCTAGTTTGCTAACACATGACACAGCTTGTGATGGCGTTACTTACTTACTTACTTACTTACTTACTTACTGAAGTCCCTAACTCCACATGGAGCATAGGCCATGGACGACTCTCCTCCATCCAGCACTGCTTTGGGCTATCTTTCTCTTCAGCTCTGCCTCTGCCTCCAGCTGCTTTTGGACCTTCCTCTCTTCCGTTTCCCCTCGAGGTTCCAAGTCAGGAGTTGGCGTGTGACAGTAGCTGCTGCTTTATGTAAAATTTGGCCTAGCCATCCCCACTTCCTTCTCCGGATCAGGCTCTCTACTGGCTTCTTACTCCCTCTCTGCCACAGTTGCTGATTTTATCTGGCCACCTGATTTTGAAGATGCGCCTCAGACAGCTGCGAATGAATGTCTGGATCTTGTGCATCGTCTTATTTTTATCCTCCACACGCTTCAACCCTTGCCATGGGATGGTGGCTTGCATGCCTCAGAGACCTAGAGTGCTGTGCCTGGCAGGGTCACCCATGCTGGACAAGTCAAAGGGTCGAGGACAGACCAAATGCACCAGCTCATCCTGGAGAATCAATGTGTTTGCATAGGACAGACAACCCTATCTAGAAAAACACCCTGTTACAGAAGCAGTGACGATACTTGAGAATGATGCACACACAACAAAAAAATGACTCGTCCTCACTGCACACACTCACTTTTTGGACGCTCCGTTTTTTGCAGCCTCCTTTGAAAGAGTCATTGTTTTTTATCCTTGTTATTACAACAGAATGGGCTTCGCTCACAGTCGCTTGACAAGCGTTTGGCAGGACCAGCTGCCATCCAGTGGGTGAACAGCAGGGGGCTTCGCTGCGGGACCAGATGTTGTTGTCGCGTCGCCTCGGCAGTGTCGCATTTCCCATCCATCCATTCATCCATCCATCCATCCATCCGTCCTCCCCTCACCTCCTCCTCCCCTCCTTCCCCCGGCACCTCTGCTCCTCGCCGCCTCCTCCTCCAGCCGCCCAACAGATGGGCTGCGTCGGCCGCCTCCGCCGCCACTGAGGTCCCACCGCACTGGGTGGCCCTCGGCTCCCCGGCCGTCCTCTAATCTAGCGATAACCATCGGCCGCTCTCTGAGCGTGCTGCCACACTCGAGATGCTTTGTGAGTAATTGGCCGGCGCCTTTTTAGCTTGATTATTTTGATTGGTACATTTTTCACTGTCCCCCTTCTGCTGCGGGAGCTGCAGGTGCCGAGCTTCATTAATTACACCTCTAATTGGTTCCGAGGTGTCGTGTGCGCGTGTGTTTGCTTTGGGAGGGGAGGGGAGGGATGGGGTGTGTGTGGGGGGCTGCGGTTTGTCGCCGGCGGCAAAACATCCAGGCGTGTTTGCGGCGCTTAAAAAGATAAATGAAGCTCATCTCGTTTGTGCAGATCGTGGCCAAGATGCAGGAGGCGGCGGTAAAAGTCAAGGACGACGAGCTGCTGGAGCCGCTCGACTGAAGATGGAGGAGTCTGGAAAGTTGGGCAACACTCTCAACCGCTGCGCAGTGTGTTGAGTGTGTCACAGGAAGCAAAGGTTTGCAAGTTTTCTCCTGGAAAAGTTGGTCGCTCACATGAGACCTTGAACAGAGACATGAGGCTCTAATTGGTTAAAGTGATTTGCACCTGGCGCCGAGCAAACACACGACGACAAACAAAAGAAACTCAACCGACTGTTGGTTTCACAAGATTTAACCAACCAGACTATGATATACTGAGCCATACTGGGAATTGTGGTATCGATCAGTTCCTAAGTAAATGCAAGTATCGCCAATACCAGTGTGATACCAATACTTATGACTTGAAATGTAATGATCATTGAACACTTGAGTGATTTTGCCTTTAGCTAGTTGATTAAGAGTTTTAGGCAAAAAAATGTTTTAATCAACGAATCACAATACAAAACAACAGTTTAGAAATAATCTAATAATTAAATTGTAGAATTAAAAAGCCACTCATGCAATATAACATAAATAAATAAATAACAAAAAAACAACAGTATAAACAAAATATAAACCTGATGATGTCAACAACAAAAACTGTCTTTTATTACAAACAGATATTTGTGAAAAACAACTACTACTGATATTCAGATTGATGAGTCCAGCCCGAAACCAGACCTGAGAAGAAACCAGACAGACTCTTTTCCTCCGGAGCTCGGCTGACCTCGTGACCTATGAGGCCTTGAACCCGTGACCCCTCCCAGACTCCACGGCCTGCTCTTCTAATGAGACAGAGATCTAGAAGCGTGGCTCAGTGGGCTGACCCGCGGTCGGCGATCACATCCTTTCGGCCCGCTGACCGGATCCATACTGCGACTGATTCTTAAAGTGTACGAGCAGAGATCGATTCCTCTTTGTTTCCTCCAATCTCTCTTTGTCTGACACTCTGAGGCCGATCAACATGGCAGGCGGGGGCCATAAAAAGGCGGCTCCACTGGTTCATCAGAGGTTGTTTTCTCTGGAGGTGAAAATTTATTTATTCATTTTTTTAACGTCGGTGCTTGAGAGCGATAAAGAGTTTATACCAGCTTCTTCTCCACACCGTCATTATTCCCTCTGATGTGGTGAGAATCTCAACACGGACCTTTAGCTGCAGCCAATCCCCAGGTAGATGCTGCTCTCGCTCTCTCTCACACTTTGACCCCACTTCCTTTTCAACACCTCTGCCTGCCTTTCCGCCTCTGTCACATTCATTTGCGAGTCGGTGGAGCGCTAGCAGGCAGGAGGGGGAAGAATCCTCTGGAGGGACATTTGGCTCTTTTCACACAAAACAGTCAGTTTGTGTTTTAAAACATGCAGAGTACATTAAGATCAGATGTTGACTGGGTTTATGGTCATATGAAAGGGTTTGGTGTTTACATGCACACACAATATTAAAAATTCTGGATATTCACGATAATAAAAGTAACTGCTGCAGCTTATTTGTGTAGGAATCTGTGTTTATTATTATTATTATTATTGTTATTGTTATTATTATTATTATTATTATTATTATTATTATTATTATTATTATTATTATTATTATTATTATTCAGAAACAATGAGACCAGAAATGTGCAGAGGTGGCAAAAGTATTCACGTTTTGTACTTAAGTAAGTGCAGATACTTAAAAAAATATATGAAAAAAATGAAAAGTCCTGATTCAACTCGTTTACTCAGGTAAAAGTAAGAAAGTACAGGTTCTGAAATGTATTTTAGGGCGTATTCACACCAGGAAAGTCCTTTAGTTCGCTTTCTTTGGTCCGGACCAAAATACAATGTATCTTTTTGCTTTGGTGCGGTTCCTTTTCACATTGCAATTTTCACAAGAGTAGCAGGATTTGACAACAAACCCACACGTGTGCAAAGATCGTTCAATCATTGGACAAAACGGTCCGTGGCGGGGTAACACGGTAAAATACGGAAATTAAACAATCATGGAGCTCTAGCGTGCTGCACTCGTTGTGCTCATAATGATTTTTTTTTTCTCACACAGACACAAGCGTTTGCGGGAAATTTGGAGCATCAGAAGCTTTTGATGCAACGTCGATTTTATGAGGAGATGTTTACCATTTTTGCGACAACGAAGACGTTTTGCAAGAACCGTCTCCTCGTTGCTCCACGTTGAACCACAGCTCATGTTAGCCTGACGGTCCGACGACGTGCTACTAAACTTTCTACTATGCTAACCAAAACATAATTTCCCATAATGGTTGTGGCTATGGAAGCCTGTGGCGTGTAAAAAAGTGTGTAATTTCAAAACTGGTTCGAACCACTGTGCGGTCGCTTTCACACATCAACCAAACCGCACCATGGTTCGTTTGGAAACGAACCGAGACCGCCTCTCCGGCGCGGTCTCGGACCGGCTGTCTGCGCCGCACCAGAGTTCACTGGTTTGTATTCACACCAGCCCAAGAGGTCCGCACAAGGGACTTTTTTGGTTTAGTCCGAACCAAACAGGGCAGGTGTGAATACGCCCTGAGTAAAATTGCTTGCCATTACTCAAACAGTATTAATCCTGGTTCGGGCAGAGTAAGCTAGCCTGAACGGGTCAGAGGTCACAGGCCTTGCATGAGCATCTGGATCATTTTCAACAGCTTTGTTACACTCAGTGCTACAGTTTTTATTTTCTTTTTCAATTGCAGGACAAGCAAACTGTATTCAGTCACAATTATGACCCGAGAGTCATTATTGGATGTTTACACTTTTAATAACAAATAACCAATGTTATTTTCTACATAATAGTAACTGAATTGCTTTTAACAGACTCTGTGAAGGTTCTCAGTCGTCATGAACAGTCATCTCAGTGGAGGATGGTTAACCCGTCAACGCAGTCTTCATAAATACTTGCTTAAAAAAATGCTGCTTTTTATTTACCTAAATACTTTATTCAGAACTTTGGGTGCATAAAAGAGCAAATTGTTCCTTTTTTCCCTGCCCTGGACGAAACCTGCAGCTGTTTCGCGAACCCTCGCACCTCACAGGGGTCTTAAAGTGACCTCGGCTCCGTGTCCTCTCCATCGACCCCCTCCAAAATCAATACGCCTCTAAAAATTCCTTCCCACATTTGCTCAGAGACACAAACAGAACAAAACAGAACAGAACGACGAGATTGTTTGCGGCCCAGTTAACCGGCTGCTGCTTGGCGGCCGAACATGAGGATTTGTCCGCTTCTGCGTGCCTGCACTCGTGCGTGTTTTAAAACAAGTAGCAAATGTTGCTGCGGTGGGTTTTTTTTTTGTTTTTTTTGCAAGAAGCCCCGAGGCCGGATCGATGCACCTTCTCCCCTCAGTCCAGATTGGATGGTCATGGACTGATTCATTTGAACGCTCAACCGCAGCTGGAGAGACCTGCACTCTACATCAGCAGCCCGACCACACACACACACACACAGGCACACACACACACACACACACACACACCCTCCACCTGTGTGGCATCTTTACTCCTCTTAATCATGTACCGTGTTCCATGTCTGGGCGGCTGGATCCTCCGCAGGCTGATCTCGCTAATGGATCTTTGCCTCTCCAACACTTGACCCTGATTTAAGTGTGTGTGTCTTAGTTGCGCGTGTGCGTGCGCGGGTGATTGTGCGAGTAGCCATTTGTCTGGCCTGACCTGCACTGTCACCTCCACCATTCTGCAGGGTGTGAGGTGCAAAGCAAGTTGCTCTCCGCCACCCCGGAGGCCACTGGGGGAGCAGCCATCGATTACAAAACAGCCCGCAGGGCCGCAGATAAATATCTCACCGGCTGCCCGAGGTTCTGCACCGGACTCCTCCACCCCCGCCCCCCCGACCCCCACCCACCACCCCCCACTGCTGTGTTGTCGGCAGTTCATCGTGGGAAAGTGCATCGTGGCGGCTCGATCTTTTTTCACCTTGCAGCGGCTCGTCCAGAGTGTAACACCGCTTTCGCCCTCTGACACCCAGTGAAGGTGTTGCCCCCTGAAAGCCCCGGCCATCACAAGAAATGGCCATCAGATATAAGATGACATAGTGCAACAATGATTGATTTGCACTAATCAAATAATAAGATTGGGATAATTTTTCCATATCTGGGCTTAGGGTACATTATAGGACAGAACACAATTCAACTTGGTATTAAATAAAACATCAGAGCAAGGTATTACATAACATACAATGATATGGCATAATATATGCCAACATGGAACGTTAAGCCACACAGATACTTGCAGACTTGCAGAAAAGACAGAAGACATGTTGATATAGTAAAAATATAGTATAAAAAATAATTACAAGTTGAAGAATTGCAATTTTATGGAGGCGGCAATGAGGTTTTTTTTTTTTTTATAAGATCACAGGAACTTGTTGGGCTACTTTAAGTTCCTCAGAGGCAATAGAAAAAAAAGTCTTCTGTTCCAAATGTAATGCATCATTGCCAAGCAGCTTAAAAATGTTTTCTTTTGCTTCAGGAAGCAGGATAATGTTTTTTATTCAGAGTAAATTGGGATTTTTTTTATTTATTTATTTCTTTGGGCAGTATTTTGCGGATACACACAAACAAAAGCCCTTGCTGTATCTGACAGTGTTCTCACCTCTGAATGGAGTTTTTTTTCTCTTCAATATGTCGTCTGTATGGCAGTCTAAGATCCGGTAGAATGTTAAACTGAGCTTTATTGGAGCGTCCTGGATGTTTTGGAGGTGGCTGAACGTCATCGTGCTTTTCTTCTGGAGGGAATCAAAAAGAGCAATTTGCGTCGGCGAAAGGGAAACGGCGACAGACGTCAACAGTCGAGGGCCACTAATCTCTCTCTGTTAACAACTCAGAATGTTTACTCGCCTCGTTGCCTGTGAAAGTACCCCGTATTTAAGCCTTCGGGTTATCTTTGGGAATAATTGCCTGAGGAGCGCCGCCACATTGACTGATCTATGTTTACCGCTGCTTTGTGTTGACGCATAAAATTGTGTCGGAGGAGAAACGCAGACCAGCCATTCGGCGAGTGTGGAAGTGTTAAACCTGGGAGATTGGAATTCGTTTTTTAGTCACTTAAAGTTGACAATATTAAAATTCTATTTAGTTGTTACAAAAAAACTAACTAAACCAGACGAGTCGGACTAATATGATTTTTAATTTATGAAGACATTGATTAAAAAATTACACAGTAACAACAACATAAATAATTACTATTATGGAACCCAGACAAACAAACAACGGGTGTTTTTCACTTCAAGCTTCAGAAAAAACATCCGCCCAGCATCAGCCATCAGCATCACCAACAGTCATACGGAGTGTATAAATTCATACAAAATAGACCAAAAATACCAAAAAAAAACAGCAATAAAACAGAGCATGAAATTGGCTGAAGCAGGGACAATAAGACCCAACAAAACAAAACATACAGAGTTTGAATAAGCTGTTTGCCAATGAAGGCCTTAAAAGTAAATTGCTGAAAAAGGACACAACATTATAGAGATGAAAAGAATCCATGTTGAGTTGTTTCAGTGTTCCAGACCATCCAGGTTTGGAGTTCTGCAGGGATGTGGTTTAAGGCCACACTTCTTTATTGTGGAGGCTGCAGGTGTCGATGAGGCCGTCGATCCCCCAGATTCCTTCAATCAAAGTCGCTCTTTTGGGAGCTAAACTGGCTGAGAGCCACTTGAACCTTGGCTGAACTGAGTGTATATTTTATGTGTGACCTGCTCTGCCCTCCCGTCTCCTCTGCTTTTCCTTCATTCTCCGCCTCGTTGGCTCGTCTCTCTCTGTTTCTGGCATTGCACAGTCTCTCTGTCAGGCCTGCGGGGGCGCCATACTGCTTGCCGCATTAATGTTTTATGATACACCGTGGATACATTATGGATCGCAGCACCGGAGCTCCTCATACATTAGAGATCTGTATCTGTAATGCAAGACAAACTATTTCATCCTTTTGGACGCCTTATTTCTTTTCATTAAAGCAGCACATGCTTTTTATTAGATACAACCTGACATCATGTCTCGAGGCTATTTAACAGTCCTACACTCTAAGTATGCATTATAGCAGGAGCTCCATTGGAGCTTCACAACTGTGAGGGGACATAGCAGAAACACCACCTTGTATCCAAGTCCCACTTTTGTGTCTTTTTTTCTCTTCAATTAGTTTGAGATGATGAATTAATTCCATCCTGACAACCCACCTGGAGTGTTCCAGAAAGCCACGTAGAATATGTCTTGATTAAAAGATCCAGTAGGAAACATTTGGGAAGAGGCAGTTCTTGAGAAACTGGTGGGAATGGGTGAACTGGAACTGGGAACTGGGAACTGGGCGAATATTGGCAATGCTGGCAATGCTGCTGCAGATTAAAGTTGGAGATGTTTGTCAATTTCTATGACCGGAGTTTTTAGTATGACCAAAGTCATACTGTCATACTGGAAAAAAAGACCAAAACAAAACAAAACGTTTTCCCCGAACAGAGGTGGAAAATGAAAAAAGTAAATGATGTTGCCGCACTTGGACGTGTTAGCTCACAATGAAATCAATGTGATAACCGGGTTTAATTTGGCGCACAGCCAGATGTAAACATAGTTAGAGGTGGTTAGGATGAAAAAATGTTTCTTCGAAACGTCTCTCTCTCTCTCTCTCTCTCTCTCTTTCTATCTCTCCGCTCGGCCTCCCCACGGATCTCCGCTTGAATTAAGCAATTAAGCTGATTGCAATTACACACCGTCAAGGGCTCTTACATCACTCTGATTAGATAACAGCTTTAATTCGCCGCCGCCTCTTAACAGATTTACTTCCATTTTTTTTTTTGCAACATGTCTTGAGTCGGCTCTGGTTTTCTTTCCTGCTCAACTTTCTCTCTCTCCCTCCCTCTCTCTCTCTCTCTCTCTCTCTCTCTCTCTCTCTCTCTCCTCTCTCTCTCTCTCATCTCCTTTTAGTTAATTTCCCGTCTTTAAACTAAAGACTGCATGAGCTGCAGCCAATCAGGAGAGATCTTACGGTGATGTGTGCCTAGAGGCCTGTGTGGCCCCTTGGGGTGACGTCGGCATTCCGCACGCTCCCAGTTTGCCTCCAGTTCTCCCAGCTCTCGTTAGACAATTATCCTTATTGTCATCTCCTCCGATCTGCGGGGGCGAGAAAAAAAAAAGGGAATAAATTTAGCTCCCTGCCGCCTCCGAGCAGCCGCCTGCTCCTCAGAGGAGGGAAACCGATGCGTCTTGACAGTCGGAGGCGCCTCTCGGATGCTTTATTAGGGAAACGCGAGGATGATTTCACACGGCGGGCTGATGTTTGAGGGAATGGGCGAAAACATTCTCACCCCGTCGTCAGACACCCTGGCCACGACGTCCTCCGAGGGTCTTGCGAGTCAACACGACAAATTCCCAAGACGTCAAAGCTGGTGTAAACATTCAGTGACAAACAGAGGAGAAAAAACATACCTCCAAAAAAATTTGCAAAAACACAAAAAAGACAGCGAGAGACAAGCTCTAAGAAACAACCCATTAGTAAAGTGTAATAATAATTAATAACGTGTCATTAATTCAGGAAGTGTGAACAATTAAAATGATCTTTAAACAGTTCACAATTTTCTGCATCTCACAATCATTGTGAGTCTTGTTACTATTATTTTCTTTCCTGCAAAATATTTAAAAGAAATGGAAAAAAACCTCTTATCTCAACTTTCATCAAAGGTTGTTTTTACCTGACGTGTGTGTGTGTGTGTGTGTGAGAGAGAGAGAGTGTGTGTGTGCACATTGTTGTGTGTGCTCTGATCCATGTCAGAACATTGTTACTGCCAGTGTGTGTGTGTGTGTGTGTGTGTGTGTGAAGCTCCACTGGCTGCGAACAGGTACTCAGGTGTCCTTGGCTTGAACTTGACACTCGCCTCATAAATCAATCTGCACTCTAAGGTTATCTGGCAGCAGTGTGTTTGTGTGTGTGTGTGTGTGTGTGTGTGTGTGTGTGTGTGTGTGTGTGTGTGTGTGTGTGTGTGTGTGTGTGAGTTATAAACGGCAGGTTAAGACTGCACAGGAAGGTATTAACTTCTGATTGATTCATTTGGCTCTAATCCACCTCCCGGTGAAGGTGCAGCTCTGCTCCTATGGACCAACAAACATTATTTACTCGCCATTTTCACACAATTTAGTGCAGCACGTTGAAAGTTTTGCGCTTTTAGTTTTGATATATGTCTATTTTGGTCAGGCATGAATCCAAATGGAGGCCGAATTACGACTCTGACTTCACACTTTTCTTCCACTTCATTTTTTGTGTGTCCCAAAGTGGTATTAAAATAATGCATTCATCTTTTTCTTCTTTTTGTCAGATGTAAATGCATTAGAACAATGACAAGAATTTAATCCTACAACTTTTTTCCGTTAGTATTACAGCTGAAGACAAGCAATTAGAGTAAATCACAAATTTAAAAAAATATTTTAAAAAAATTGGCATACTGTCAAATATCGACTTTCCCAATGTGTTCTATCAAGAATCAGTGTCTCAGCCTTGTCGGCGAACAAGCGTCCGTCCGTTACCGCTTCCTCTACACTTGCACCACTTTTCACAAAGTCTGCGTAAAAACACTCAAGTTATTGGAACACACCCCTTTGTTTGTTGTCACACAGGGCACCCTCAGCCGGGTGATGGCTGCGCCCTTCAAGGCAACCTTGCTTTTGTCAGCCTCCAAATGACTATAAGGTTGTAAACAGAGGGCTAAGTGTGCTGGAGATCCAGAGGAGAGGATGTTTTTTTTGGGGGGGATTGTCAGTCTGAGTCTGGAGAAATAAGTAAACAGAGATGTGAAGATGTGTGCGTTTGTGTGTGTGTGTGTGTGTGTGTGTGTGTGTGTGTGTGTGTGTGTGTGTGTGTGTGTGTGTGTGTCTGTGTCTGTGTGTGAGTGTGTGTGTGTGTGTGTGTGTGAAGGACAGGAGGGGATAATGAAGAGTTTCTCAGCGAAGGCTTCATCTCGGCGGACAAAGTGGGAGGATGGATGGAGGGAGAGTGATGGTAATGACCAGACAAGCTGACAGGGAGCACTGCTTGATTGACAGCTGGACTCCCTCCCTACCTCAGTCTGCTCGCGTGTACGTGTGTGTGCGTGTCAGGAAGTGTGGTCCGCTGGCCAGGTTGTGACATCTGCGCTGGATTCCAACATGGTCTGTGACTCAGAATGACGATCCGTCTCTTGGAGGGAGAGAACGGAGGTGGGGCACGACCTCCGGGGACAGGTGAGGGGGCGGAGACTCGTCCTGCCCATTAGGAACGAGACCGCAGATAAATACGTGAATAAACACACTCAGCGACAGAGCTCACCAAAAGGTTCATCATCTGAATAAATGATTAACGGATAAAGGCAAGCAGACGCTCCGCAAAGATGTGGAGCTGGTCATGTGACCTGCTGCTGCAGCGGCCCTGCATCGTTTCCCTGCGGGCCATTAAAATCTCCCCGTTGATGGGCTGTACTTCAAATGAAATTGCGTCTTTACTTCACTCCACTCCACTTCCCTCGGAGCGGGGGTTGAAGAAGATGAAGAAGAAGAAGAAGAAGAAGGAGGAGAAAAAAACTTTGTAATTACTCGTTAGCCTCCTAATAAGTGTTTCCCAACGTGCGTCATTAACATCGGCCCCGTCGATTTTCCTGCGGCTTGACTGGCAGCGTTCTGCGAAACGCTCCTCGTTTGCCGCACTCCAGGACGCCGGGCAATTAAAGAGCAGTATTTCTGCCTCTCGTGAATTAGGTCGTGGCTAATTGCCTTAGACGATGAGGAGCAGCAGCACACTGCGGCAGAAATTACATGCAAGGCTTGTCCGGGAAGCCGTATTAATAAACATGAAGACAAAGTGCCCGTGGAGTCTGTGTGCTTGAAACTTGGCACATTTTTTATTATTTCCTCCCAGACGCACATAATCTGGTCAGTTTCATGTTTTGCTTTGCTGGACTCGGATGATTTCAAGCAGCTTCTGTAGCTGTCATTTCCATTTCCTGTTTAAGAAGGCTTTTTTTTTTTTTTTTGCGGAGTAATTAAAAGTCAATATTACGGTGTCTTAATTCCTTAATTGAGCCATGAAAAAAAACATATCGTCTTTCGTGGACATTTTACGTCAGCTCTGTGTTCCCAGATTACGCCCCCCCCTCCCTCCCCTCCCCACACACACACACACACACACAACCCCCCCGCCCTCTCTCTCTCAGTGGGCTCGCAGCTTAGGAGGGGATTTGCAGGCGGAGAGGAAAGAAAAAAAAAAAAAAAGAAAGATGTTGATATAAGTGTTATTATGGTCAAATGTATTAAACGGCATAATTAGGTTATGAAAAAAATGAGAGTTGTGTGAGGCTGAGGAGATAAGAGCGTTTGTAGCTCGGCGAGTTGTTACTGCTGCGCTCGTCTCCTTTTATTTCCCCTCGTTTAAGTTTTATTGATTAGGACTTTGTGGCCTCGGAGGCTGCAGACACGAGCATGGGCGCTAAAACTGGGGCCTTGTTCTATTTATGTCCCATTAGGGGCTAAAAAGAAAACGTGCCTCTCGTAAAAGACGGAGGTTGTGCTGAATTTCTGGCACCCGGTTTCAACACCTGTAACCCACCTGCCGTCAGTAGCATCGCTCCAGATGATCTCAGGTGTCTTTAATCATTAGCTGGCCATCAGTTTCCCATGTGGCTGCTGTGACAAGCCTTGCAGAAACAGCCTTCGGTGGGGGACGATCGAAGGTAGTGGTCTGACTAGTGGCCTCCACTGAGTAGCTAGCGTTAGCACCAAGCTTTTTTTGTTCACAACCGATGCAGGCAGCATCTCTAAGACAGAGGCAGCAAAGAAAATATGTAATGCTAATTCAGCTTTAGGTGCAACGTCAAGCCAGACTGACTCATGAGTCATGACTCATCGACGGCTCACAACACAGGCTGGAGAGCTGCACAATATTGGCATTATTTATGATTCTTTGGTATTCATCAATAATTCAGGTGAAATGATTTGTTGCATTGTTTTGTTTGTGAAATATTTTAAAAGAGAAGAAAATGTTTTTCTCGTTTCTTGGACAGCTGCTGTGGAAACAGTTTGCAGCTTGTCGATGTTTTTTAGTTTCCGTGGACGGCAGGTTGTTCATTTCCCGCTGTGCACCCGGAGCCACTGTGGTCCAAGCCGTGGAAGGTTTTTGATCATTTCAACCCCTCATATTGAATTTCACGGCGCCGCTCTCTTTATGCATTGGAAGGGAGAATGAAAAAAAAATATAGATTGTGCACTGGCCATATGAAAACACCTTCAAAGCTGACGAGGAAGAAAGAGAGACAGGAATGTCACCTGGCGGGTGTCTTGATGTTCGGAGAGGAAACTGCTCTCTTGCTGTCTGCCTCACGTCCTTTTTCTGTCTTCATTCTGACTTCAGATCCGTGTGTTTGGACTGTGTTCAAAATCAAACGCGGACTTAATGGCCGAGAAAAGTCTCAAACAACGCTGCAGAAGACAACAGCCATCGGTAACCATTATCATCATCATCTTCATTGTCACCATCATCATCATCATCACCACCACCATCATCATCATCATCATCATCATCATCATCATCATCACCACCATCATCACCACCATCATCATAATCTTCTTCTTCTTCTTCATCATCATCATTGTCACCGTCATCATCTTCATCATCATCATCATCACCATCTTCCTTGGCAAGCAGTCCAGCCCCAACATTTGTATCTAATCTATTTAATTTGCCACGACTACTTGCGTCAGCGTTACAGTGGCAGTGGTGGCAGATTTTTAATGGCCCTTCACCTTCCTTGAATAAACGAGATTAAACTGTGCGACCGCATGGGCGGTGCTTGACACCCACACCCCAGCATATGTCTTCCGTCACGCCTCCTCTCGCCTGACAGGCCCCGTCGTCGCCCGTGAACCCGAAAAGTCAACTTAATATTGCATTAAAATTAGAAGAAAAAAAAAATCCTATTTGGGAGAGGAGCCTCGGCGTGTCGATCCCAAAATACTGTCGGACTCGTTATAATTCATTATTATTTCAAAGACAGGGGTCCTGCTCTGAAGGTGACTTCATTACATTACAGGTTATTGCCTCATATATCAAAACTTGGGCGGCCCCAGATTTTAAGGCGGGAGTGTGTGTGTCTGTGTGCGTGTGTCTGTGTGTGTGTGCGTGCGTGTGGCTGTGGAACTGAGTGCTCTCCATCACGCAGTAATTAGATTAGCCTGCTGCTGCTTAGGTATAAAACACGAACGGACACGGCGAGCTGCTCTCCTGAGGCCGCCGGGTGGCGATATCAAGATGAAGTGTTCCGTATTCTAATATACAGGAGGCCACCCAGATGTGTGTGTGCGTGCGCATGTGTGTGTGTGTGCATGTGTGCGTGAGCAGGAGACCTCTTAGACTCTCGGACTGTAAAGCCGCTGCTGAGGGACGATTTAGGGGCCTTTACGTCTGAAAAGCTAGAAGAAAAGCTTCTTTTGGTCGTCACCCTGTATTTATTAGAAGCTAACAAGAAGCCGCGGGATTAGCTGGCAGGCTGCGTTGGGCGTTCTGACCAATTATAAATGCCACACACTGGACGCCACAAACTTGCAAAAACGGCGCCAGATCGGCCCTTTGTGATATCACAGTGCGCTGGGTTCTCTCCCTGTTCAGGGTCCACATGCCTCCGGCAAGGTGTTGACTCCACCGTCAAGCGTTTCCAAACACGGAACAGGTCGAACAAAGCATGACTTTTAGCAGGAAGCTGTCAACGCAGGGCTGAAAAAGCACAGAGAGAAGTTTCTAGATGGCTGCTACTTTTAAGCAACCCCTTGGGAGCGCAGCTTCACATTTTCTGTGAAGACAACTTTACTTCCTGGAAAGCAGTGTGTTAGACCCCTGTGGCCGTCGGTGATTGTTGGCCAAAATAACGGGGGACCGCTCTGCATTTCTCATTCTCTTTACGTTCACTTATCTCTAATTGCCCGAATCGGTTCACGTCTTAATTAAAGCGCCCTGCTTAATCAGTGTTAGTTTGCTTTTTTTTTTTTTTTTTTTTTTTTTAAATGCAGCATTTTGCAGATACCATCATTTCATAAGCACAAAGTTTAAATTACTTTGCTGGGCCGTATTTCCCCTGAGGTTGGGCTGTGACCTGGGAGCACAGCTCCGTTGCTCTGACCTGAACTCAGTCAGGAGCCGCTCCAGCTTTGAACGGCTCACCGACTCACCGATTTTGTTCCATGTCGGCCATAAAAGCAGATCGCTTCTGCCCTGCCACTGATAGAAACATCTTATCTGCGGTGTTTACATGATGTAGATGTCAGCAGTGGGTCATAAATTTTTCAGAGCCGCTGAGGCGGCCTTGGAGCTGCTCGCCGCGCCGTCCTGTCGACTCTCTCACAGCTGCAGGGTGGGCGAGTCATTGGGCGTTCGCGTGTTTTCAAATCTATGCACAGCAGCCGTTTCTCATGGCTGTGTGTGTGTGTGTTTGTGCGTGTGTGGACGTAGATAGAAACATCACAAGGACCTGCAAGGGGGAAAAATTTACCATTCCGACAGGAAACGCTGCATCAATATATAAAGTAACATCTTCCCTCATCTTGTGCACCAACAACAGCAACTGTGTTCAGCTTGTTTGTTTTTTTGCTGTGGGTTGAAATCAAATGCAAAACAATCTTCTGAATGTAAAAGCAAGACTGATGAACTCAGTGAACTCAGAGTCCGTTGATCCACCTGTCATCTGCGATCAGGTGAATGACAGATGAACACCGCTGGAGTGAAAAGCAGAGTGAGCACTTTAGAATGAAGCAGAACTTTAAAAAAAAAAAACAACAAATCAGTGGCAGACTTTTGTTTTTAAAATTTTTCAAATCTTTGCCTCTGGCCATCATCAGAGCTCTATCAGAACATAGTATGGGAACCAAGACCCTGGGAACGTGGAACCCTATGATGTGGGTACAACCGTATGATGTGGGAACTAAAGGCCTTGAGAACATAGATCCCTCTGACGTTGGAACCAAGGGTCTTGGGAACATAGAACCCTATGATGTGCAAACTAAAGACATGGAGAACTTAGAACCCTATGATGTTGGAACCAAGGGCCTCGGGAACATAGAATTTTGTAATGAGGGGACCAAGCACCTTGGAGAACTTTGAACCCTACGAACTAAGGGCCTTGGGAATGTAGAACCGTGTGATGAGGTGACGAAGGGCCTTGGGAATCTAGAACTTTAGGAAGTTGACTCTGGAGAGGTTGGCGTAACACTGCGTCGCTACAAGACAGACAAAGGAATCCACTGCTACAAAAAGAGGACATAGTCGTTCTGTTTTCTTGGCATTTTGTCCACTTCAAAGCTAGAGATGGACATAAAAATGCAAACAGCACATTCAAACAAGCTGAAAATTCCTGTAAATGCTGCATTTACTGCAGCGGGGAGCTGGACAGAGTCATATTGTCTTCTGTAAGTGGAAAGAGAGAGGGAAAAAAGGCTTTCTTGCGATATCCTTCTTGCGTAAAATGTCTATTTTAAATTTCTCTCTGCAACAGCGATGATCAAGTGCAGTGCTTCCTAAAAGCCCCGGAAAATGCAGCGTTATCGAGGGTGGATTCATCGCCGAGCACAACAAAGCGAGACAAAAGAGGCTTTTTTTGTTTCCTTCACGCTTTCACGAGCACCACGTTATCGCAGAGAAAGATGCAGATAAAGGCGGAACATTAGAGCCCTGGGCGGGAATTACCGTCGATAGACTGGAATATGTGTAATATATATAAAGACATTCAGCCTGCAGGGTCCAGAGAATCCATGTGTCCTCGCAGGTGTACAAGTGAGTCGCTCGGAAATTCTGCTTTTTTCCCTCATTGTCTCTCCTTCTGTTTGTGCTAGATTTATCTGGACAGGCCCCCTGGTGGCTGGTTGCGGTACAGCTCAAATCCGCCTCCAATGCGAGTTTGTTCCTTCACTTAATTCAGAAATTATTATTATAAATGTATTTATTTTTTAATTGTTTTAGTATTGGGTTTAATGACACAAATAACTAAAAATGAAGGACAAACAGGAAAAGTTGATCAAATTGCTGCCATTTCAGGAAAACTTTTCAAACAGAATCTTCAAAATGGTTTGGTTTACAGAAACACAAATAGTGTTGTTGAAAGCTGGCTGTAGATTCCACTTCCTGATGTTTTTCCTGGTCTTCACCTCCTGGCCTCCTCCAACAAGTCTTCACCTCCTATTCTTCACCTCACATTGTCCTCCTCCTGGTGTTTTCCACCTGGTCTCCTCATCCTTCTCTTCCTGGTGTCCTCCTTCTAATCTTCACCTCCTTCTCTTCACCCCCTGGTCTCCTGATCCTTGTGTCCTCCTCCTGATCTTGCTCTGCATGGCTACTTAGCAGTCACCCGACACTCTCGTCTCCCTTTATCTGATTGGCCGGTGAATCCATTAAAGTTTTAGGAGGCGTTGACATCGCTCACGCCTGACAAGACGAACGAGTGAGACGAGCAAACCTGGCTGCTGTGCAAGGTTAATGTCATCATGTCAAGGGCTGGAAGATCAATTTTCATATAGAGTTTTTATAAATGTTTAAAAACTGCTGCTGGTCAAGATGGAGGAGTCAAATTGTTAGTTTATTTAATTAATTTATTGCTATCTGAAGGGGAAACTTCAATTTTTCCCCGCAGGAGGTGAAACTGTTGTAATTTCTGTCTCTTCACATTCCACCGCAGCCGTCTCCTCTCACAGCCCCCCTTCTTCTTCTTCTTCTTCTTCTTCTTCTTCTTCTTCTTCTTCTTCTTCTTCTTCTTCTCCTTGCCATCATTTCCTTCGGCCTTTTTGGGGGGAATGCACATCACCGCAGCCGCCACCACCGCCTCTTGCTGATAAAAGTGAGGAACGGGGAGACGGGCGAGGAGTGGGAGGGGAATAAAAGAGGGGTGAGTGAGTGAAGAGATGCACATATGTTGGGTAGAAGAATGCGAGGCGGGCTGATATCAGCGGGGGAGAGGGAGGGGGTGGTGGGGAGAGCGTGAGACGGATGTAACGGAGATAAAAATCCATTTGAGCTGAAGTGGTCATGGGGGGAGGGAGCGGACAATTTTCTGCATGAGTAGCCTTGGTTCATCATCGCCGTCGGGGGAAATGTGTGTGTGTGTGTGTGTGTGTGTGTGTGAGAGAGAGAGACGATAAATATTTGCCGCCGCTGCCTCCACCTTGCTCTGTTCTCTCACACACCTCAGGCAGCTCCTCCTCCGACCTCTCGCTGAGCCGCCGTTAATTGATTAGATCCGGTCCGTCCCCGTCCGGCTCGGGAGGCGGGGAGAGTAGGAGGGAGGGAGGAAGAGAGAGGATCTGATTAGTTTGGGAGATTCTTCTGAGGACGTTGAAGTTCCACCGCAAGGCGGGAAAAAGGCGGCAAAGAGCGCCAACGTCGCTGTTTTTTTCTCCATGTTTAATCAAACAGATTGAAAATTGTCAGATTAAAAGTTTGAAGCTGATTAATTATTATTATTTTTTTTATATAAAAAAAACGTCCTGAATGTTCACGACTCTGTCCTCCTCCTAGATTTTTTTCTTTACCACTGCGCCGCCCTGTGGCATCCCTGCACTTTATGGAGTCTTGTCTGTTTTCAAGAGTCACTTTTTGAAAGCAAGCTTTCAAAAATTTGCTTTTAATTTGCAAAACGTTTAGAGGGGAATTTAACTTTGTGTTGCTTTTGTCTGGCTGCCTGTGTTCTGGGCCCACCTCTATTCTCTGCCCCGAGACGTACTGCAGCAGTCGCACCTGCTCTGCCTCGGCAATCAACCCCATCTGGTCCTCATCAGCTTATCAGCTCCACTCTGATCTGCACTTCCTGCTGAATCTGATCTTCACTTTCTGTTCGATCTGATCTTCATAACCAATTGAGTTCAGTCTTTACCTCCTGCTGAATATGATCTTCACTTCCTGCTGAATCTGATCATTCTCAGCTTAGACTGGACTCATTCCACCCTCCACCAACTTCACCTGTGTTTTTTTTCCTTCTCCACCACTACCCCTCCACCCCCCCGCCTTCTACAGGCAAACTGAGACTAAAATCCTCCCAGAATCCTCGGCGGCTGCAGCTTTCTCTGACACAACAATTTACTCTGACTGCAGGCCGACCGGCGGCACTCAAATTGGACGCACGTAGAAATTAATGGCTGTTTGCCGATTGGTTTTCCAGCCGCCAGCATTGGAAACCTCGCTGAGCTGCAGACCCATTCAAATTACACACACACACACACACACACACACAGTGTGAGAAGTCAGACGTGCACTGTCTTGACAGAATGTAAAGTGCCGTGAGGGGGTTTCAGCTTCCACCCAAATAACAGAAAAAGCAGCCGACTCTGAGACATAAACAGCATCATTAAAGCGCAGGCGTCGGTACCGAAGCTATCAGACAAACAGATAAACAAAAGCAAATTAAAAGTGAGAGCACCCGCGCCAATTCTAAACACTCCATAAAGCTCCCTGAACGGCGTCTCGACGTCTTCCGTGATTATACGGCAGTCAGACTTGAAACTGAAGAGGGTGGCGGTAAAGGGGGTGGGGAAAAGTGTGCAAAGAAGAAAAGTGTCATTGAACAAAGTAGGGAAAAGCGATTAAAAATAGCAGCAACAATTACAGAAGTATGTTATACCTCAACAATAAAAACGAAGGAGACAGATGCTGTTTTTTTTGGTTGTTTTTTTTCTCTCTCTCACGCTGCTGCGCTGTTTGTGCGCAATGCATCATTCTGCCAGTGGAATCCTGGGAGCCTCCAATTAAGTCTCAGCCGGAGAGAGAGAAAGGGAGAAAGAAATCATCAGTCGGGTGCAGCGACTCCTCTTGTGCTGCGTTGCTCTATCAATCACGCCGGGGCGAGACAAGAAAGGAGGAAACTGCGGGAAGGACCTGCAGAGTCACAAACAGCGAGAAGCGATGCTGCTTCTCGTCTCTCGGCTCACCGCAGGCCAATTGTGGAGTCTTTAAAGGAGAGGAGTGGAGTGGGCACGGGCGGCCACCGGGGGGCGCAACACACTGATGTGCCTGAAATGGATGAGCTCACAACACAATGTTTCATTGAAATGCAAAAAAAAATTGTTGTTTTTTTGTTAGTTTGCAGAAGTGGTGCTAGTTCAGATGTTGTGTTTTGGATTTCATGGACGCTGGGTCACATGAACAACCTTCAACAATGCAAAGCCTGTCCACATCAATCTGAGGCACCACAAGGCCAAAACTTTGAAGGATACGTGGCTCTCAAAAACTTCCCTCTGCTCTGGCTGCAGAGCAGAATTGTAAGAAATAAAAAAGTTTGCTAGCTGCAAGAAGAAGAGCTGAAAGTGTTCAGAAGTTGTTCCAGGATGTTAAAGTTAGGATGACAGCTGGACGTCTGAGCAGGCTCCTGCCCTGGAGCAGTGAGGTGGATGGTTGTTGTTGGTTTCGGTTGGAAGTTCGGTTCTGGAGCAGCATGGCGATGAACCTACTAAGAGTCTGATAGTTTCACAGCTGTTAATGCAGTTGGACTGAGCCGAAGGGAGCTACAGACGGGACACAGGTAGTTTTTAGGTTATCGTTAAGAGAACAGCTGTGATTGGCAGATGCATTTTCAGTCTCGTCAAATGTCTTGATGTTGTTCTTGGAGCCTGAAAACCTGTGTGAAGATTTTCTCCCAAGAAAATGTATGGCCAGAAAACTGAGTGAAACTCCAGACTGAAGGACGGATGTTCCTTCACGCTGACCATGTTTGAGATGCAGCAGTACCACGTGGGAAGACAAGGGGGCAGCAGAGGGGAGCGACCCCTGCTACCTGTAAGCCGTCAGCTGCCGGAGGAGGACCGGCGCCCGGCAGATCGATCATAATGACGGCGGCGCCGTGATGGATGGACGCCAGGCTCTCGCCTGTGCTACGTCAGAGGCGGGATGAAGGATCAGAGCCGCCTCTGATCCATCACCTTCGGCCGACCTGCTCATTAACGTCCTGTCGGATCAGCTGGCCGCTTCTCCGCCGAGGCTCTTCTGTTCCACTCTCACTTCCTCCTGCCGTCCCTCCGCTGGACGTCCGCCTCATTTTCGCCTTCTGCCGCCGCTTGAGTCGGCTTGTTAGAGGATCCCGTCGCCTTGTCACTCGGCTCCGTCGCCGCCCTTCTCACCTCCAGCCCTCCGCCGCCTCCTCCCGCCTCCATCCCTCCATCCGCGCAGCCTCGCCCGTCTGCTCGCATCAGCCTTCCCTCTTTCAGAGCAGGAGGATCTCTGATCATAAAAAAGAAGAAAAAGAAAGAAGGAAATAAAGCCAACTGGGCCTTTTGAAGACACTGTGATGAATTTGTTCTGCTAATTATCTTCAAGGCCACAGCTCGGATTCAATTATTCCCCACTGCGACTGAGCAAAATACAAATATCTATATTTCACTCTTGCCTGCTGTTGAGTCACTGTGTTGCTCTGGGAGCTACAGATTTTTTTTTTAAAATAAATAAATGTATAAATAAATAAAAAACTAGACCCCAAAGAGAATATTTCAAAACAAATCATTTATTATCAGCCTTACATTTGTACAACAGCACCGCAAGGCCATCAAAAGGTGCTGAAGGAGCCTTTGAATAATATCTCTGAACTTATCAAGCTGTGGATTTAGAGGCGGACCAACCATCTAGTTCCATCAAAGCCCAAAAAACAACTGCATTTTCCCGACGTTCCCAATAACGCATTCCTGTTTTTCATCCAACTGTTTTTAGCACCACTCACTGCTATGATACGCAACATGAAGCTGCGCTACGTGCAGATCGCTGGCACAAGCTAGCAGCAACTCCGTGTGGCGGCTGCAGCTCCACCTCCTGATTGGTCCGGCCACCGTCCGACCAGTTTGAAAACAAAACCAGACCACAGCTTTTCCAAGATGGCTGCGTGTGAAATTCCCTCTCAGTGACCCTGCTGCGCCTGCGAGATGTTAAAAAAAAAAAAAAAAAAAAGCTAAAGCAATTTGCGTGGCACAGAAGTAGACACGTCCCACTTTCTCCTCCTTTAATGCCACACAACCTGGCGGCCCATTTCATTTCTCATCACTCCTCCCCTGCGTGGAGGCAGATTTTCCCAAACACACGCCGCTCCTGTAAATTGGTGCGGGCGATTTAGCCGTTGCAGGTAATGCGGACGATGCATCAGGCACTCGGCCCGACGCCCCCGTGGGAGACAGAGCGGGTGGCGGCGCCCCCTCTGGGAGGTGGATAATGAATAGAAAGGAGTTAAGCAGATTTAAAGTTTCCTTCAGCCGGCGTTTGTCTGCAAACTTTGCTGGATTATTTCTCAGCCCACCACGCTGGCCGCCAGCTTGGTTTCAGTTTTCATTTTTTTGAATGTTTTTATTTATTATTTATTTATTTATTTATTTATTTTCGGAATCTAACATTCAGGCCTGTTTTCTAAAAAGGCGCCATGCCGCAGGGTTTGTTGTCTCATTACCTGCCTCTCTCCTTTCCCAACACCTTGAGCCCTGACCTGCCTGGCTGAGGACTCCCTGACATGAGGGGAGGTGGGAAGCAGGGGATCGAACCGTCGACCTCGCCGACAGGCCGATGCTGCGCTTGACCTCTGACGCCGCAGTGAGACAGCTGTCAGCAGGTTCCCCCTCCCTCAGCCGTTGTTGGCGAGTTGGTCCATCACCAACAGAGAAACATAAAGAAAAAGGAAGTCAAAATAAAGGAAAACCGCAAATCAAAAAATAAACCCCCTACTCCCTGTGTTCCCACTACATGGGGGCTGCGCCATTTTGTCGTGGTGTCCAAATTCTGAGTGAACATCGGCATTCACTACACACTCCACTCAATGTATCCCACAATGTATCGTTGAATGCAGTGTTCAACCAATAGTCACTTACCCAGCAATATATCCAATCATGCATTGTGCTCACGTTGACCCAGGTAGAGAAGGTGAGAGGAGACTAGAGTTATTGTTTTTAATGGGGGAAGACACTTATTATAATATGAACTTGTCACAATAATGCATGTGTATATTAATATCACATATTTATGTATTTATTTATTTATTACCACCGTCCGGAGGGATGTTTTGACAATGTGACTGCGATAATGTTATTAACAGTGCTGAGACCAGTGTCCAATGTTTTTGTTTTTTTTCCATTTAGCCATTGAGTGCACTATATAGTTGGAGACATATGACTCCCTGTATCGGGAGCAGGGAATGAGTGGGTTACTTTGGACTCAGCCACCTTCCTTTTTGCCCATGTTAAAAGAAATGAAAAGGTGCAGGAAGCTATCTTTAAACACCACAGAAGAAGAACTACAGGAAGGAACACAGGACAAGGTTGAGAAACCAGTAGCAGAATTGCCATCACTGTGGTCAAATGTCATAATAAATCTGGAGTCGTCCTGCTACTTTCATTAAAAAGGGCGGTGCTTGGTGTCAGGAAACGAATCCTTGAGCCAATAGGAGCTTGGAGCTGTTGCTAACATTCTGCAAATGATTGAAAACAGATCCAGCAGATCTGGGGAACATTTTTTGTGCAGTTTGTCAGTTTATCAGCACAAAGCACGAGGTTTAAAATGGAGCTTTTGTGCAGCGGAACAACTGCGGACATCGTTTGGGTTCTGTTTTTGGAAGGAGGAGACGACGCAAGCAGACTGAACTCCTTTCAGGATTTTCTGGGCTCCATCTCGTCACCTGAAAGTTTGACTTTGTGGATGTGCAGAATATCGTGTCAGCACTATTCGTTTTCCACAGGCTCCAATTCTGCAGGGAAACAACAGATAATGTATGAAGCCACACATCAGGTTGTTTTTATTTATTTTATTCCACTTCAGGTTTTGTGTTTTTCTGCCTCACACTCTGGATCGTCTGCGTCCCACTTCCTCTACATCTCCTTTATTATTATTATTATTATTATTATTATTAATAATAATACATACATATGTATATATATGTGTGTATTCCCACATGATGCAATACTTCGACATTTTTAGCAAGAAAAATAATAAAATCCTAAAATGATGGTGGTGTTTTTCCAGGAAAACACAAACATACATTTCAGCATTAAAAACGACACGGCTGAGAGGCACACAAGTGTTGTTTTTTTTTTTTTTTATTATTATTATTATTTATTTTTTCTTCTTCCCACAGCCTGCAAATATTTATTTTTGCTCTGTGGCTGGAAATCATTTAGAAAAAAAAAAGATATTTATTGGATGTTAGGTTTCTTTTTGTCGCAGTTGCAAACCACCAGGAACAAAACGGTGTCCAGTGAGTCACTGAAACACACAGAGGAAGAAAATCTTTTGGAAAACTTTTTATTCATTTCATACTCACAACGATGTTGATGTGAAACTAATGTGACAGTCTGTGACTGTGCATAAATGGGGCAAAAAAACAGTGATGAACGCTGGCGTCTGTATGAAACACGACTTGAATCAGAAAAAATAAATAAATAAAAAAAATCCTAAATCTGAAACTGAGCCTGTCGGTGACAGTAAACATGTGACAAAAGGGATGATTTTCAGCCATGGAACCGTCGCTGGAACATCTGCAGCCAAGTCGCGTCACTGCGATTTAAGCCAGCAAATATCCCAGAGTGCACTTTGCCTCCTGCGGCGCCACAAAACTGCAGCGGCATAATAAACATTATAATTAGGATTCGCTCTGGAATTATTTGTTCCTGGCGGTTTAATTTGGGGCCTTTAATTATGGCTAGGCGCTCTGAAGCTTCCCCTTAAAATCTATAAATATAAAGAGGAATAAATCAACCGACGTGATGCCTGAGAAAAGCAGGAAAAATCAGATTTCCTTTCTCTTATTTCCCTTTTTTTTTTAAGTGATTTTGATGGATCAGTTCAATCATCTGTCTCCTCACGGTGACAACGATGAGGATGATGAAGTGGCGTCGGCGCCCCCTGCCGAGACCAAACCTGACGCTGACAACCTCACGCTGCTCCCAAATGCAATCAGGATTTCACGCGGCATCTGGAGGAGTGTGCAAATAAGCGGATCAATATTCTGCGCAGCGGGCTTCACGTGCACTGACCATAGCAATGGCTGGAAGCCCAGCCGCAAACTTCATACATTAGTTAAAAAAAAAATAAAATGTGAAAAATGAAAGTTTACAAAACATCTGGTGTGCTGCTGCTAGTGTTGCTGAGTGTTGTCAGCTCCGCAGGAAGGACAGTAGCTATCGGCTGAAGTCACTAAATTATGTCATGTAATTGCAATAGACACTGCAGGGCTGTATGAGAGAGGAATAACTATATAGGAGCCTTGCAACTAGAGACAAAAACACATGAGTAACAATAGCTACATAATAACAAAATCAAAATTTTAACCATAAACTTGTGAAACATAAAATCAGTTCACATAAACATTCAATCAACTGAAATTGAGTGAACAACTGACTGAAAATACAGTCAGTCTGTCAGTTGGAGGTTTGACGATGATTTGATGATCACAGAGATGAAATTTGAGTGAAAAAGCTGTTTTGATTTTGGAAGAATCAGCGTTCAAAACAACACAATCAAAGAAGACTTTGCTCATCAACACATTCATCTGGCTGACTTTATTAATCAATGAGTAAACAACAAATCCCTTGATGCTTTTCTCTTTGTCTTGCCCCCTGTTTTGCTGCAGTTGCAGCTACACACATTGGGAGCATTTTAGCTTTCTATCGCTAATATTTTTAACATAAAAATGTGTGATCATCCGCGCTGCTACAAACAGCTCGTAAACAGCGTGAGCTTTTTTTTTTCCCTCCCACAATGCACTGCAGCAGCTTCATCCTGGCTACTTCTGCCGCCTCCGACACAAAGAGTCTCATCGTAAAGACGCCACTTGGCTTTTTACGGCCTGCGTGCTGACGGGACGTGCTACAACACAGCGTGTGTGTGTGTGTGTGTGTGTGTGTGTGTGTGTGTGTGTGTGTGTGTGTGTGTGTGTCAGGTTTGATGCAGGTGACGATGAGTGTGTGACTCACAGGTTGCGATGCTCTTCTATTAACGGGGTCAAGCCGACGGTGATGCAGCATCCACACCTCTCTCTCACTCTCCCGCAGCAGCCATTATTTACAACCTCACAGTTGCATTTTTTTCTTCTTTCCTCTTCGGCTTTTTCCTCTGTGTGGCGTTTGAGGGCAGCTTGCTGGTCTCGATTGCAGCCGCAACAACTGAAAACACTTGAAATTGCAGTTCAAGCTATTCTGTGTGTGTTCAGTTTTGATGTTCCATTATTTACAAGCTCACAAACGTGCTTTTTTTCAATCTCTGGCTTTTTTCCCTTTGTAGCCTTTGAGGGCAGTTCGCTGGAGTTTCTCAATTTTAGCCACACCAGCTGAAAATATTTGAAATTGCGCTTCCAGTTCTTCTTTTCTCCCTTGCTGGGGCTTCTCTCCTCCATCGCAGCTGAAAACACTTGAAACTGCTCTTCAAGCCCTTCCTCCATGGATGTGCTGCCGCCTTTCCCACTCCAAACCTCCTGCACTGGAGAGGCTGTTGGTGCTTCGGAGGAGCTGCTTCACTCGCTCACTCGCTCGCTCGTCGCGGTGGTCGGCAGTGGAGCGAGGGTGAGTGTGCCGGTGAGCGGGAGAAACTTAATTAAATCCTCAGTGTTTATTATTGCCTGAGTGCAGCGCATGTGCGACGCTGGCGCTGGAGGACGACCTCCGTCTGCAGCGGCTAATGACTCTCAGGGAAATTTAATAAGGAGGAAAGAGTAAAAAAAAAAAATACAGATTGTGTGTGTGTGTGTGTGTGTGTGTGTGTGTGTGTGTGTGTGTGTGAGAGAGAGAGAGAGAGAGAGAGAGTGGTGGTCACATTAATAATGAAAAAAGACGAAGGGGGGGGGGGGGGAGAGGCGTTCGGAGGAAGACAACTGTGCGCAGGGAGAGAGAGGATTGGTCCCGCGGAGTGAAGGATTCTGGGAAATTAAGTATGTTGGCCGTGTGCGATTGCACGATTGTGTGTCTTCACGTTACGCCTGCAGTTTATTTTGTGTCACCTCGCTTGACTCTTCGCTACGATTCTATTCACTCACGCGTCGTGTTCCATTTAATTGTTTTTTTGTTATTGTGACAGAATTGCACACGCACACACACACGCGCGCAAGGACACACACAACCACACACACACACACACACAAACACATCTCTGCAGCATCCATTCATTACCATTTCTTGCTGTCCTTGACTCGTCGGCTAATTGCTTTCTACCTGCTCCAGTGCTCGGTTATTGTCAAAAGAACAAGAAAAAAAAAATCGAAATAATTATAAAGGGAATAAAAAGAAAATAACCGGCCAGCAGGAATGATGAGAGAGAAATGACTCTCACGTACCGATGGAGATTTGATTAGTTCATATCAACTCGCTGCCTCGTCTGAATGTCCAATCTATTAGCGACTTTCCACACGTTGCAGGAGGGCAACAAATAAATAAATTGTTGTATAACTGGTGAATGAAAACAAGCAACGAGGCGAAAGAGAAGAGTCCCTTTTATAGCCGTGTTTTTTTTTAATTATTATTATCAACAAGCGTTGAAAGAATCATTTGTACGAGTCAAAGTAGCGGCTCGTCACTGAAATTGTGTTGGACGACCGTGTGAAGTTGAGCTCCACCAAGCCACCAGTCAGGGTTGTTTGTTTTCTTGTTGCTAACGTTGAGCTGAAGCTGGTTGACTCAGTGGAGGTGGAGCATGTCACAAGATCTGGATCTGAAGAAAAAAACAAAACAAACAAACAAAAATAAAACTCTTAAATATCAAAAATGTATATGAAAGTGAAAAATGAAAATAAATAATTTATCCAAAAGAAAGTGAATCAAAATGACATTGATCCTGAAAAATATTTTCTTACTATTTTTCTGTTTCTTGTACAAAAGCTTTTGGCCCCAGTTAAGCTTCATAACGTCAGACCTTTTACACAGCGACTGCTGCAGAAATACCGAAAAGGAAGTGAATCAACGAGCCAATCAAATCTTCTTTGTTCCTCCTTTCTCTTTTTCTTCTCCATCCTGTTTTTGTCAGAGCACAAACAGGCCAACAAGCAGAGCCGCAGCTTTTGTATCTCCCTCAGCCGCTCGGCGCTGCCCGCACATGAAGCCCATTGTGCTTGGATGACTGAATGGACGGACGCCCCTGGCGGCGGGCCACTCTTTTTGTTTCACCCTTTTCACGCTCATAAAAAACTGTCACTCAGTGCCCCGGTGCTCCGCTGCGGTGTGCACTTCATTCACAGGAGGCGCCGTTCAAGGAGGTTCCTCACTGTTGATTCGGCAGCTGCACCGCACACATCCACGAAACTACACGAGCACACACACACACCCACGCACGCACACATACACACACACACCGGCCGTGCGACCGCGCTAAGCCTCGTCAGACAAACAAAAAGTCAAACAAACAAAACTTTGCAAGACTCACATTTCAGGTACTTTACTTTGAAAAGTAGCCAAGCTTCCCACTTCCACCTTTGCTCATCTGACTGTGGCCACGCCTCCGCAGCCGCTCGCAGCCAATCACCAGTCATCAGGTGATGAAGACGAATAAAGAAAACCAATGGTGAATAATTGATGCTTGGAAAAAATGCAAAGTTTGTTGTTTTTTGTCCCAACTGATGTAAAAATATTTTTTTAACCACCTGACGTCCCCTCGTGTCTCTTTACATTGTTTTGATGTTGTAGCTCGTTAGTTGGCGGCAACGTTTGCTTTCTGTCCCACATTTCGTCTTTGTCCGCGCTGAAACTCAGACTCGCTGTAACTCGGCGGCCAGGAGGAGGCGCTCGCCGCGATTTCACCGTGCTGACGGCAATAGATAGATAGATAGATAGATAGATAGATAGATAGATAGATAGATAGATAGATAGATGAGGACCAGAGGAGTCCGCTGGGGGTTTATGAACTTTACAACTCAGTGTCGTTGTCACAAGTGACTCAGTTCGACCTTCAGGACTCCATCATTGTTGTTGTTATCGACAACATTTCTACTTTATTTCCAAGACTTGTGATTAGCATGCAGAACCGTTTGCATGTGCTCAAGATTGTTCTTTTTTTTTTTTTTTTTTTTTACCAGGTCGGGCACTTTGCTAATTCCACCTTCGCAGACGGAGTCATTGCGTAACGTGTTTGCCAGCGTCGCTGCCAAAGTGTTTGTGAACATCTGTTAATCTCCCTGCGGCTGCCAGCAGCGTCAGTCGAGGCGGAGCTGCAAACTTTAAGACCCGCAATATTTTTTTTCTCGTCTCTCTAAATCCTGAGGAGGACTTACAGTAAGAGAGCAGACGACTTCCTGCTCGCTGATGGATCAGCGTGTCCCAGTTTCAGCAGCCGCCTCCTCCTCCTCCTCATCCTCCTCTTTCTCTTCTTCCTCCTCTTCTCTTCTCCCCTTTGGTCTCGTCGTCTCCTCCTCGTCTCTCCGTTACAGTAGAGAAGCAGGTCACCATCTGCGGGGGAGCGAGTGAGACTCGTCATCTATTAATCATGGCTACATTTGCCGCCATATTTAACGGTTGCAACGTTGATTCGTGCGGATGTTCAAAGACGGCGCTGAACAGGGTGAAGTTGGAACGAGTTGGAAGTTACAGCAGCAACGGGACATCAAAATTTTGGATTTTTTTTTTTTTTTTCATATTTCATCCCAAAACTTGGAGACTGAAACTGGTTTCCGTCGGGATTCAGCTGACTCCTCCACCAATCAGACTGGAGAGTGTTGCCCAGGAAAACATTCATTGACTGGAAAGGTTCAGGGACCTGCAGCATCGAATCACCTGGTCTCTCTAAAACCAGTGGGAGACAAAAAGAAAAAAAAAAGTTTTTTTTTTTTCATTTGCTCAACTGCACCAAAGTTTTTAGGTGCAGGAGCTGAAAAACATATCACTACTTCACATCTATTGTCACATGACAGAATAAACTTTATTGACTTAACTTTATTTCAGATCCCTTCTGCAGTTACAGTGAGAATCTAAATTTGTCCCCACCTCACCCCGACGCTCTGAAAACTACCACTCACTACCACTGATCAGGAGTCACACCGACCAATCACAGAAGCAGCTGAGGTTCTCGGCCCCGTCGCTCCACCTCAGACCTGAAATCAGCCAATCAGGTGGAGAAGAAAGCCCAGAAAAGAAAACCGTCGCAGCTGCAGATCTCACGTCTATTCTTCTGCACTGTGTAACTCCCGGCTGGTCACATGGTCTGGCTAACCCCGCCCCCCGCCAACTCCGCCTGCCGGCGACACGCTACTGCCGCCGCCGCCGTCCCCTCCAGCGTGTTAAACATCCCATAAAGCAGCGACCTTTAATGAGGGAACCTGATTGGTTGACATTTGCACCGACAAGCAAACTTGTGTTCTGCCACTGTAACAGAAAATCAATGACACACACACACACTCACACACACAGATGCACGTGTGTGTGTGTGTTAGGACTGTGGGCAGAGATGCTGCAGGCCAGCAGTTAAAAGCCCATAAATCCTGAGCGCAGACGTCCAATCAGAGGCAGGAATAAGAGAACAGCAGCGGCAGCGGCGGCTCTTTCGGGGTTTTGAACGACTCATCCATTTCAAAGCGATTCACCCAGTCCAGGAGTCGATCACAGACGGAGCTTTCAACTGTATTTTTAAAGGTTCCATATTCCCGTTATGTGAGAACTGTTTGCAGCCTCTTGCTGGAAGCGTTGCTTTGTTCGGACGAAAACAGGCGTTTGGAAGGGCGCCAAAACAAGGCGGAGCCAACACTGTGGGGGAGGGGGTTGCGTTCACTATCCTGCTGGCGGAACCAGAGCCCCTTGCGACGTCACTGAGCATCCAAGCTGCAGATCAAAAGCCGACTGCAGCCTCCTGTTAAAGTCGATCGAAGCGCTCTGATTGGTGCGACTCAGGCTCATTCCAGATATATTAGTAGTTTGACCAGCAGAAGAAGAAACTTACAGACTTCTTTTCAATTTCTCCAGCAGGGCGCCGACTCGGCGAGGTGAAGTCGGCAGGTTCCGTGGTTCTTCACCGCAGCGACTGGATTTGTCAAGATTTGTCTTCACTTTCAGGGCAGCAAATTAAAAGATAAACACTGCCTGTGGTTTTGTGTCTCCCAGACTGCGGTGATTTCTCTCCACTCAGAGGGACTCTCACGCCGGGAGACGCGAGGCTTCGGACTCGGAGCCTCTCCGACGACCGCATCCCCGCTCGCCTCCTGTCGCTGTGGGCTGTCAGCTACATCAAAGTGTCTCAAAGAGAAACGAGTACAAAAAAAAAAGAAAAAGAGAGACCCGCAAAGAGTCGTTTGATCTCTGCAGCACAAAAAAAAATAAAATAAAGGAGGAGGAGGAGAAGCATCTCCGGCTCCCCGAGGCGGCGCTTGCTAACTGTTCAGGTGCGTCGACACAATAGGCTGCAGGAATATGAAACATTCATCTTTTCTTTAAAAAAAGAAAAGAAGAGGAGAAGCCATGCATGCATTAGTATCCGGCTCTCATCGGCCACTCAGGAGGAGAACTTCAAAAAAAAAGGAAAAAAAGACAAAGGTGTTGTGAACGCTCACTGGGACGCCACTGACCTTCGGGCAGCGATCAAAGAGGAGCAGCTTTGTCTGCTGTTAATATCAAGTGATGAACATTCTGCCGCGTTGCTGCCCTTTATTTCTGCTGCCAGGCTGGCCGGTCAGCCGCCCGCCGCCTCCGGAATGAAGATGAGGTTGAATAGACGCGACTGCTGGATGAGAGCAGCGGCTCTCTTTGTGTCATGGCGGATGCTCGGTTAAATATTTGTAGTTCTTATTTTATTTACTATCAGTGGATCGATGACAGACTGTTTTAGGACTTTTCCCGAACATTACTGAAAGACCTCGACGAATCAGAGTGAGCGGGTTTGAAATCAGACCCGCGTTCACCTTTTGACCTGTGAAAGCTGTGAATTACCGAGTTATCCGAGTCTTTCGAAGCAACTCACCGAATCACCCACTGGCTGAACCGGTGAAGTCGACTCGTCGAGGTAGGCCAGAAAGAAAAAAGCATCGCAGAGAGATTGATTCCACCAGGGAGGGAGAAAAACACACACACACACACACACACACACACACACACTGCTAACACATGCTCTTCACTTTTCTTTTCTTTTTTTTAAAGCTCCATTTAAATTTTGGCAGCGGCCGTGCAGCCGGTCGATGCGTCCGTCCGATCGATCACACGAGGCGAGAGTTGAGCTGAGCTGCGTTCATACTCGCTCTTCCTCTCTCGCCCGTAGCTGCTGCTAATTGTCGCACACAGGAAATCACAGGGGAGGATGTGTAGGATTTCACGGGGTGGAGGTTGGGGGTAGTACGCTTGATCGATCTTTAGTGTTTGTTTTTTTTCGTCATCAGGTTTCCTGTGCTCACGTCTTTTTTGAATTTAAAAAATGTAACATTTAAATTCTGATGATGGTTTAATGTTGACACGAACAGAGGAAATATCCTGACATGCAGAGGCCCCATGCAGACTGCTGCTCAGACCTGGAAAACATAAAAAAGATCTCACCGGTGTTTTATTATTGGAGCAGCATCGTCAGCTGACCTGCATGTTAATGGCTTCCTTGTCGGGGTCGAGTGGCGTATTAAAGTTCCTCCCCAGTGGGGAAGGAAGGAGGTCTTCATCACGCCGGCTGATAATCTGCATCCCGATGAGATTTGACGTCACCCTTTCCTTTTTTCCACCCTTTCCCCCGCCGTTTAGCATTAATCTAAATTTCATCTCCTGCAGTCGTTGTTCCTTATCGCTTCAGGAGTTTCAAAAAAAAAAAAAAAAAAAAAAGAGTCCACCTATATTCGAGTCCCGCGCTCTCTTTTCATTAGCAGATAGCGACTTCCTCTCCGGCTCCCATCGCCGAGCCGTCACATCAGGAGCCTCGTTCATCCAGGCATCGTTAGCGGCGCCCCGCGCACATTTGCACAGGCGGGTGAGGTGTGGCCATGCGCATCACACGTCTGACATGTCTGTGCGCGCGTGTGTGCGCGCCAACGTGTGTGTTCGTGATCTGCATGAGCTGCGTCTTCGCATCCGTCGCATTAGAGACTCTTTCTCATCAGTCACCCTTTAAGGTGAAATGTGTTCATTCCACCAGCCTGAACTCGAACTGCTTTGTATCCCACTCAGTGCCGGCACGTCCCTCTGTGATGTCACAAAGGGCGCCGACGCAGATCCCGGGTTCGGTGGCGCTACCCGGCCGGGCTTTTGCTCCGCCCTCCTCCCCATCTTTCCCCAAACATGTGGAAGATTCAGGGTGCGAGCAGAATCAGTTTTGGCTGGAGGCTGTAAACAGAGGGCTAAACACGCTTCTTCTGGGAGACAGAGAGAGTTTTTGGCAGGTTTCACTGGAGTCTAGGATTTAAAAAAAAAAAAAGTGAAAATGGTTTTGAACCACTGAACCAAAAGTTTGAGGCAAAACGTTTTTTTTTTTAATTTCAATTAGCACAACTGTCGTCGGCTGCAGCTTTGACACAAACTTCATCGTGTCGTTAAAGTCTGAAAAGTAACTCTGGACCTACTTGGAGATTCCAGGAAGTCGTTTGTTCGGCTCAAGTGGCTTTTAAAGTCACTTAATGTCTTTGAAAAGGCTTTTAGTCTGCCACTTGTTCACCCCTCCGTGTAAATATCAGAGAGAGGAACGGCGTCCTGGAGGGGAGCCACACTTGACCCACGGCTTTCTGCAAAGATCGTCCTCTTCTAGTGGCAGCGGCTCTTTTTTATTTTCTCCTCCTTTTTTCCTTTTGATAATTGTCTAAAAATCTCCAGCAGTGCATCAACTGCAGATCGGGGATGATTAATTTTCCTGCGGGCCTCTTGGGGAGATTAGCGGTCGCCTGTTTGATCAGCGAGTGGCCGCTTAATTTTTCAGCAAACCTGAATCAATCCGCAAGTTTTTCGGGACTGAGCCCCAAGGGCAGTTTTTTTTAAATATTCATTTGGCTGGTTGATCCAGCGTTGCCGCCAACATGGGAGTCTTCTCCCCAAACCAAGATGAGGGTTTGTGTCTAATTAATGGCGACGTGACAGCAAGCAGAGTAGAACTAACGCGTCTTTGCCAAGACTCATATGTCATTGAAGCAGCTGCAGCTTTGTTGATCCTTTGGTGTCCTCCATCAAAACTGTTTCAAGGTCTTTGTCTTCTGTCCACCATCCCAAAAAGCCTCCAGAGCTTCAAGAAACAGCACAGTTAGCCCTCTGTTTACAGCCCCCTGTTGAGGACGGTGCTTCTTTATGGGATGAACCTCGTGTGTGGACGGAAGGCGGAGCTAACAACAGGCTGGGGGTGTGGCCTCTGACCACTAAATGGGGTCCGTGATTGGTGGAACTGGTGAGATCTTTACATGGGGAGTTGCATGTTGGTTTTTCTTAATTGTTTTTTTCTTAAAATTAATTAACTTTACACACTCCTCACCTGATATATTCCCATACAGTAGCTGCTAGTCTCTGTGCCGTGTCCTCGCTGCACGGCTGCGTGGAGCCTCCTGATGTTGATGGGAGGTGAAACCGACTACCAAGCAAGATAGAACGACTGCAGGCAGCCTGAGCCGGAAGAGATTATCGTCATATTTGACAAATCAAAAATCTCCTCCTCCTCGTGTCTGCAGGGTTTGAAATGATCAGCTGTCTGAGAAGACGGGAGGGCTGCTGACCAGTGCGCCATTGAGCTTGCTAACCTGCTAGCCAAAGCCAGCCCTACTAGCACAGCCACTCCTGCTAGCCCAGCTAGGCCTGCTCGCCTTGGCAGATTTTGTTTGAATAAGACTTTGGCTCTCAGCTGGTGAATATAACTGCTAATAATGACAGCAGAATTTAAGCTGCTGTCTTCCCTTTTTCTCTGCATATTTCATCCTTGGATTTTTTACTCTCAAGTTCAGGTCAAATTCACATCTAAACTGGAATTTAAACAGGAATTGAAGAAATAAAGACAATAAGTCTCTTTGCTGGGATGAAACTATTACTAGGTAACAGGTCAGTTTGACCTGAACCCATGCTGTGAAGGTTCTGCAATCAGCAGTACAATTTTGTATGATTTTCAGTTCTTTTCCGACAAACTGAGCTGAGTGGAACAAAACAAACAAACCACTGGAGATGAATGAGAGTTAAAAAAAAACACAAAAAAAAACCCCACACACTATGATTTATTGAATAAATAAAACCTCAGAGTCCCGTCTGGACTCCGTCCGCCTCCCAAGTCTGAGAGCAACAAAACCATCTTGGTGGATGTTTTTATTAATTGCCTCCTTGTCTGCGGCTCCCACAGCCTCCCAGAAGCTTCATCTGGTTCCCGCTGCGGGGTTTTTGAAAGAATATTTTTTCTGGAGTTGCATTGAGCCTCTGGGGGACCAGGAGCCAGACTGAAACTCGGGCTTCGCCTCTGCTACTGCTACTGCTGCTACTCGTACTAACCGCGACACTTTGCCAAAGTTACAACTTCACTCTTAAAATGTTCCTCGTCAGATGTTACAGAGAAGCCACAGAGAAAAAGTACAAGAGAGTATTAAAAAAAAAACCTGAAAGTATTTTTTTCCTTTCTTTTTTTTTCCAAGGACATGGAAATTCCAAGTCAAATTGGATTCCAGGTCGGCCTCCGGAGACAGGACCGGTGGCCCCTTCTCAGCCGTCTTTTCAACTGTCGGGAATCAAACAGCAGCTCACACTTTCATACCGGATTAACGGCGGAACACAGGAGCCTGGCACCGCCTGCCGTTCCCAGCCTCGCCGTGATTAGAGGACCTGGAGGGCTGTGAAGGCCGAGGTCGGCTTTGATGGAACCTCTCGGTTCTCCATGCAGCCGCGACAGCTCCCTCGTTTATCGCGGGAGCCTCGGCGGGAAGTGCCGAAGCTGCCGACGGGTGAAGGAGGAGGAGCTCCGACAATCTGGACCTTGTCCAGGCTCCTGTGAAGACACCTGGAACACCTGAGGCTGCACCTGCAACCAAAGTCCTGCTGACGAGTCTGATTTCTTGGTGATGTGTTGAATTCTTTGAAGGCCCTGTGCGCTGTCTCATATAAATGTACACACATATACAGGTACTACCCGAAAAATTAGAATATCGAGTAAAAGTTGTTTTATTTTGGTAATTTAACATAAAAGATGAAACCAACAAATTTTATTGAGCCATTACACGCAAATTGACATCTCAAGCAGTTCCTTGTTGTAACTTTGCTGATTAAGATTTTCAGGTTATTAAAACCACAAACCCACAAACTCAGAAAATTATTATACAATTTGAGGGTTTTTTTTAAACTGCAAGACCTGATCAGCAAAATCCAAAGAAATAAAAACTTTAAATATACTGATTTGCATATTATTTGTTTATATAATATGTCAAATTCACCTTTTAAGTTGAATTGCAGAAATACAACATTATCCACTGAATGACTCATTGTTTTACTTCTTTCACTTGCTGATGCAAGTGCTTTAAAAATCAGTTTAACTCCTCCCTATTTTTTTTTCCTGAACCACCGGCTGACACTTCCAGTCAGTGCGACTTGCCTCATCGTCTTTTCTGTGCCACCGCTGCATCACTCGGCGCCCCCTGCTGCATGAGGACAAACTTTTAGAGTCTCTCCTCCTCTCCCCTCCCACCCCTCCACACTCCCCCAACCCACCAGCTGCTGCTGACTGAGATTTTCTCCGCAGCAGCAGCAGCGGCATGAATGGGAATAAATGAATAGATTTGCGTGTGTTACTCTCCTCCCACTGCTCCCAAGATCTGTCCTGACTCTCTGAGAGCCGCGAGAGGCTGTGAAGTGGCTGTTTCAGCAAAACTGTGTGTGTGTGTGTGTATGTGCGTGCCCGCGTGCTTGTGTGTGTGTGTGTCTGTGTAAATTGTTAGCCTCCTTCAGCAGCATTAAAACAGGTTTTTGACTTTGGATTCTCATCCTTTAATGGAACACTGGGCGTCAACAGGCTCCTCATCCAGGTGCCGCCTCAGATTTCTGCTCTTTCTGTAGTTTGATTCCCACCCATTAGCCTTCAGGTTTGGACTCTCATCCTGCCCTCCTTCCATCCATCCACCTTCAACTTTTCCACCTCCTCCAGAAAACACACAGTTTTTCTTATGAGCTCGCGTCAGGACTTTCTAAGCAGTGAAGCTCCAAAAAAAAGAAACAACAACAAACGTTTCAGCAGCAGGTGTGGAAGGAACCAGTGAAAGGTCTCAGCTGCTGCTGCTGCTGCTGCTGCTGCTGCTGCTGCTGCTGCTGTTTTTGTTTCCCCGGCTTCCTGACAACGACTGAAGAATTTATATCCCGAAGCTCATCAAAGAGGGGCAGCGGAGTCGGAGCCCAGGTCTTGGCCACGTTGTGTAAAATAAATGAGCCGGTCCCTGTTGAATCATGCAGAGGAGGAGCAGAGCAGCGGTGCCGCTGCTCTTTGTCCGGCAGGGCGGGAAGAAAAAAAAAAAAAAAGGAATTCTTGGGTGTAATATTAAAATGGACACACTGCCGTTATGCAGGAGTGATGGGCGGCGAGGTGGGAGGGGTCACGGCGTGCAGGCTGACCGATGGAGAATCCAAAATCAGCCTCCTGCTTCTAGCATGGACTGTGTGTGTGTGTGTGTGTGTGTGTGTGTGTGTGTGTGTGTGTGTGTGTGTGTGCGTGCGTGTGTGTGTGTTCAAAGGGCAGCTCGAGGTTGAGCGAGCCGGATAACACAGTCGCCTCAGTGCAGGCTGGGGGCCTGCGTGTGATGAATGGGGTCTCCCAGGCTGGCAGACAGGGGGCGCAGCTGCTGACATGAGATGTGCAACATGGATTTATCTGCAGCCAGAGAGAAATCAATTAGAGCTCAGCTGAGTGTGAGTGTGTGTGTGTGTGTGTGTGTGTGTGTGTGTGTGTGTGTGTGTGTGTGTGTGCGTGACTGTGTGTTAAAGTCATCCTTAAAGTCATCACAACCCAAACTTTTTTTTGTTTTTTTGTTTTTTTTTGTTTCTTTTTTTCAACCAAAAATCCCATAGTCTGAGATTAAAAGGCAGCAGCCCTGCAGGAGCCAGCACACACACACACACACACACACACACACACACACACACACACACACACACACACACACACACACACACACATGCACGCACGCGTGCACACGCACACACACACTTGCATGCACACACATGCACTCACACACTCGCACACACGCCTGCACCCAAGCCTCTGAATGTGTTTGACCCACTTAGAGAGGCGGCAGATTAGCGGGAAGCACCAAACCGCAGACACGCACACACACACATAACACACAGACAGACTCACAGACAGTTTTTCCCGTCACACTACGAAGGTGAACAACAGGCCAAGTTCCCAAAAATACCGCAGAAATCTGTCTGGGCCAGCGGATTACTGGAGGCAACATCCACCAGCGTCTGCCGGTGGTTGCTGCTCACCGTCCAGCTAACTTGTCCCCAGCAGGAGGGAAGCAAAGACAAAGTCAGCTGAAAGGAAAATAAATAAATAAATAAATAAATAAATAAATAAAAAATACAGTTACCTTTTAAAGGTTCTTTGGATCAAAATGCTTAAACTCTATTCAGGTTGATCTTCTGAGAAGCTGTTTGGCCAAGTGTCCTGGCCAAGTTCAGTGTCCTGATGGGCCGTGCAGAATCTTACCCCTCAGCCTTTTTCTCCTGCTGCGGTACAGAGTTAGCAGTAAGCGGGGGTGATACTGGGGACTTGGTATCAATCCCATACCAAGTGAATACAGGGCTAGTATGGCCACAACCAGTACCAGTGGCCATACTTTTTACCTGAAATGTCATGACCAGGGCGACACGGTAGCTCAGGGGTTTGCGCCATTGCCTCACAGCAAGAAGCTTGCAGGTTCGGTTCCAGGCCTGAGGCTTTTCTGTGTGGAGTTTGCATGTTCTCCCTGTGTCTGCGTGGGTTCCCTCAGGCTTCCTCCCACAGTCCAAAAATATGAATGTCAGGTGAATTGGGAACCATAAATTATTCGGTGGTGTATTTGAGTGTGAATAGTTGTTTGTCTCTCTGTGTGGCCCTGTGATGAACTGGCAACTTGTCCATGGTGGTGATTATTGTCCTGTAAAACCCAGGACAAAGATATTTAGGCGAATAAACATGTTCTTTATACAATACAAAACCAATTTAATAGTATAAAAATAAAAATAATTACGTACAATTGTTAAAAAAAAGTCACTTGTGCAAAATAACAAATGGTAATGTAACAAATTAAAAACCGAACAATGTGAGGAGGCGGTAGGAGGGGGTTGCAATTAAATCATCGATCAAGCAAGTAAGGATCTGAAACCAAGACTCACTTTAGTATCGACACTATTGATATTTAGAGCGATACGCGATGCTCTAATTACCAATGATTAGTTGCGGTCTTGAGGTACCAAGAGGGGGCAGCGGTGCGCTGGGAGCGACCCCGGTGGTGAGGCCTTCACCTCCACACTCATTATCGCCGCCACCACCACAGGAAGGAGGCCTTGACGCGCTGCAGAAGGCGCCTGCTGGGGAGAACTTTCCAGAAAATCCTATTAAGTGGCTTATTGCTGGACATGTATTAGTAATATGAGTCATTAGCTGTAGCCTTTTTCTCCCAGAAGCCTCCTGTTTAATACTTATTAGCACAAGGTTACACCCCCCCCCCCCACACCCCCGCACAGACAAACTATGCACTGATTCGTCTTCAATGATTTTCTAAGATTTAAAATTAGTCAAAAACAGCTGTTCTGCTCTCAGATTAAACATTAAGAGTGTTTCTCTCTCTCTCATCCCAGTGAAGGTCGACTCGTTGCCTTGATCGGGAAAACCTTCATAAAACAGGCCTGATGAACAGTGCAAGAATGAGAAAATTGTCTTTTCTTTTTTCTTCAATAATTATTGCAAAAATAAACACAAACCGCAGGACCATAATTTGTCAGCGGGGGGCATCCTGGAGGAGCGAGAGAGAGAGAAAAATCTGATGAGTCATCACAATGCCCTTGTTATTGATGGTAACACCGAGTGGAAAGAGCGAAAAGGAGAAAAAATGTGTTTCAACTTTTTAAATAAATAAACGTTTTTCCTCAAAGTCTTTTCTTTGTTTGCTTTTGTCGTCTCTTCTAACAAACGTTATCAGGACGAATTTAGACAAAGAAAAGTTACCTTCCAAATTTGTGTTTGGCTTAAAAGCAAAAGATGATAGTGACCTTGGCATTCGTGCGCGTTCACCCACACATACACACACACACGCACACACACACGCACACACACACACACACACACACACACACGCACACACAACCACACACATACACACACACACACACACACACACACACTTGCAGAATGTGTTTCAGACTTTGGCTCTATGTGTGCGGGAAGAAGAACCTTTGAAGGCAAAATAAAAGTCAGCGGCTGCACCGCAGGCTGCCACGGTGTCACCTTTACTACAAGGCATACACACACACACACACACACACACACACACACACACACACACACCCGCGCGCGCACACACAAATCAATTTCCGCTGGATCCAGTGTAAAAAATCCTCAGAAATGTCCAAGATTCTGTCTATAAACGTGTTTGAGAGCGTTCAACAGATACTATTATTATTATTATTATTATTATTATTATATTATTATTATTATTAGATGATGATGATTTTTACTGTCAACATTCTGCCCGTTGTTGGATATTTATCCTCCAACCATGCTGCTCTTAATAAAATAACAACAACAATCACAGCAGGAAATTGGGATGTTTTCTCACGCTGCTGATGTGTTTGTCCTAAATCACCCTCGTAGACCTTTACTTGCTGACTTATTCATGTGTGTATTTTTTTTTGTGTGTATCTCAGCATTTGTGTGAGTCACCGCTTCTTCTGCTTCTCACGTTCCATGGCGGGAGCCCATCTGCCTCACTCGGCCCTCTCTCTTCCCGTGCCCTCTTTGTTTTGGCCCCACCGGGCTGCCGTCAGCGGAGGGGAACGTGGCCGCGGGGCACCAGGCAGCTCCGCCTCTTTAATAATTCACCGCTTGTCAACACAGATCGCGCCGCTGCTTCCCTCCTCCTCCACCGCCAACACCATTTGCTCGAGCAAACTCTGCTAAACGCCTCTGCTGGTTCCCGCAACAGTAATTAGGAGCTTCTTGTCGATCGGCACCTCCTGTGGTTGATCAGCTGACCGGGATGCACGGCGGCCTTGGCAGGGGCTTTTCCAGGCAAGTGCAGTTTCACCTGGTCAATCTTCTCATTTGACTGAATCTCAGCAGAAGTAAAAAAAAAAAAAAAAAAAAAAAAAACATTAAAAAACATCATGGAAATCTACATGCAGTTTGTGGTTTTATGTTTTGAGGTTGTCTTCACTAGATGTCGTAGTTTTCAGTTGAAGGGGGAATGCTGGGACCAAACAGGGAGCCTGTCCGCTCTTTTATGATTTGTTTAGGGACAGCTTTGGGTGGAGGCAAAGAGAAACAGCCTATCAGAAGCAAGAAAGGGTGGGTCTTTGCTGAATGCAAAAACAACACACACAAACACGCAACACAGGACGTCCTGTGTGCGATCCATGAGGTGACACATATGACGGGACCGCTGCTTCTCATTGGACAAGGTCAAGTCCGTAAGAAAGTCTGGGATATTGGAGTGTTTTTTTTTAGTTATTTTTTTTCCCAAGCGGCTTGTTTGCCTGTAAATGAGTGTTTAGGCTTTTAACAGGATATGCTATTATTAGCGCTGGATGTTGTCAGATGGCCACTAGTTGTTGTTTGCCAGAAACAAATTCACGGTGGGCAAACAGAGAGTTGTGGGATGAGAATATGGGATTATTTAGCCGCCGCTAGCTCGCACTGCTCTACACTACTCGTAGCAACCGCAGTTAGCAGCGTCAATAAAACCCAACTGCACTGGAAACAACCAATCAGTGCACATTGCAATCAAAATGATGCTGCAAAACTTTGGATTACATTCACTGTTGAAGAAGCTGAACAAATCTTAACAATAATAATAATAATAATAATAATAATAATAATAATAATAATAATAATAATAATAATAATAATAATAATAATAATAATAATGATAATAATCAGCTCCAGTTCGGCAGCTTCACGCAAATGGAGGCGCTGCGGAGAGAAAATCCTTTTCTCTAATTTCAAACACTGTCACGCCTTCTGATCAGTGCAGAGCCAAACAGCAACGGCAGCAGATTCCTCTGATTGTCAGGAGGGAAGAACTGTGCAGCCAGAGCCCGCCGGCTTTAGCGGCTTAACATAGGCGGAAATAAAAGGAAGTGGGGGGGGGGACAGAAAAAAAATAACACCTCAGAACAGAGCAACTTCAGTCGGGCGGTTTGTTAGGGACGGCCCGTTTAATGAGGAAACAAACTGCAAAACACAAAGATCTGTGGGTGGCGGTAGAGGCGGTTTCTAATGAACAACCTGAGACTGATGCACGTCACTGGATAATTCCTCATGTTCCCGACCAGCAGCGACGACAACACGGAAGAAAAAAGGCCAATTACAGCCGGCAGGCAGAATAATAAACAGTCATTACTCTGCAAAATTCTGACAATTGCTGCGTGACCTGACAGGCTGCCATTACCTCTGACACACACACACACACACGCACACACACACACACACACACACCCTCCAAGTGTAGAGTGAGTGGCTTCATGACACAGTAGGGGTGGATGACACTGGTGATTTTGGTATTGATCCAATAAGTACATAATCAGTACTGTCGAAATGTTACGAGTGCAAAATAACAAAACAAGCAACAGGGTAACAAAATATAAACCTAACAACAGAAGCTGTGATGAAGTTGAAGTCATTTGTCTCAAAGAGAAATTGCAACAAAAGTAACAAACTCATTACGTAAGTATTGCTCCGATACCAATACTCACCTTGGTATCGGCACTATTGATATTTAGATGGATACGCCCAGCCCTACCTTACACAGGAGGACATGGAGGGTGATGAACAGGTCATTGCCACCATCGGGTAGTTGGTGCGAAACTGCTTGAATACTAAAGTCATCAAGATCCGAGAGGAACTACGAAAGGAAGATTTTCCCTTTTTACATAAAACTCGTGACTAAACTTTTTACCAATTTCAAAATAAATTGCCAGATTGTATTAGCAGGTGTTACCTCCCAGAATCTCCCCTCGATCATTAAGCTGTCTAATTAATTTTTTTCTCTGTGTGTGTGTGTGTGTGTGTGTGTGTGTGTGTGTGTTTTTTGTTTTCCAACTCCACGGTGGAGTTCTCTTCTCCAAACAAACTTTATCCGGAACCATCGCCGCACCCCCATCACCCCCGTCCGCCCCGAAAATTTCTCCTGCGGCTCTCCACGTTGGAGGAAGCTGAGCGCTCAGTCGGTGCTGAGACGATGGAGGAGAAGCTTCCGGGGCCCCAGCAGCAGCAGCAGCAACGGCATCTTAGATCAATAGTCCGGAGAAAAGTCACACACACACACACACACACACACACACACACACACACACACACACACACACACAATAAGCGTCAACACAATTCTCTGGTTTGCTTTTTTCCTTGACGCTGTCGCGGCGGCCCCACCAGTTCCGAAGCTAATTTAAAAACCACTCGTCTCTTCCTGACTTCTTCCGCTTTCCCCTCTCACTGGGGGGACATGAAGGTTAGCGCAGAACGAACGACCCGTTTGACACACCAAGTTAATTTTAGCTGTTTCCATGATCTCCGAGCTCGGCTGCGGCTCTGCGTCTCTCATAACTCGGAACTGCTGTGTACGTCCCTGCGCTAATTAGATTATGGGATTAAACTAATGATTCCTAAACGCGGCATCAAACGCTTGGGTGGCGTCGGACACACACCCACACACATACACACATGGCAGGAGGCGGAGTGGGACTCGAAACCGTTTCGACGGGTCACAGAGTTCCTGCTAGCGTCGCCCTTTTTGCTTCAGTTCAGTCCAGTAAACAAGTCGGATGGCTCTTAATTGCGAACTTTTTTCCCCACATTTTTATTATTAAGCACCGGCTGAGCTGCCTGAGACTGTTAAACGCTCATCTGAAAGCACTTTGACTTAACGGCTGGTTTCTGCTGCGTGGAGCTCCATGATGTCAACGCAAACAAATTATTTTCAGTCCGTCCCACATCATTAGCATTAGATCATTGCCAGCTGCGTGTATGTTTTGCCACCACCGCCGCCGCCGCCGCCGCCTCCTTATTGCTGGAGCCAGTGCGACTCCCCCCCCTTCAGTAATTCCATTTCCAGCCCCCGGGGCGTATAATTATGGGTTTATTGGCGGCCGTGTCCCGGCCGGATGTCAGCGGTCGTCAGCATCAGCTCCTGCTCAGACTCGTCGGTCACGGTCAGCGTGACGTGGATCTCCGTAAACACGGCCGCCCCTTTAATTGGCTGCTGGTTAAATACTTTTTTCCCCTCACAATTAGCAGCTCCCGCCTTCAATCCAAAACAAGGAAGCGAGCTGAGAGTTGGGAGAATGTTGCATTGCACCTGTGCTTCTTCTTTTTCTTCTTTTCGCAGTGAATCGCAACAGACTCTTATGCAACACGTCTCCAGAGGCTCCACCTCTCAAAAGGTGGTACGTGGGACGGCAGACAGCGGCGGTGGAGGCGGAAGCCCCAGAGGCAGATTACAGTTCCACGGTGTCTTCACTTTATGGACAATATAATCAAACTCCCACGTCATGACGGTGCGCCTGTGTGTTTATATGTGTGTGTATCTGTGTTTTGAGCCAAAAGGAGGCAGAGAAAGTGAGCCATAGCGACCCATCCTCCTGCTTGCAGGAGGTTGTAATGCAATTAAATAGTTCCATCACGCTCTTTTACTTTGAAAAGATTGAAAGATCTTAAACAGCCCCCGCAACTGCAGGCAGCCTCCAAACCAGCAGGGGGCAGAGTCAGGAAGCGCCTGGAACGGTTGATAGCTTCGGAGGTCGACTCGTCAGCCTGGAAGTCAGATCAGGCTGATCACTGTTCAGCAATCAACCACAACCGTCTGTGCATGAAAACAGGAAGTGGAGTGCGTCGCGTGAGTTGCACTTTTCACCTTCTGACACTGAAGGTCAGAAGAGTCAAGTCGAGGTCACGTTGAACACTGTAAACTGAGCTAGAAATTTTAACTCTGCGTCACAGTTTTGTTTATTTATTTATTTATTCTTTGTTTGCCTGTTCCGCCCACTAGGCTGCTTGCTCTCTGTTGTGCCGAGATTAACCGTCAATCGTCGATGAAACATTTTTTTTTTGTCAAAGAATCAAATAATTGCAGCACGTTGCATCACACACACAAGATTTTTTTTTATTTTTATGGTGAATAATAAGCTTTCATTGCTAACAAGAACTAACCCCACCGCCACCACCAGGGGGAGCAACCGGCCCGTCTCACTTGATCTGCAAACAGTTTCGTAAAGACTCTAAAATGTTTTCTCGCAGAAAACAAAACAAACTCTTCCTGGTGTCTCTGGGGGCTCGTCAGCTGGATTTAACCTCCAGCGGTCCCCCCCAACCCCCACCCCACCCACCCGCCGTCTCCTCCTCCTCATCCTGCGAACATCATTTGCATCCCGCAACCTTCGGATTCATAACAAAACGTGGCGCCAGAGACACAAAGATAACATTGTCTGCTAATTAATTGCAGATATTACTTTGCTCCGCGGCCGTTCCTTCTGTTTTTTTTCTCTCCTCTTTCACCTCTGCTGCTGGCTGCTGGCGGCGGCGTCTTTGACAGAAAGTCTAAATACTTCTGGCAAAAGTCGACAGGAATGAATTGAGATGAAGTCGTTACAGAAGGATCATTGCCGGGTGACCTTGAGAGGTCACCTTCACTCATCAGAGAGGATGGACGAGTGGTTGAATCACCCGGGTGGGAATTTATTCAGACTGTTGGCTGAAAGTTGCGAGTGGCAAAACAAATTAGCGGCCAGTGATCAAAAAGTTAATACGGCACAACGTCCGAGGGGGAAGAAGATGAGAAGTGATGGGAATTGCAAAGTCGATATTCCTCCTCGACGTCCTGGTCCATCATCATCGCCACTGGACGACTTCTGGCAGCCGGGCGGAGGAGAAGCTGGAGAATCAGCATCGGGCCTGATCAATTAGTGAAGGCGTAAGAGGGAGGAGAACCAGGAAATGGCGCCCGGAGAAGGATGGGGGCGCTGTTTGATCCGGGAATGTCTTTGTTAGTCAGAGTTCAGCTGCTGTGGCTGCTGCTGCTGGAACAGATGAATTCCAGCAGCAGTGTTTTGCATTTTGCAGCTGCAGGTCTCCCTCTCTCCCTCTCTCTAATCCCCTTCGCCACAACCCTCCCCCCACCCCCACCCCCCCACCCGATGGTGTTCCCACCAGGTTACCGCCGTCGGTGGGAGCGGCCACTGATTTTTTTTTTTCGTAACTCCATTTAAAGTTTGGCAATACAATTATCTCAGGCTCAGTCTGGGGGAAACTTCATTAGGAGGGAACAAATATTCACTTTACATATTGGAGAAAAAAAAAAGAGTCTTTTGGTTGTTTCGGGGAAAAAAAAGTTGTTAGCTGCGTTTTGGTCTCCTGGCCTGCCTGGATTCTGACTCCTTCGATGGCTTCACTCGGTTTTCTTTTTTAAATGGCAAACTGCAAGAGGGCAGCGGAAGGAGACGATTTTGGGGGGATTTAAGTCAAGACAATGCTTGTTGTAATGTTCAGGCCACAGCTAGCACGCCAGCTAAAGCTAACACTTTGATGGTTTGACCCACAACATGTACTAAAACAGCCACCAGGAAAAACTATTAGCGACTGGTAGCAGCAAAAACAATCAGAAAAACAACAGATACTTGTTTCCCACTCAAGGAACTGAAGGACTCCTCAAGGACTCATCTGCTCAGTGAGAAGAACACCTCTGACATCTGACCTTTGACCCTGATATCAACCCGGACGAGAACAAGTTGCGCGACGATTAATCGGCTGCACACACCCGCTGAAACTCCAGGAGTTTCTGTCTTTTTTCTTTGTGTCTTTCGTCTTTTCTTTTGCAGAAACTCGCGGGAAGTCTGACTGTGTGGGAAGGTGAAAATGTTTTAATGACGGCTTGCATCGTAATCACCGACCTGTCACCGACCCATCAAACCTGTGCTCTCGTGTTGAAAACAAAGAAAGAAAAAAAATAATAAGATGACAATTTCATATCTGCAGGTGGTTCATAAGTTGAACTGAACTCTAATTTATTCCAGCCGGGAAGAATTCTGCAGCTCCACTAGGCGGCGCCGCTGTGTGCAGGTGAACGTTGTCGTCACCGTCGCCTGGAGCAGCAGATTGCTGTTTCCAGCCTGGAGTGAACCACAGCCCGACCCATGACTACTGGTGCGGTGTGTGCGTGTGTGTGTGTGTGTGTGTGTGTGTGTGTGCACACACACACCTTCCCATAGCTGGCAAAGTGCTGGCAAAAATCATGCTAAGGAGGTTGGTGGAGTACATCTCTGAAGCAGCTCTCCCAGAGACCCAGTGTGGCTTCCGGAAGAACCGATCCACCACTGACATGGTCTTTGTCCTGAGACAGCTGATGGAGAAAAGCAGGGAACAGCGCAAAGACCTACACATTTCCTTTATTGACCTCAGCAAGGAGTTTGCATGTTCTCCCTGTGTCTGCGTGGGTTCTCTCCAGGTTCTCCGGCTTCCTCCCACACTCCAAAAACGTGCATGTGAGGTCAATTGAACATTCTAAAGTGTGAATGGTTGTTTGTCTCTATGTGGCCCTGCGGTGAACTGGCAACTTGTCCAGGGTGTCACCCTGCCTTCACCCTATGACAGCTGGGATAGGCTCCAGCAGACCCCCGTGACCCTCAGCTCAGGAAGAAGCGGGTATAGAAGATGAATGAATGAATGAACAACAACCCTCTCTAGTTCTCCAGGAAGAAGCATGTTTAGACCTTTGTTTGCAGCCTCCTGCTGAATTTGCTGCTCTGCTGGACCTTCCATATTTTTGGAAAAGTGGCCAAAAGAAGGTGGTCTCAGAGGGGCGGAGCCAGCACCTGCCTAGGGGGTGTAGTTGCGAACCAGAGAGAGATAACAGCTGCCCTTTGTGACGTCACAAAGAAGGAAGACTTCTGAGATTCAGTGTTTTGGCACATAAGACAGCGTTCCAAACTGGTGAATGTGCTGTTGGCGATTCATTTTTCCGGGAATACTTTTTTCAGCAGAATCATGCGGGATATTCCCACTTTGCATCAGCTTCCGTTGGAATACAGACGTTCCGATGAATGTTTTCCATTGGAAAAATGCAAATGAGAAGTCACTGCCTCCTCCTGAGAATGTTCTGGTTCTGGTTCTGGTTCTGGTTTTATGCATGTGTCTGTCTCTCAGTGTGTTCTCACATATCGTCCTCTGAAAGAAATGAACTCAGTCAACTCTTGAAGTTGACCAAAAAAGTGGTCCTGTCAGTTCATTTGAAAGAGGACTCAGTTCTTTCTGTTCACACCAATGATTTTTTTTTTTTTTCCGGGAACCAGCATAGCACCTCATCTATCTATGACAAACATTCAAGGCTAAAATACAATTAGTCTCTCTCCCAGTGCTCCCTGCTGGTCGACTGCGTCCTTGAATCTCCGTGTGGTCGTCTTTGACATTTTCACTGGCTCATTTATGGACCGCCCGCTGCAGGACCTGAACGTCTCGCTGCTGCACAGCCGCAAACAGCAGCGAGGGCTTTTTTCAAAGTTGGGAAAGAGTTGCAACGAGAGTGCCTGCATTCTGGAGTGGCGGAGGGAATTTCATCCATGCACATTGTTTGTGTTGCAGTGAAGTGAAAATCCCGGCGGCTGCGTGTGAAACCAAACCGGAAAGACCTTTATTTTTTCTTTCCGGTCCAACGGCAAAATCTGGAATAACACTGTGTGCGTTGTGAATAATGTGAAAGTTTTGACTTGAACAGCGAAAAGAAGTGAGTGAGAGACCGAATCAACTTTCTCAGATTTATTTAATCATTTATTTATCATTTATCCCTGTGGAGATGGCCGTCCTCAGACGTCCCAGCCCGGCAGACGCCGCCCCAGTCTCAGCCACAACCATCTATTTCTCTTTGCTTCATGCCGTCTTTATCCTTCCTTCCCGTTTTTTTTGCAGACTTTATGTGTCTGTGACGCTCCGGAGCTGATGATCCGTTTCAACGACATTCTTGACTGTTTTCATCGTTTTTATTCACTGAACTGAAACCGTCTGCCTCTGCTTCAGATTTTTTCGTTTTGTTTCCTTCTTCACACGCTGCTGCCTGGAACTCCTGCGATGCCTCTGTGTTTCTCCTCCTCTGGGAAAAGTCTCTCTGGACTCCATCTGTTTCACCCTCGTGCTCGCTTCACCACTCCCCTTTCTCTCCTCCTCCTCCTCCTCCTCCTCCTCCTCCTCCTCCTCCTCTTCCACCTCGTCCTCCTCCTCGTCCTCGTCCTCGTCCTCCTCCAAACCTTCCCAACAAGACACTCGTTAAACTCATCATGGGAAACTAATGAGGACGGATGTGAAGCCGCCGCCGCCAAGGGAGACGGAGGAGCCTCGGCTCATCTGTTCCACGGAGCTGCGACTCCTCCCTCCCTGTAATGAGTCGTCTCCTTTTTAAAAAGCATCTTGTCTTGAACCAGCGGTGCGACAAGAGGGGCTGTTTTTTGTTTGTTTGTTTGTTTTCGTGGTGTTGTCTGCGGCGCTGCAACCCCGCCCCACTGATTGGACAGACACGTCGGCAGATGCAGCTGATGCTGTGTTTTTCTTGTAACAGAGCCGCAGGGAAACTTCAAGGGAAAAGTGCGATTTCACAAATGTGTCTCTCGGAACCTGAACCGACAAGAGCAAATGTTTGCAACATCACTACTGGGGAAATTAATTTCATGTCTCTCTCTCTCTCTCTCTCTCTCTCTCTCTCTCTCGCTGCAGTGGTGGCCTGGTTCTTGCGGGTTTCTTTTTCTTTTACAAATGCACAAAAGCCGCTCTGAGCTCAACTGTCCTAAACTTCCTGCTCTGGAAGTCAGAACAAATTGCACAAAGACGGAGCCGATGTTTCCGCTTGAAAGGCTGATGGCTAAAGGACTAAAAAATGCCGTCGCCGCCCGTGGCCGGCTTGATCAACGCTCGTGGACGGATGCCTTTAACACCACACAGGCGAAGGATCCATCACGTAAAAACTCTTGAAACTTCTCCATCCATCTCAAATTTTCAATTGTAAAATCTCAGTGGATTCCAAAACCAACCAGCTGCCTCTTTGTCTAAAGTTTTTATTTAGACTTAAAATTTCATTAGCAGGTAGCAGTTAGCTTCTTCACTGGACAAAGAAGACAGAGATGGATTATTGCCTGAGCTGCTCTGGAGGAGCAGAAGGATGAAGAAAAAACTACCAGTGGTTGGAAGGTTGCTGCTGATATTTTAAAAGAAGAGCATCACTTGGGGTCTTTACTCATTGGACAATGTCATTTTGTTACATTCCCGCGTGCAGTGCAAAGCGGGCCAGCCAGTGGGCGCGGTGGCGCAGCTAATTCAACTAATCTAACTGGCACTTTCCAAACGCTTTCTGTGGGATCTTTACCAAATGTATGCGTGAGGTTTAATGCAAACACGACGCTGAGCAGTTGTTGTAAAGAGTGTGAAGCAGATTTGCTTCAACAAGTTGATTGTTGAAAAGCTCGAAGCTGCGACTTTTTGCGTGATGAAAACATTTAACTGCCAATGAATAAAAACAAACAACAAAGCTCTTTTCCACTGCGGCTTCTGCTGGCCCGCTTGATATTCGCAGGGCGGACGTTTCCTCCTGCTGCAGCTGAACTGTAGCCACATCAAAGCCACGGCTAATTGAAAACAGAAATGGGCAGAAACACCGTTTGTTATTGCTCTGTTTTCTTTGGAACTAATTTACTCCGACAACCTTCCAAACGTGTAAACGCGCCGTGCAAACTGCGGCAGTGGCGGCAGGCAGGATTTTGGGAGCCCTGCAGGGTTTTTGTTTTTGTGTGTGTGTTTTTTTCTCCCTCTTTTCCCTCCCACCCGGCAGTTTAAGAGCAGCTTCTCACCGTTACTCTGTGTAATTTGGCTTTACAGCAATACAGGGACCATCAACCTGCCTGTGTCATTTCATTACAGCTGTATGGGAGCGCCCTCCCGCCCGCGCCTCCCCCCAGCCCCTCCTCTCATTTCTTCACCCCTCCCCCACCTCCTCCTGCCGTCCTTTTATTGTTTCTCTGGGATTGATGCAACGGAGGAAGCTCATCACATCACGTCGGCGACGACGATCCTCCGTCTAATGGGCCCAATCGTCGTCACAGGCAGCTACGCCGCTTTTAGGACCAGTGATGACTGAAGGAATCGAGGACAGAGAAGGAGGAAGAGGAGGAGGAGGAATAAGAAGAGGAGGAGGAGGAGGAAGAGGAGAAGGAGGAGGAGGTCACTTTTGTGAGACGCTCAAATAAAAGTTGGGTGTTGTCGACCATGGGACCAGCTGAAGCTTCAGGACGTCACATGCTCAGCGTGAGATGACCAAGTCACATGAGCCCTGAACATCAAAGATGGCAGCCCGTTCTTTCCTTCAGCGTTGCTCACCTGGCACATGAAGCCATCTTGAATTTACCCCGGCAGCATGCGGCTCATAGAGCTCACATATAGTGTCACTTCATGCCTCTGTAACTCACCTGATGTATCTGAACGCATCAGTCAATCAAAACGAGCTGAGACACAGCCATGACGTCACGCTGCTAATAAACTCTTGTCTGGAGATTTTCTGGTCTTTACAAATTTTTATAATGCATCGCCCCCCCGGAAGGCAAGGCAGCCCCTGGGACAGGAGGATAGCGTGCGGTTTGTGCCCAGGCAGAAACGTGTGTGTGTGTGTGTGTGTGTGTGTGCGTGTGAGAGAGAGAGAGAGAGAGAGACAGAGACAGAGAGAGAGAGAGAAAGACTGACAGACTAGGCGAGAGGTGTCTGCCCTCTTGTTGTGGAAGCATCTGTTGTGATCCACGCTGGATCTGAGTCACACACACACACACACACACACACGATTTGCTCATATCCAGCGCTGCAGTCAGTGGATTTCTTGGCAGGAATCAGCCGCTGCTGATGTGCTGTTGTTGTTTGTTTGTTTGCCAGTGATTGTGTGACTGTTGCAAATGAACGGTTTCTCTTTGTCCAGATGTCAAACCTGAGACATCAGTTGTATCCTTTCGCAAAGCGGATCGATCAACTTCAAGGAAATCTGGTCTAGAGTCCACAGAGAACAGTTTTTGAAAGACGTGTTTGAAATAAACTCGGCTGATTGGTCGAACACACCGTTTAGTTTTGCTATCTATCTGGAAATTGAAACTATTCTTCAACTATTTATCAACTACTCGGGCTCAGCGCCACTGCCGTTCATATTCCCAGAAGTGCAGAGAAGAGAAGCGGAGATGTGTTTCACGTGGTAGAGAGCAATTTCCTTTTTTTCCCTCTACGCAGCAGTAAAATCGGGGCAGATAAAAGCGGCCGATGTCTAGAGGCACAAGAGGACGAGAGGACGTCCATCTGTTTGGCAGAACTGGCAGCAGACGTTTTGGAGCTCAACAATGGAAGCAGAGGGACAGACAGGCTGCTGGTAGACACAGAGGAAGAGGAGGAGGAAGAAAAGGAGTAAGAGCAAGAGGAAAAAGGGGCAAAGAAAGAGGAGGGGGAAGAGGCAGAGAAAGAGGTACAAGAAGAAGAGGAAGAGAATGAGGAAGAAAAGGGAAAAGGAAGATGAACAAGGAAGAGAAATATGAAGACAAACAAGAGAAGATGAGGAGGGAGAAAAGGAAGACGAGTCGATAAAGGGAGAGGAAGAGGAAGACAAAGAGGAGGAGAGAGAGCAAGAGGAGGAAGACAGACAGAAGGAAGAGGAGGAAGTGGTAGAGCTAGAGGAAGCAGTTTGGCTCAAATCAACAACAGCCGGTCGTCTTATCGTGTGACGTCACAATGAACCACAGTCGTCATCTTCCTCTTCAAGTTCCTGCAGTTTCTCACCAAAAAGAAGAAAAGAAAAATCTCAGGGGCAGATCCTCAAAGAAGGGCGCACAGCGGTAAAATGCGGCGCGTTTTGCGGCGAGATTGCGGCTGCAATCTGCGCCACAGATGCGGGTATCCACAAAGGTTTTTGCGCGAATGACATGCAGGCGCAAACACGCCCGCAAATGTGGCACCTGAAACAGGTGCAAATGTTGCGGTCTGGCAACCTGAGAGCAGTTTGTGCAGTTTGTGGCAGTTTGTCTCCAGCAAGGCAAGAATTGTGTGTCCCGGCAACCTGTATCTCTTTAAAATTTCCCGTTCTCGGAGGTCAAACCGCGAAACTCTGCGAGGATAAACGCGCTCCTGTGCGCGCCTGGCATTACGATGCCTCCTCCGTCTTACCAAGACTGCTGCCATAATGGAAAGAAAGTCAAAACGCAAGACGCGTTAGTCATTATATAAGCAAGACAATCACCAACACCTGAGTACCATTTGTATTTTTCATAGCCTATCTAAAATATTGGCGTATATACTGTAGTCTATGCCTGTCTATATATAAGATTTGGGGAGCCATATATATATTTCAGGCTTTTCAGAGAGGAAAGTTTCACTCAGAAGCAAGAAACACTTTGACAGACAGAAGCTGCGCCTGGTTTTGGCTGGCGGTGTTTCCGTCTGTCTGCGTGCGGACACGAGCGCAAACTCTTTCTGGATCTGCCGCTGTTTGAATGAGGCATATTTGCATAGAAAGGGGTGTGTCCTTTTGCGCGTTATGACTCATTTAAATACATTCAAATGAGTCTGGCGCAACCCTGCTGCTACCTGCGCCTCGGCGCATTTTCCGCCAATTTTCACGTTTGCGTCCCCTCTGTGGATCGGAATCACCGTTTTTGGCGCTGTTTACACGGATTTTCTGCCGCAAAAGCCGGGCAATCGCTTTGTGGATCTGGCCCTCAGTCGTCTTCCTCCTTCCAGGGTTTCCAGCTGATTGGTTCGTGGACTTTCATACCCAGAAGGCCGATAGATGGAAAGTTTAATTAGCGGCTGTCAGAGTTTCCGCGGCTCCATGTGAAACCAGGAGCTGTCATGTCGGGGCCCGAAGAACAGAGGAATTCATTCATTATTTCATGTGAACACAGTGAACGTGGGCTCGGCTGAGCAGGAGGGGACAAAGTGACGGTCAAAAAGACAACTATCACTGCAGCTGCCAGGGTTCAAATATGTTGTTGCAGATGGGTCAGATGGACTTTGACACTCTGGTGTGTCAGGTGACTGTCAGGTGACTCTTTCGCCAGGGGGAAAAAAACAAAAGCAGCAGAAGAAGAGAAATGAAGCATCTCTTAAACCAGCAGCTAAAATGAAGAAAATGAGAGTGAAAACTGAAAAAACTGCAGTGGTTAAAAAAAAATAAAAAGATGTGATCATGCTCCCTCTCTCTCTCTCTCTCTCTCTCTCTCTCTCTCTCCCTTTCTCTCTCTCTCTCACGCACACACATACACACAAACACTCACACACACACACACCGATGAGAGATCAGGACAGTCCTTATCAGCAGCCGAGCACACAGTTCACAAACATGTCTGTGCATACACACCTGGCACCACCGCAAATACACACCTTAGTAAGAGTACAGCGGAAATCTACATCTTTTACATTTCCCACACACACACACACACACACACACACACACACACACACACACACACACACACACACACACACACACACACACACACACACACACAAGTTTAGAGTGATTTTGCAAGTCCTGGTTCAGTCCAGTTCAGGTTCTCAATCAGGTTCTCAATCTCCCCAAAGCTTTGTGTCAAACAAAAATGTGTGTGTGTGTGTGTGTGTGTGTGTGTGTGTGTGTGTGTGTGTGTGTGTGTGTGTGTGAGTGAGTGAGCCTCCACCTTGTAACAGGCCCTGCAGAAAGCATTTGTCAGGTGGAGGCAAAATTTGTGTGGTGACTAGTTCAAATGTTTCAAGCCTCTCTGATTGGTGGATTTGGATATCCAATTTGGATTGGATAAGATACGATTCTGACCAGGTGTGTGTGTGCGTGTGTGTGTGTGTGTGTGTGTGTGAACTGTAACTCAATATCTTTTCTCTCCACTGGTCGTGCCCCTCTTTCTAAACGCCTGTGCGCTTTCAAACACACACATACACACACACACACACACACACACACACACACACATTGGCCTGAGCCGTACGTGCGTGCGTGCGTGCCTGCCCGGATTGCCACAAAGTAGAAACGCCGTCATTTATATTCATGCCTCCCGCCCGAGGAGAGACAGAGCGCCGCACTTCGTATTCGACACTAATGCACACAGGACACGGAGCCATTTTATAAATAATGATTCATCCTTCAGGCTTTTTTCGGCTTCCACATGTATTATCGTTATTATTAAAACAAAGGTTTGCCTTTACAGTCGGCGGTCCGACTCCTAAACACTTCCCCGGGAGACGCGCTGACATTCCCGCACTGCCGCCACTAAGTGCTTTCGCTCGATTCGCCACCACACACGAAGACGAGTCGAAGGGAGACTCGCTCTTTTTTTGTGTGCGTGTGTGTGTGTTTTTTTTTCTGTGTATTTGATGATGATTCATGGCCACGCGTGTGCAGATGCATCAGCAGAGGCAGCCGACTGGAACTGGAGGCCGTCGCTCTCCTCACTCACTGTCTCCTTTTGTTCTTCTGAAGCCGCAGCTGAACAATTAATGAGCGGGGAGCCTTTTCACATCATCCGCCTGAAGAGAATCAAAAAATGAAATGAAGCCTCTTTTTGTTTTTCACGCTTTTTTGTTTTTCGCTTTTCTCTCGGTGGTGACGGCACCGAGAGACTTGTTTTGCTATTTCCTCCTTTTGTCTGAAAGGACTTTCCTTCTGCTCTTTTGTTGCAAGAATTCAGGCTGAAATGTTTCTCACCTTGTGTGGGGACGAAATTGAAAAAAAAATATTCGCTATCAGTCTGGAAGCTCCAACAACTCATCTTGGCACACCAGATGGAACATTTTCCTCGGGATTCATCAGAAGGTTTTTTGGAGAGGAATACGCCAGATCTGAAGGGGATTGGCTGGTTTGTCATCTGGCGGTGAGGTCCGCATCCACGGAGGAAAAGCCTCCAGCTCCGATCTTCTTCTCCTTCTTTCAATCAATCTGCATCTTCTCCTCCGAGCTGCCTGGCGCCGCCCTCCTCTGGATCCACAGCAAACAAGTGAGATTATGGCGGTTCTGGAATCACTGAGACTCACTGAAAACATTTTCTCTCAGAGCTCCGACATCAGAAGGGACTTTTGGCTGAAATCTTCTCGATGTCTCCGCCACTGACTGAGACTCTGACGCTGCGAGGCAGCTGGGAGATGAAGAGATCAGCCGTGCGGAGGCCCGCCATCCTCTCGAGCCGCTGACCTTTCGCTCCGGTCGGGTTCGACGACGCTGACATTTGGACGCTGCGGCGTGTCCGTGGCCCTCGGAAGTGATCATCTCCCGAAATGTTAGCAGGAAGGCTGCTGGGTGTCACTCGTCGTCGTTTGACACATTCTGGCGCCTCTCTGCAGAGTGACAAGTTTATCACAACCCCATAACCTTTTTGTTGTTGTTGTTGTTTTTTCCTCCTCATCTGCAGCACTTTGGGCTGAATGTTAACTCATGCTAACAGCGTGCCAGAGCAGGTTTATGGCTGCAAAGCAGTGGTGTTTTGTGACCCGTGTGAAGCATTTTTCTGTTCGTTCCATTTTGTTTGCGCTTTGTTTGTGCTGTGAGAAAATGACGTTTGTGCTGCTACAGTTTACACAGAGATAAACCATTTTTTTTACAGGTCATCTGGCCCCTGAAGTTTGTCCTGCCAGATGTGGAGGAAAATTCAAAACTACACAGCATTAAAATAAAAATAACCATTTACGTGTAGTTGTAGTGTGCTAGCACGAGACGATCCTTGCTCATATTACACTGCATCCAAGAAAGTAACACCACCAAGAGCTCAGGGTCACGGTGGTCTGCTGGAGCCTATCCCAGCTGCTATAAGGCGAAGGCAGGGTGACACCCTGGACAAGTCACCAGTTCATCGCAGGGCCACATAGAGACAAATAACCATTCACATTCACATGCACACCTACGGACAATTTAGATGTTCAATTGACCTCACATGCATGTTTTTGGAGTGTGGGAGGAAGCCGGAGAACCCGGAGAGAACCCACGCAGACACAGGGAGAACATGCAAACTCCACACAGAAGGGTCCCAGGCCTGGAATCGAACCCAAGACCTTCTCACCAGCAAGAGTTTAAAACCAAAAAATTAAAACAATCCTTGATATCTCTAAAAACTGAAACAGACTTTTTCCACACGTGTTTTTCGGTGATAGGGTTCCTCCACTAGCAGGTCCTCCATCGCAGCAGCGCTGAAGCTCCACTGTACTTAAAAGATCAAGGTCAAAAATGGAGTGAAGGGAGTCAGTGTCTTGTTGACAAGCGATGAAGCTGGTCTCAGGAGTTTGCACCCACAGGACGGCACTCTAGCTATTTCCTGCTGTAATGCATTCCGTTTTCCTGTAAATGACAGTTTAGGCCACTGATTTAGCATGATGTGCATTCCAGCAGATGCCTGCATCGCCTTTCAGCTGTAATGGAACTGAATAAAACCCTGCGGTGCTCAGAAAACATCCCCCTCGTAAACAAACCGTTCAAAAATAATGACCCGGCTACCGGAGGTAATCAAATCAGGCAGGTCCAAACTCTCAGAAATAAGTGTTATGACTTTCAAAAAGAGCTCTGAATATGTGAGTTGTAAGTTTCTCTCCTGAGGTATAAATATGTAAAAGTTGACATTTTGGAGGCAAAGAAAAAAAAAAAATAGAGGCCGAGCCTGTGAGTGCTGGATAAAAAGCTCATCAACATGCAGTTCAGTTTTTGGTTTATGAGTCCGAGCGGCAGCCTTTCCACCTCAGTGCACTTAGACACCTCAAAAAGCTGCAATAAATAAATGATAAATGAATAATATAGTCAATATTATTTTGGAGCAAGATGAAGATGGTGGAGCATATTGACAGGTTGACATTTGGCCCTTTGCTTAATGAGAGTGAAAACCCTGTAAACAACTTTTTTCCCCTGCCCTCTCTCTTATTTACCGGGCCAGAGGAGCTTTTCTCTCTTTGGCCAGCAGGAGAGAGAGGAGAGCCAGAGTAACGCAAAAAAAAAAACAACCAAAAAAATAAACCTTCCCAGACCCCTGAGGTGGGACGGTTCCCTGATCCACCGGATTTATTTCGCCCCTCCATCGGGGAAAGAACTGGAATCCGGCTGGACGCCTCAGATTTCATCTTTCAAACGTGACTCATCCACCCTAATAACCTCCTCCCGTGGGCAGCCTTTTTGGCTAAAGAGGCCTTGAGGAGGCACAAGTGAGAAGCTCCAAGCCGCTCTGAAATACCACAGAGGAAGAGCAGGAAGGGGAAGAACAAACTCCTGCCAGGCAGTAATTGGAGATTTCAGCGAGACAATGTTTTCTGGAAATAAGCAGAGCATACACATAACGTTTTTCCAAGTGGACAACGCCGTTTCCCTCCATTCCTGACTGGCAGGTGAGAGTTTAGCACTTACAACAGCGACCGGCCAAGGCTCAAATGTGATTGATTGCTTGAATGCGATCGATAGAATGTCCAAGCTTCCCATTTCCCAACTTCCCAACTTCCCTCCATGGGCTCCTCTCCAGATGGAGGCAATAGACCCTTTGTTTCATATTTACTCTTGTTGGGAAATGAAGATCCGCTCACGTGTTTGATCCTCTTCCTGCGACAAACCGTTTCTCTCGCCCTCTTCATGACATGACTTCTCTCCCTCTCTTCCTCTCGCACGCAGCGAGGACGCTCACAGATGGGTGATGTGCTCGTTTCAGCATTTTAATTCCGCCGGCTCAACCGGCTTAGAGGTGACTGACAGTGGCAATCACACTTACACAGCCCTAAACGTTGTTTGCTGGAATTAAACCTCCACGGCACCTAATGTTGTGCGTCTCCCGTTATGGAAGGGTGGAGGGGGACAAAGATCTCGTTTATTTTTATTTATTTATTTATTTTCCTCATTGCATCTATGATGAAGTGTACAATCTCTGCAGGAGTCGTCAACATCCTCACATTGCGTCGCATGAAATCATGCGTCTAATTGGGGGGTTGCGTCTTCTTTTTTTTAATTTTTTTTACGGGGGCCGGGTTAAAGTAGACATTTCAAATTCAGTTTGTTGTCTTTCGGCTCATAATGCGCAAAATGCAAATGCAGTTCCAAATTTTGAATTCCAAATGGCACTTAATGGTTTAGTTTAACATCAGGAAAAATGCAAAATTAATTTGCTCTGCAAAGAACTGATGAAGTTGTGTCGCCATCATGGCCAGTGATGGCAAGCAAGTATCTTTCTCTTCCTCCCTGGTGGTCCTCTGATTGCGTTAGGGTTAGTTTTAGTCTCTCTAGTAGTAGCAGCACCAACGCTGCTAATGTTAGCATGGCTTGCTAAACTGTAATCCAGCAGAAACACCCGGGTTGGGTTGAGTGTTATGTTCTCGCTGCAATACTCGGGACTGAGGTCGTAACTTGACATTTTCGGAACACACAGACGGTTCCGTTGTATCTGTTCCATCCTGTTCCGATGACGTGCAGGCAACCGGTTTGTTTCGGTCTGATCTCACCATATCTTTCCCTGCCTTTCAGCTCTGTATTGCAGTTTACGGCGGGAAAACCGTTCATCTTCCTGGAGCTCCTGCACATCTCCCTAGATGGCAGGAGGGGGAAAGGAGGCGTATTCCAGTGGCTCTGAGGAGGAGGAGAAGAGCTGCTAGCATGCTGGGGAACACGCTGATAAGCTAATAAAAAACTAACACAAAACAAAGCACTCAAATCTAGCAGGCTAATCAAACACTGCAGTCCCGCCTCCTCCGACTCTCCCTCCCCGTCCTCCTCGCTCTCCCTCCTCCTCCCCCTCTTTGACGGTGTCATCACATATTGACATTAGCCGAAAGCCCGTCATATTAATTAACCTGTGTAATTAAGCTCCACTTGTTACTGCCGGCCTGTCAATGCAGGCGGTCGATGGTGCCATAATTACGGCAGAATGGAAACAGCGCCACTCAATACTGGCCTGTGCTATTGGCTCCACCTTGTTTTTATTTGTCTCAGTAAGGATGGAGGGGTCTGGCTGTTGTTGCTAGCCCCCCCGCCCGCTGTGTGTCCTCGGTCGATGGGCATCGCACGAGAGGTGATTGGGTTAATTGCTCAAACAAAAGGTCGGATCAATTATTGGCCGACGCGGACGGACGGATGGTGCGGAGGCAGCAGAGCAAACCTGTGACCCGACCGCTGACACGATTACAAACACAGCGGTTGGATTATGATTATGAGATAAACAATCAAACAAGGCCTCATGTTGGGCAACATTTTCCTCAACGCTAAAATTTTAATTAACTCCTCAGAAATCATTTGGTTGCTTTATTCAGCTTTTCTTTTTTGTAATAAATGATCTGCGATCACTCTCAGGTCTGTCATGAAGGGGCCAGCCTAGTGACCACACCCCAACGAGGTGTAGGCTCCACCCACTTGATTTCTTTTTGGTCCCCTTTCAAACACATAAAAGGTCCAACAATGCTGCCAACACAGAGCTAAACGCACCTAAATGAACCATCTCTGCGCTGACCTGCTTTGAATGTGACAGGTGACTCATCCAATCACCTTCCAGTAGTACTTCTGGGGGCCCCGCCCCTTTTCTAAACAATTTCTGCAGGCTCTTTGCCTTGTGGTCGTGCCAGAAAGAAACCTATAACTGCACACAGTCAGTCTGTCAGACATCAGACGTCAGACCCTGTTTCCAGCTGATAGCGCTGCGCTGGGTTTCCCACCAGGGATCCATCGACACCTCAACGCCGAGTTGAACTCTGCAGCTTTTTGTGTTGATGTTTTGAGTTTTTTTCCCCCCCGCTCTGTCTGCGACCGGGAGCACAGCAAGCGCCCTGGAGGGGCTTCTGAGCCAGTCTGTGCTTTAAGAATTAAATAAAGGCTGAGAACAAGCCATTAAGGGATCGAGAGGTTTGGGGAAGTGAGGGGGCGGGCGGAGGGGGGCAAGAAAAGAGCAGCAGCATGGTTGCATAATTCAGGTGCTGTGGGGAATAATTAGAAAAGAGACTTTTGGTCTGTCAAGGCAAAACTGACGAGTGTTTGTGTTTCTGCCTGAACTGAACTTTGACCCCGTAAGTTCTTCCTCCCACCTGATCCGTCCAAGGCCCAGACTGGAAGACTCTCTCCTTCCTCTCGGTTAATTTCCGCGAGCAGATACGGCGCCGTGTTTGTGAGACGGTCCCCGGAGTGAGCGAGGGAAGGTGTGCGAGGCCGACATCGTGCAGCAGGGCAGCGCAGGATGCCATTGAAAAACCCCGGTGGCGCCAATTCTGCATCTTTCAATTCCGGCTCCTCCCTCGGGGGAAGCCACGTGATCGACTGTGAGAGACGGAGAAGCCGATTGGTGCTGCCAGCAATCATGTGATTGATGGCTTCCATTTCCTGGTGGCCTTCACCGATGACACGCTAACACCGCGCCGTCCCTCCAGGCAGACTGGGATGTGGCTGCCCTCTGATTGGCTGAGTGCTCTTCCATTGTGGCCTATGGCCGGTCGACGTCAGATAGATAGAAGTGGACTGCGGCCAACTTTTCACCACCAGATGGCGACTGTTAAATTAAACCCGCTCATTTCTGTTACCTAAAGCTTCAGTGATATATTATGGTTTTTCTTGGCTTTTATCACCTCTGATGTTGAGCTACAACACAGCAGCTTCGGTCCTCAGCTTGTTCTGACCAAACAAACCGTACACTAAAGAAGATCCTGTTATTTGTAATGATTGCAGATACTGACTCTTCTTTTTCGTCTCTTCTGGATGACTGAATGGAGGAAACAGCAGTGCCGATCTCACAGAATTCCTGCCCCCTGCATCCGGTCCCGCTCGCAGGCCACTCCAGAGGATGAAAACAATTACCGTTTACGCCGTCGTGCAAATCGGCTTGGTGGCCCCTCACGCTGCCACAGCAGGCGGATCAATGGAAATGCCTTTAAATCTGTGGTTATTATCCACAGGAGGCGGCGGGAATCCCTGCAGCGAGACGTCTGCCGCCCTCAGATAAAACCTTCATCATGAAATGATTACACTTCTCAGCGTTTGTTTCCCAGCTTTGATGGCGAGGATCACACGTTGGCAGGGGGTGTGTGTGGGGGGAAGGTTCACGGCCCGTCTCTTGTCAGAGCAGCTTCACGCTTTTTTCAAAAATTATTTATCAATCTTTTTTCTCCCTTTTTTGTTGACGAAGCAACGGATCCTCTGTGACTTCTAACGAGATCTGATGTGGAACAAGTCGCTGCTGCTCCCCGGGACTAATGACTTCATTATCTCGAGCCGTACATTCACACACATCAAAAGGGAGAGACGAAGACGGGAGGGGAGGGGGAAAGAAGAGGGTTTCTGGTAAACTGATGGATTTCTTACACAAAGTTCAGGACGCCAGCAGGGTTCATTGATAGTCTCCCACCGGTCATTGGTCAGGCTTCAGGTCAGAGGTCACAGATCTTACAAACAAATGCAAAGTGATTTTTCTGTTCTGTGCAGGACCAGGAGAGTGAGGAGTGTTTTGGTTTGTTTGTTTGTCTCTTTGTTTGTGCGACTTGGTCTCGTAAAGCAGCAGATGATTTCAGAAGCAAAGTCAAGTGGTCTGCAGGCCACAAGTGATAAATCGAGGTCAAACACAATTTAAAGGCCCCGTCTGTAAAGTCTAGTGCCAACTAGTGGCCAGAAAGGAACCGGCAAAAAGAACTGGAGCACCTGTGTAACTTGCATGCAACACACAGGTGGGTTTTCTTTCTGTGCAAGAAACAGTAGCAGGGTGATTTTGATCCAACACTCTAAAGAATCCTTTAAAAAAAAAATCAAGTGAATTCATATCAGCACTTTTTCAAAAAAAAAAAAAAACTGTTCTGCCGTCTTCATCAGCAGAAAATACTATTTATCCCGCAATTATCCCGCAGAATGACGCCTCCTGCTGTTTTGGGAGAAGACACTGTGAAATGAATGCTAAGCGGAAACTTAACTCGGCTTGGGGGAAATTGTGTTTTTTCACGTGAAGCTATTTCACACTCGGCTAGCTTTGCATCACAGCGCGTCACGTTGAAAAAGCAGAGGAGCACCGCCAACGTTTTTTACAGTCCGTTTTTTTTTCTCCCCTCAGCAAAGCGAACAATGAAGGAGGTGCAAGAAGCTGGTCTTCCGTTGTTCAGCTGCTGTGTTTGGGTTTGTCGGAGCAGTTTGAGAGTCGACAAGCCAGCGTGAGGACGCCGCTCAGTGAAGAACACGCAGCGTCTTTTCACGCAGTGCTTTTATCTGATCTGAATTTAAGCTACCTGGTAAAACCTGATGCTCTGTTGCATCATCGAGGACAAAAACAAGAAGACGGAGGCAACCCCTGACTGCTGGTGTAATCAGTAAACTGTGTGTGGCATTGGTACTCCTTTGTGACATCACAAAGAGCTGATTTCTGGGAAACGTTGAATCTGATCCCTCCTCGGCATCCAGCTCAGTTCTCTGTGCTCGTCACAGCTCATACGTTGTTTCTTTCTTCTTCTTTTTTTGAATTTCTGCATTTCCAGTAAAGTTTTGTTTCAAACGACACTTCACGCCGCTCAGACGAACGGGTCCCTGGTGGTTCTGAACTGTACAACTGTGAACGTTCTCGCTCTTAATGCTGTCTGATGTCTTCCTGGGTAACATTTCATCAGATTTCACACCTCAACCGGCTGGCTGGACGGACGGATGGACGGACAGTCCACTTCGGCTGTTTTACATCAGGCAGATAAAAGAACATTTGTTGTTGTTTTTTGCAAAATCCTTCACTGTTACTTATTCTTCTCTTTTCTCAGACAAACACAACAGAATGACACTTTTACATTTTTGCTGGGCTGCAGCGTCAAAGGACAGAATCTTGAATGAAGTCACAACGTTTCAGAGATCAGTGAAAGGCGCCTGGTCAACAGTTTTCTGCATGTGCACCTCCATCCTGAAGGTGTGAGGTCACCTCCTACTCCCCCCCACCCCTGGAGAGGAACAAGTCGACCTCGGTAAGCCCCGCCTCCTGGCGAGGCGGCGGTTTGTGCAGCAGGACAGATGGATGAGCGGACGCTCGGATGGTTTCCAGCCTTCTGGCGGCGGTCAGGGGCGGCTCCTTGGCTCCGCCTCCTTAATCACTAATCTGAGGAAACTCATTGGACCAGACTGTGGGAGGAGCAGCCAAGACGAAGGCGGCGGCGTCCCTCAGGAACGACATCAGTGACAGGAACCAGAGTGGATGGACAATGACAGAGGAGGTCTTGTTGTTTGTGGAGGACCAGGAGTGCCCAGAATTCTTGGAGAAAAGACTGGAGTGGACGCTGCCCCTGGTTTGCTCTGGTTGCATCTCAATGACTTTTATTAGGTGCCACCAGCAGGGGACAGAGTGATTCTCACGCCCAATTCTGACGCCTCACAGCGCCGGCCGAGCCGCGGCGTCCAGGTTTGTAGCATCCTGTGAAGGAGGTTGTTATCAGTGAGGGAAAGATTTCCTTTTAAAGTGGGGGAACACATAAAGATAACCTGTTTCTGTCCCGACTTCCCCCCTTTCCTATAAAGATGACCTGATGTCTGATAAGAGGATCCAATCAGATGATCCTGAGGTACGAGGTTGTGAAGACTCCATTTCTGTATGAAAAAGGGGCGGGGCCAACAGTCGTAACTATGAAACTTGTTTGAGGGGGGGCAAAGCCGATGATTCCTGAGTCGTGACTCAGTGAGTTGTAAATTATCTGTGAATTTAATCAAAATCCCAAGCCCACCATCACTCTCTTTTCTTCTTTCTTTCTGCTTTGCTATGCTATGCTATGCTATGCTATGCTATGCTATGCTATGCTATGCTATGCTATGCTTTGCTTTGCATTGCTATGTTTCTTCTTCTGCGTTGTTCGATCACATTGGCTCACACAAGATTTTCATCTTGGAGGACTAGATTCCAGATGGGCGGTGGGACAAAATAATCATGTGTTGCATCATCACCATCAAAACTGTCCAAAGGCTGATTTTTTTTTTTTATCTTCGTGTTTGCGGTCTCCAGCAGATTAAAAAAAAAAAAATATTTCGATGAATCCTTCCATGTGTATCCCACTTTACACACTGACTGAGTAAACGCTTTGACGATGCAATGTCACTGAGCGGCTCATGCGATATGACACCTTTGTGGATGAAAAAAAACAAAAAACTAATTTTGGAATCGTTTCCAAAACTCAGACGCATGCAGGCGCCATTGCAGCGACAACCGTCAAAGAAGCCTGAAATCTTGATGCCACTGACAGACAGTAAATAAACCACACCGGCTTATTGAAACACAATTTATCTGACGCTGGAAGTCGACTCAGGCTTCACCTCCAGCTGTTTATTCATCCTGTTTCAGAGCATCGACCCGCCGCTGCCGCCGTCAACACGCTCTCGTCGCCGCCGCCCTTTCTCATTTCTTTTTGTGAGGAGGCCAAACGTCCTCTTTGGAATCCACAAACAAACTTCTATGGAATTCTTTTAACACCCACAGCTAACGCGAAATCACTTATGCGTGTGTGTGTGTGTGTGTATGTGTTTTGCAATAAAGGCTGTGTCACTCTGTATTTTCATATTAATTCCAGTGGCTGGATGTGCTGCTGCTAAATTTCCTCGGGGATTCTAAAATCTCATCTTATCTGTCTTCGTACTTCAGCCAGTTATTGGGGAAAAAAACAACAACAAAAACACAACGCATCGCATCTCCAGGTGTGTTTTCGTACATGTGTGATATTAGGAAGGGAAGGTGTGATGCATCACATTGTTTTTTGATTGTTTTTCTCCTTCCTTCTGCAGATGGGTGTTTTTTCAGCTGTTTCTTTCATGTTTTTTTTTCTTTTCTTTTTTTTAATCACAAAGGCTGTGAATAGACGCAGACTAATCAGCCCGATGTGACCATTCCAGAGTGACATCATTCTGCTCGCCAACTGTCATCTCCTCCCACATCATCACCGGGTGTGTTGACTTGAGTTTTACTTGCAATGTTTGTTTTTGGATTCTCGAAGCGTCACTGTCAAAAAAAAAAGAAAAAAAATGCTGTCGCCCAGAATTCCTCCATCTTAGAGCGGGCTGTAAACCCGGCCGTGTGGAATCCCATAACACGTTGGGATTTCTGCGCGGCGGTTCTGTTTATTTGTCGGATCTGCTGAGTTTTTGCTCTGATTTCTTTTTCGCGTTTTCAAAAAATCTGAGCAGAGAAGAATAGAAAGAAAAACTGGGCTTTTGTTTTTCTGTGGCAGATCGAGCTGCACTGAAATTCCTCCAACATTTTCTTGCTTCTTTTGCCGCTGAAAACGAACAAAACAACCTTGATTTTAAAAAAAGAGGACGTGGAAAACATGCGGACCAGTTTGATTAAAAAAAAAATATATAAAATAAAAAAAATAAATCTGCACTTTTAGCTTCCTTCTACTTCCAAAACCCAACAGGAAGCTGTCAGACTTCCTGGACCTAGCGGCTGAAAACGTTCCGGCCTGCAGCTCGGCAGGATGGACGAGTCGGCTCGTGTTTGATGCGGAAAAACTCGCCGTGACGCTAGAGAGTTGTGTGTGTGGTTTTTTTTTGGTTTTTGTTTTCACGACGACAGAGAAGAGCGATGATGCCTTCTTCTTGCCTGCAGGCGGAGAGTGCGGACTAATGGAGGCGCTAGCGAGGTGTCACTCCTAATGATCCACCTGCGAGGTGAAGACGCCGCCGTAATCAGGCTGCTCATTAGGGCTGTTTTTCCTTTCTCTCTCTCTCTCTCTCTCTCTCTCTCTCTCTCTCTCTTCCTCTTTCTCTGGCGTTCTCACTCGACTGTCATCTTTGCCAATTAGCGACAACAAGAGGAATTATGACAAACAACGCCGGGGCCAAAACACGGCGGTGATGAACAATTAGGGGGCGTCGCCCTTCCAGTCGGCAAAACAAACAAACATGAAAAAGAGGCACTCAAGCGTCGGCGCGTTGGGCGTGACCTCTGACCTTTCAATGACTCCTTTTCGAGCAGGCACGGGCAAACTACGACACGGGGGCCATAAGTGGCCCAATAAGCTTTTGAATCCAGCCAGCCGAGCTTGAAACTATATTAATAAACCTTATTCATTTTTAATTTCCTGGCATTCTCGCGTTTCCTGCCACAGTGATGATGATGATGAGGATGATGATGATGATGATGATGATGATGATGATGATGATATCCTGAAGAACAACACAACTCTACATTGTTTTTAAATAGCAGTAACTGTAAGTACTAGGAAAAAATGCTGTATTTCATTTGTTAAATTTTCAGTCTTGAAAGAGTCACTATGCCGTAACGCTTCTGTTAATTTTCAGTTGACATGAAAGCCCGTGCTTTCTACATATCCCAAGATATATTTCATTCTCCTTTGAAGTGGGTCATCAAAACACTCCATCCGTCTGCTCCTACTCAAGTCCCTCTGTCAAATTTTAGAACCCATTGTGGCCTACAAGTGAAAAGGTTTACCCACCCCTTCATTAGAGGCTTGGTTCTGTAAGTTGGCCACCGTGATGTCACAAAGGGCACCAATGCCCGTCACAGGTCCCTGTTTAAATAAAGCTATTTTTTTTTTTTTTTTTCCTGATTTGAACTTGAAATGCATCCAGTCATCCAGTCACCCATCTAGTCATCCAGTCATCCAGTCATTCAGTCAGTCAGTCAGTCAGTCAGTCAGTCAGTCAGTCGGTCAGGTCTCAAGTTTCGCCCAATGGGATCCACCGAGCAGCTGAGCTCGTCAAGACGGACGAGCTGGGCGTCGCCCTTGAAAATCTGAGCGATTCAGCCGCTGTGACCTCATTACGACTCAAACGATCCCACGGCGGCACCACTTCCTGTGACCCCTCCTCCTCCTCTGCCCCCTCAGCCCCGACCCACCCCACCACCCCCCACCCCCCAGCCCCCCGCAACACAGTCTGACCGACGGAGCCGCGTTATCTTGCGGAAAGAAGGAGGAGGAGGGCGGCAAAAGAAGGTGCACGCCGTCGCCTCCGAGCCGCTGAATATTTATTCCGGGCCGCAGGTTCCTGCTGTCAAGGTCAAACAGCCGAGTGGTTTACCTCCCGGAGGTGGTGGCGGGGCGGAGGGGATCAAAAGACGACGGATCTCTCTGTGGTTTTATCTGCTTCACTCTCTCTATTCTTCCCTCTCTCTCCCTCCCTCCCTCGTGCTCTCTCTCCCTGCACGGGCGGGAGGCGCAGTCAGGCGGCGGAACTTTCGCCTTCGATATGTTTTTCCCCGTCGTGTTTTTCAGGAACTGCATATAAAATGGAGCTTTTATTCATTGTTGCTGTTGTTGTTGTTGATGATCAGAATCTCCCGCCCTCCCTCCATAACTCTCTGCTGCCGCCGGCGCCGCCGCGTCCACGGGCGCCACATGCTGACTTTGAACCGCCACCGGTGTGGAAATCACAGGCAGGACTTGTTATCTCCTCCGCCGGCGACAAACGGCGGCGGCGTGGTCGCGGTGTTTATCTGCTGGCGAACACGGAGGGAGATGATGAATGCGGCCGATACCAAGCTGACGCCTCTCAGCCGCTGATTAAAAGGCGTTTTGACGACGCCACGCGGGATAATGGCTTATCAGTCTCACCTTCGCCAGCCGCTTCCCGTCTTCTCTCTCTGGAACAGCGGGCTAGGGTTGGGGGGGTGGGATTGGTGTGGGGGGCTGGGGGGTGCTTGTTGATGATCCCAACGCTGGAGATTCGCGTCTCTCTCTTTGCCTCGTCTCCTTCCTCCTTTTGACCGCCGCTCCTCCTTCCCGCTAAGATTGGATTAGTCGACTCCCCGTCCTCCGCAACAAGGTCCCGACTTCCGGCTCTCAGCCAATTAACTTTCAGGGGACATCTGCCAGGGTGACCCCACCCCTGCCCCCGCCCCCGCCCCCCTCCACCCTGAGCTGTTCTTTGGTTCGTTTCAAGCAGCAAAAACAACAGATGAGCTTCTCCAAAACCCCTTCATTCTGGTCGGCTGCAGTGAAGGTCACAACACTTTCGGCCCATTTTCTCATCCAAAACCTTGAAAAAAAGGAATAGATCAGCAGATCTGTTTTTGCGAGTGGCGTTAAAATTCTTCAATATTGAACTTATAATCTAATTTTTGTGTGTATGTGTGTGTGTGTGCTTTGCTGCTGCAGAACTTATTGTTTTGTTTTGCTTATGCAGAACACAAAAAAGGTGTTTTGGTTTCACGTGTGAGTGGACCAATCAGACGCCACCTGAACTGACTTCAGATCAGATGCACGCAGAGAATCATCCCAGTAGTGAAAACTGAAACATGTGTCCATCCACGGTGAGTTGTGACACACACACACACACACACACACAGTCTGAAAGGAGGCGGCGGCCGTTGCTGGTTTGTAATCCTGCTGAATCTTTAATGTGGAGGACATGTTGTGTTATGACACTGTGCTCTTTTCATGAAATGTCAGGAGACGTGAGTGTAATTGTGTGTGTGTGTGTGTGTGTGTGTGCGTGTACTTGTGTGTGTGCACTCAAGCTGCTGATGTGATTCTGTGACCGATATCACAAGTGTCAACACAACCTCAACACTGTTCATGCAAATTAATAAAGGTAGGACAGATACACACACACACACATAGACACACACCCTTTTCCACCTCCACCATCTTCACACTCTCTCTCACACACACACACACACACACACACACACACACACACACACCACGACAGTGTTTCATTATTTTGGCTTGCACATCATGTCTGCTGGAGCCGAGCTAACGGTCCCCTAGCCGCCGCCACCGCCACCACTGCATGCTAATGTCGCCACCCATCGCTGGCGAGCAGGTGAGGAGTCAGAAAGTCCGGCAGCTGGGGGCAAAAGGAAGGAAGCAGGAAGGAAGAAGCAGTAAGGAGGAACCAAATCCATGTTGTGTTTCGATGACGATGATTAGAGACATTCTTCTCTCAGTTTTCGCAACATTTCCCCGGATTTTCCCAATTGTCTGTCCAGTCGGTGAACTGGCCAGAAATGAGAAAAGTCTGACAGAAGTTGCTCCCTCTGGTGGCTCCGTCCTTAATCAACACACTGTCCTAAAATCAGTCGTCTTTGATGTCACAAAGCGCTACAGAGGATAGAGGGTATCTCCAGGATGGAGGATTCCCATGAGTCAACACAAGTCATCAAAATCTGCCGCCTTCTGTGATGTCACAAAGGGCGTCAGAATCTCCTCCCAGGTCAGTGACCCCAGCTGGCTGGTGGCTCCGCCCTCTCAGACCACCTTGTTTTTTTTCTGCCCATCCCAACCTGGAGGATCCAACAGCATGTCCGTTTTTTTTTTTGTTTTTTTCCTTTAGCAGGAGGCTGCAAACAGAGGGCTAAACCATCTGTTCTCTGCTGGAGGGTCGACCACAGGAGAGCATCTTCAGCTCCGCCGGAGTCTGCCGCTAATGATGAAAGCGTGAAGAATGTCTGGCACACGGGACAGTTAAAGTGCAGCGAGTGGAAATAGCTTCGGATTAGGAGAAGAGGAAGAAAATTGTGTTTTTGTTGAGTGCTTCAGTCAGATGGAAGGAAAGAAAGACGGGGGCCAACGTGAGATGCTGCTGATGAATCGACAGGAGCAAAAAGAAAAAAAAGGGGGAAAAAAAATCTCCTGAGGAGCCAAACAATTTGATGCAATCGTGATGTAACACTCGGACAGTTTCCTGTTTGCCTTTCTTGTTGATGTGTTCTCACTGTTCATTTTTTATAGGATGACAGATTTTTTTCTCTTGCCCTGATCAAAGCATCCGTCACTACTGATCGGACTCCTGGACGCCTGATCGGAGTAGTGGCAGCTGTCAGTCGAGTTGATTCACGATGGAATCTGTGGACATGATGGTCGAGTTTCCTATTTTCATAAAGAAAACAAAAATAGGGTCAGAAAACAAAACGGTCGCTGAAGTCTCCATTTTTTATTTGATGATTTCTCTCTCTCTCTCTCTCTTTCTCTCTCTCTCTCTCGCTCACTCTCACTCTCGGCCTCTCGCTTTTGCCTTCGTCAAGCAGTCACTGCTGACATAGTTTAATAATCTGTGCATAAACAGCAGAATGATTCTCCAGCTTCCTGCAGCCTTTTTTCCCCCATAAATTATGATCTCTCTCTCTCTCTCTTCTCTCTCTCTGTCCTCGCACTGCATGCTGGGAGTTTCGGTGTGTGAGTGTGAGCTGTATGTGAGCGTGGAGTGTCTGAAGAAAGCGTTGGACTTTTTGATTTAACTCGCCCTCACACCTGCAGGGGTTCGCCTTCTCTGTCCATCAAAAATGGAGTTCGGATTGTGACGGCGCCACAGCACCACAGCACCACGGTGGAGCGGGTTTTATTGGCTGTCGTAGAAAATGTTGGCCATAAAAATATCACATACGGCTCTGAAATGATCAAGTATGTCCTGGCTGTTCCTCGAGAGGATTGACACGTTCATCAGCTGGTGGAAAGAGGCAATCACTCTGAACGACTTGTTTGTTGCAGCATCTCCGCTGTTTGTGCCTGCCACGCGAGTCACAGTGTCGAGAGTCCGCTCTTTTATTCCAAATGAGGTTCTTGAAAAAGAGTTATCTCGCTTTGGCAAATTTTCCAGTGGGTTTAGAATGGTTCATCTTGACTATAAGGAAGATTGCTTTCAACATTTTATATCTCTGAGACGACGTGCTATGTACCTCAGTGATCAGTCAGTTGTTCTTGAATTGACTTTCAAAGTAAATATATAATGAAAAATAATAAATACGACTAAATGACGCACCACTTTATGACAGTGTCATTGGTGACGATACCTTGGCTGAAAAACAAAGAAAGTATCAAATTGCTGAAAAAAACAATTGACAAAACCTACGTTGACAGACCCCTGCAACCCTAAGTGCAGGAGGAGGTGGGTATAGAAGATGGATGGATGGAATGTCTATCATTGGTATCCTTTTTTTTAAAATTTCTATTGTCTATATCATTTTTTGTGTTACTATCAGTATCCTTGTTTTTGTTTTTTTAGCGCCTGTATCCTGGTGACGGCTGCAGCCTGTTTCTGCAGGAGTCACAGCAGCAGGAGCAGCTTTTAATCTGATCCAACTCAGACCGCCGAGGCTGCTTGCTTTCTTAGATAAGAAGCAGCGGTTGTGTTTATTATTATCGTTATTATGTCTCATATTTTCCTCCCGCGACCAGGTGGCACCTTCCGATTCTGTGGATCCACATAAAACAAGAGAGTAAAATTCTTAAAAATGAAAAAAAAAAAAAAAAAAAAAGACTGTTCAGTTTATCTTCTCTTCTTTTCTCTCCTTGTTTTCTTTGCTATTCCCCTTTTCGGTGGCAGGCTGGTCTGTTTGGCTGTGGTCGTGGCTTGTGTCTCCTTGTCTTACCAGCCTTCAGTCCCCTGCTCCTGAACTCCTCCACAACAAGCTCTCCCAGCTCACAGTGTGCCCGCCTCCACCTGTCAGTGGATCACCAGCTTCCTGACCAACAGAAGGCAGCAGGTGAGGCTGGGGAGCATCACGTCTGACACTCGGACTACCAACACCGGTGCCCCCCAAGGCTGTGTCCTCTCCCCACTGCTATTCTCCCTCTACACAAATGACTGCACCTCAGGGGACTCTTCGGTGAAGCTCCTGACGTATGCGGACGACACCACCGTCATCGGCTTGATCCAGGATGGTGGTGTAACACCCACGTAGAATATGCGGGCTATTTGGACCAGTGTCTAGGTTCAGGTGAGTGATTGCTGATATCAATAAATAATAATAGACCACAGACCAGTGTATGAGTTGAACTGCCGGCTTATTTATATAGAATTCTGTAGAAAAACAGACAATATATTGGTACCAAATATTTACAAATACACACATACACGCGCAAACAATAAATAAATCTTTTGACTTCAAAAACTCCAGGAAAATTTGGTTATTTATCCCTATTTATCTAAGTTAGATTTGATCAAACCTATTTGAGTTGAAAGATAATTTTGGTATATTTCTACTATAGGTTGTTTAGTCACTAGTATCTAGTTTGGGTTTATTGTTTAAGTTTCTATTTAAATCTCAGTTAAGCCTATTTATGCATTTACTTCTATCTTTCTAATTTCTCTTTTGATTTGTTTAACCAACTCAATTTACCCGACACAACCATTGAACACCACTTTGGCTTATAAAAAGGAAGTGAGGAGAAAAGAAAGAAAGAAAAAAAATATATAACACAGTTCAATAAAATATCAAAAGAAATCAAATCTCAGATCTTATAGATCAATATGAACAATAACTCAAAATTAACATCAAAATTAACAGTTTGGTGTGTTACCAGTCTTTGGTTGAGTCCTTTTCAATTAAATTCACTGTGTCGCTGCAAAACCCGTAAATTTTATCCTACCACGATCCCCGAGTCTGACCAAAAGTCTTTGTCCACGATGTGCAGGTGAGTCTGCAGAACCGATCTCCTCCTCATTTCTCTCTATGGGTGGCTGACCATCTTCTTTCCACAGCTCCCGGTGTTTGCTCCAGACTGACGATCCCAATGTAGCGCTGGACAGATGAATGACGTCTTTCCCTTCTCTTCCTCAGCCATAGCAATTTGATAATAACTGCTACGCAGATCGAGAACAGAAAACCACTTGCTTCCGGTCATTGAATCCAAAACTTCGTCAATACAATGGGTTGTGCACTGGTCGGGGATCGTTCAGCTGTTCAACAATCGGTAATCAATACACATTCTTACGGCTCCATTCTTTTTCCAGACTATCATAATTGGAGATGCATAAGAGCTACGGGATTCCTTAATGATGCCCGCACGCAACAGGTCTTGGAGGTGCTTTCTCACGTCTTCCAGGTCAGCAGGAGCCAGGCGACGCGAGCATGGCCGTGAATCCGACATCCGGATTGTGTGTTCTACTCCCTTTGCTAATCCAACATCCCATTCATGCACAGAGAACACTTGGGACCTTGTGGATAGCTTCCGACGGAGTCTCTGTTTCTAATCCTCTGAGATAGGGGAGTCTCCAAAGTTGATTAGGTTTGCATCGAACTCGGTGTCGGCTGTCTTGGATGGAGAAATGTTAGTAACTGCATCTGTCAGTTACATATGCCCAATAACTGTTCCCTCTGGTATGACTGTCTTAGTCCTGGACTCATTCATTCATTCATTCATCTTCTATGCCCGCTTATTCCAATTCAGGGTCACGGGGGTCTGCTGGAGCCTATCCCAGCTGTCTTAGGGCGAAGGCAGGGTGAAACCCTGGACAAGTCGCCAGTTCATCGCAGGGCCACATAGACACAGACAACCATTCACACTCACATGCACACCTACGGACAATTTAGAATATTCAATTGACCTCACATGCATGTTTTTGGAGTGTGGGAGGAAGCCGGAGAAACCGGAGAGAACCCACGCAGACACAGGGAGAACATGCAAACTCCACACAGAAAGGTCACAGGCCCGGGCCCCGGAATCGAACCCACGACCTTCTTGCTGTGAGGCAAGTGAAATGGCTGACGTTCACTTCTTCACTTTGCACCACCATTGGCTGAAGTAACACACCAGCGGGGAGTGGAGCTATGGGAGACGAGTCAACCATGAGAACTTCTTTGTCGACAGGGTGCTTGTACTTGACTTTACAAACTGCAGTACGCTCACCTCCAGGGGGCAGAATCAATGGACCAGGTCCTTGCCATAACACACAGCCAACGTCATCCTCCTCTGGGCCTGTGGCATTGTCGGACGATTGTAACACTACTTATGTGTTTGGCTACAGTTAAGTGTAGAATTATAATTAATGCTAGGTTCGATTTAAGGAGCTGTGTGAGGATTAATGAAACTCAAACACAAAATTGAATGTACCGGTAGTATATTTAAAGTATATTTAACAAAAGATGCTTGAAATTCTTCAAGATAACAGTCATAGGGGAAAAATAAATAAATAAATAAATAAATAAATAATAATAATAATACTGATAATAATAATAATAATTATATAGCAAAACAAAACAATTAATCAGTTCATCAATCAATAAAGTCCTACTAGTAGTTTTTCAATCAATTAAATTCAATTTTCTTTGCAATTCTTTTCACGGCACCCTTTAACTTATCTATATATATATATATATATATATATATATATATATATATATATATATATATATATATATATATATGTATATATATATATGTATATATATATATATATATATATATATATATATATATATATATATATATATATATATATATATATATATATATATATATATATATATATATGTATATAAACCACACGTTGTAAAACCTGTTTAAGTTAGCTGTAAGTAATATTGGCTTCACATCGAGCTTATACAACAAAATAATGAACATGCTAATGCACACAACGTAGCATTTGACTCACCAAATCCTTGTCAAAAAAAAACAACTAAACAAAATCCAGCGACACGACAGCAGGCAAACAAAATATTCATCCAAAAATAAGAAGAAAACCCAACATGGAACTCTCAAAAATAGACTTTAACTCCTGTTTGCTCTTTTTTTCCTACTGCTCTCGACTTTTCTGTCGGCTGTGTTCCGGTCGTCTGCTTGTTCTCTCGTTAATCACACTCCCTCCAACAGGGGGGCGCTACGTGCTCGGCTGTCACTGCTACACTGGTTAAAGGAGCAGTACGCAAAAAGAATAGTAATTTAGCATTAACCACTTTTGAGATATTATGTTGCCTTAAGCTAGATTATTATTCATTTGTTTACATTGAGTATTAGTCTATCCTTCATTTATTTATGATGTTCATCTAGGTTACAGTGACGAGTCTGCATACAGACAGGAGGTTGAGCAGCTGGTTCACTGGTGCAGTCAGAACCACCTGGAGATGAATCTGCTGAAGACTGTGGAGATGACAGTGGACTTCAGGAGAGACCCATCGCCACTTACCCCCCTCACCATCCTCAACAATGCTGTTCCCACCACGGACACCTTCGAGTTCCTGGGATCCACAATCTCCCGGGACCTGAAGTGGACCATCCACATAAACTCTGTCCGCAAGAAGGCTCAGCAGAGGTTGTACTTCCTGAGACAGCTCAGGAAGTTTAACCTGCCACAGGAGCTGCTGATCACCTTCTGCACTGCCATCATCCAGTCTGTCCTCTGCACCTCCATCACTGTCTGGTTTGGATCTGCCACCAGACAAGACAAGCACAGACTGCAACGGACAGTTAGGTCTGCAGAGAAGATAATTGGGACTAACCTGCCATCTATCCACAACTTGTACCTGTCCAGAACAAGGAAACGTGCAAGTAACATCGCCACAGACCCCTCACACCCAGGACACAGACTTTTCAAACTCCTCCCCTCTGGTCGCCGTTACAGAGCACTGTATGCCAAAACCAGCAGACACCGGCTCAGCTTCTTCCCCCAGTCTGTTGTTCTGATGAACTCACATCACTAACAGAGACTCAGAGCAATTACTGGGCAATAACCATCCTTCCTCGTATTGCACTACACTAAACATTTCCACCTCGACTTTTCCTTTTCTTTTCTTTGTATGTTTCTTTCTATCTTACTGTCACAGGGTATACATTTGTAGACTTGTATATATTTTAGTTAGGTATTTTTAGGTATATGTGCACATTTAACAAATACTTATATATATATATATATATATATATATATATATATATATATATATATATATATATATATATATATATATATATATACACATATATATATATATAGATATACATATATATATAAATATATATATACATATTATTTATATATACTATGTGGACTTGTATATAGATCCTTATTTTACTCCTCCACGGAGTTGCACACTGTTTATAGTTTATAGTTCATTTATACTTCCGGTTGCACATTGTTTATTTGTTTACCCTTACTTTTACTTATTCTGTAGTTTGTTTTTGTTTTTTTAACCTAAATAGTGGGATAGAGAAAAACCAGAGTCAAATTCCTTGTTTGGCATGCTCAAACTTGGCCAATAAAGCTGATTCTGATTCTGATTCTGATTCTTGTTGCTCTTCTGTCCCAGAACTTCTGCTGTAGTCACACTGAATTGGTGCTCTGTCACGTTAATATTTTTTGTGTGTGCCTGCAAAGATCAAAACTGATTATCAGTGGTTCCAGTCTGATCAGATTAAAAAGCAGCTGTGCAGCCCTCAGAAACGCTGACAACAATATTCATCATGAATATCCTGCTTTCTCATTTTGCATATTTTTCATTTCCTGTGGCGTTAAAAAAACAAACAAAAACCCAAACCTATTTGGTCTCCAAGCTCTTTCTTCCTGTCTCCTCTCTTCCTGGATTTCCTTCGCAGACTCACTTCTATTTCCTGTGTCAGGTCCCCGGCCAACAGCATGATTTTGCGGCAAATTCAGCCACATCACGAAGTTGGCGGCTGACCTCTGACCCCATGTGTTTGTCATAATGGAGTGCTAGAGGGGTCTAAAAGCTTTCAGTGAAGGAGTCGCATAGGAAAAACACAGTGTCAGGTTGATAAGCTGTGCAGAGAGCAGCGGTGAGTGGAGGTCATTGGGGAGGAAGAGGAAACAACATGTCATCTGGCCGTCAGTGGAGGATGGTAAGCACGGTGGGGTGAGGAAGTAGGAAAGAAGTTGTGGGGAGAGGTGGGGGGACGGGCGCAGTGGAGGGTGCAGCAGGTTTGTCAGTCCGTACCTGAACTTCTGTCTTCTTCTGCTGCTGTCATAATTCAACAAAGGAAATGTCCATAATCTTGAGAAGTAATTTTTAGGGAAGCCCGATCGGCCTCCCTATTTAATTGACTGGTAAAGGCAATAAAAATTAATATCAGAAAATATCAGTCTGGGGAAAAATCAAATCAAAATCAAAATTTGACTTTTTAAAATTTCTACAGAATTTAGTAATCATGCCAAAGAATGAATTCCTCGAATTTTCTGGAATTGCTAAATAGTAAATAACAATACTTTACTTTCCACGTCTCTACTACACTTGATTTTGTCATCAAACCGCATCGAAGCATAACAGCAAGCAGCGGCGTGTTTCAGCAGAGTGGTTTCAGTGGTAGGCTGGCTGCTAACAAAATAGTTCCTTTGTAAGTGACATCATGCGGGACGTCACAATTAAAATTAGCTATAATGTGTTAATTTCAAAGACAGCATATATCGGTATTGGTTGATATTGGTTGATGCTGGTATCGGAAATTAGGAGTTGGACAATATCGGGATAATGGATATCTGTCAAAAAGTCAATGTCGGACATCACTAGTATTATTCTCTTCAATGTTTGCTTGAGATGATTTCTGGCTTCATTTTAAAAAAGAATTTAACACTCTAATAAAGTTCTGACACTGACACTGCATATTTGTCTCCCTCAGCTCCACAGACTTTCAAACGCAGCCAATGGGAGGACTGAAAGCTGCCGCTGGCCCTGTCAGGTGACCTCTCAACTTGCCAAGTTGGACGTTGCTGTCAACATGTTCACCTTTTGAAAAGCATTTTCCTTTTCAATGAATCTCATCCACTTTAAAACAAGAAAAAGAGAAAAAAAAACCCTCCTGATGCTGCAGGCCTTTCTGCAGGCCAATGGGGCTGGCAGCGCCTTGCATGGCAGCAGCCACCCATTGGTGTATGAGTGTGTTAGTGAATCGGTGAATGAGAGGCCATTGTAAAGCGTTTTAGAGTAGCATGAAGGTGCTGCAAAGTGCTATATAAGTGCAGTCCATTTTCTGCGGAGTTGGTGGTTCTCTCAGGATTCTTTGGCTCCTGCCGTAGTCCAAAAACATGCAGAAAAGAAGATAAAAAGAGCGAGATAGAGATAGATGTAGTCAGATTGGCTGACAGGCCAGAGTGCTGAAGCAAGAACATGCAAATGTTTACAAAACAGCAGATGTATGGCTGGATGGACGGTTAGAGTTTGAGATTAAAGTGAAGCTATGAAGACAGTTGAAAGCAACTAGCAGGACTTGCTGGTTTAAGTCCCAGTGTTTGTGCAACAAGCTGTGTGTATTTCATAAATGATAAATCAGAGCTCAGACGTCAGTGCCAGCAGTGGTCCGACGAGCCGCAGAAACGTCCTGCGGTGAAGGTGCAGCTTCTCCACTCAGTGTCCCATCGATCCGCCGGCCAGGAAAACACCATCATTGTAGTTTTGTGTAAACCCCAAAAAAGGAAGCGGCTTTTGTGTTTTCATGTTGCTGAGGCGGTGCAACGTTCTTCCTCTTTTCATCGTGTGCTGAAGAGCAGGATTGGAAGGAGGATTGCGGTCGATCCAAACAGAAGCCTCAAAACTTCGGCAGACGTCCTTTATCTCTACCAGCGGAGGGGAAGTCAGCCTCTGTTTGTGCTTCGGCCGAAAAGAAACTAACTTCATGATGAATTTAAGGGGTTTCCTGCTGCCTGTCCTCTGTTGTTGTTGGACTGGAGCAGCAACAGCATGAGGATGTTTTTCCAAAGCGCACCAGATTTTGCTTCTGCGCTGTCCACAAAAATAGAGGCAGCCTGGATTGCTGTGGAGTGGTGACCCGACCCGAGACTGAAGTACATCACTGAGGGTCTGGGACCGATGGGACCGGCTGGCTCCGCCCACCGCTGCTCCAGTCTGAGCCCAGAACATCTGTATTCTGGTTGCTAATCACCGCTGGTGTCACCGCTGTGAGATCTAAATCCTCCATCTCCTCAGTGAGTGTATGTGTGTGCTTGCGTGTGTGTGTGTGTGTGTGTGTGTGTGTTAGAGACAGAGACAGTCGTCTGCTCTGGATCCCTCCGCCTGTTCAGCTCGTTAGAACTGCCCTCCAGCTAATCCCAGAGGGTGGGGAGGTGGAGTCGAGTGTCAGTTCTGCTCTCGGCAGCGAGAGAAGGTGGAGAGAGATGAAGTGAGAGAGCGGAGGGATGGATTTTAACCTCCTCTCCATCTGCTCCATCACTCCCTACACACACACGCACACACACACACACACACACACACTTTCTTCCCTGCCTTTTGCCTTTTGTCTGCATATCTCCTGCACCCACTCGTTCAGCTACTCACTGGATTATGTGTGTGTGTGTGTGTGTGTGTGTGTGTGTGTGTGTGTGTGTGTGTGTGTGTGTGCATTACGGATTTGGAATTTACATGATTTCCCATTTGCATCTGCTTTTGCGCAAGGCACACGGCACACACACACACACACACACACACACACACACACACACACACAGACGCACACACACAAGTAGTGCGGAAAATGTGGCATACATGACCCCAATTTTCAGCTCCTATTGTAGTCGGAACCTTGCCTGATCTGGTCTGCGCTTGTTTACAATTATGACTTTGCATTATATCACACAGCAGCACCCACACAAACACGCACACACACTTGCACATCTCTTGCATATGTAAACTTGGCACCCTTTTCACTGTGCCAAAGGTTGTGTTTTCACTTTCCAGATAATGTTCATTTTATCAGTAAAAATACAGCAGATAACATGAAAACGTCCTTTAAGCTAAATTGGATTTTTTTTTTTTATTTGCTGCCTTTAAGAAAAAAATAAAACACCTCATGCTCTCTAATCTGACGCCCTTCAAATCATAATTTTCTCTTTTCTTTCTTGTTGTTCCTTCTCTGGAGTAAAAGCTCTAAATTGCTCTCTATTATTTTCCCCAGTGCCGCTGCCACTGTACTGGGGGCCCAGACTCCTCCTGCTTGGGCCTCCAGAGTGTCTGGAAACAATCCTGAGAGTTCTGAGAACACCGGACATTCTCCAGGATTAAAACTCTCTTATACTGCCCTGTTTTTTTTTTTTTCTTGTCCTTGTATTGTTTTATTCCTACTGCAACTTTTGTTTCCTAACTAAGTAATTTGCCTCAGGGCCCAGTGTGTAATATTTAAGAGCATCTGCAACTCAAGTTTTAGTGACTTTATTTCACTGCAAAACCTCCATCATTTTACTTCCTGTTTCCTTCTTTCCCCGATAAATCCTTTAAATCGCATCTCATAAAAAAATCTTTGCTTAACAACTGTTGTTGTTTTATGTGCTTTATGAGCACAAACACAACCTGACATGATTTCAGAGTCTCTGTGAATATAGAAACAGACAGACTTTTCTTCCTGGAGCGCAGCTGAACGGGACATGATGATGTCGCTCAGCTGCAGGGACTCACGGCTGCGTTCAGACATTCTTAAGTGTGACCTGCGCCGACCTCTCGCTCTGCACCAAATGGAGCAGAAAACCTGTCTTCATAAGAGGAGAGGAGAGAAGGAGACACTCTGAGCCGTTGTCACGTAGATGTCAAAGCTGCAGACGGAGCCTGAGAGGAAGCCGGCGCCCACTTAGCCAGGTGGTGGTGGGACGCTGTGCTGGTGTGCGTGTGTGTGTGTGTGTGTGCGTGTGCGTGTGCGTGTGTGTGCATGTGTCTTCAGGTGTGCATGCCAAATATTGTGTGGCCTTGGGGTGTGTCTCTGAGAAAATATTCTGCTTTGTTTTTTTCCTGTTTTTTTTGGGTTTTCTACACAGTTCCACCTATTATTCACTGCGCTGGCAGCCAGAGCTGCAGGCGGAGAGCCGAGCACCGCCTGCGTGACTGGCCAAACCTAATAGATTCCAATGAAATTCACCCATTCCTGAGTGAAATTCACTTTACTTTTCCCATCGTGGGAGTCGACTCCCTAGGAAGAAGAAAAGTCCATCCTTTTACGATTTCTGGTTCACTTTTCAGAAAATCTGGGAATGCAACGCAACATTTTTTTTTTTTGGTTTTGTTTTGTTTTTGCCTACATCCCCTCCACCCTCGGAAACACTGAATTTCATCTTCCTGCCAAAAACTCACCACGTCTCAAACTGCAGTGCAACAGCCTCACACGTGAAATTACCACAAAACCTCTCTGTAACTCCAGAGAGCAGCAAAGTTTAGCCCTTTGTTTACAGCCTCCTGCAAATGTGGGAACTTCAACAGGATTAGAGCAGTAGAATAACTTTTACGTTCAAACACAACAGGGTTATATGTGCAATTACTGTTGATTTTTACTTGTTGCTTGCTTTTATTATTGATTGCTTCTATTCTATTCTTTACGCCTCCTGCCCACTGAAAGAATCACGGTCTGCCACACCCTATTTTTGACCTGTTCACGCCAAGATTACAATATGACACAATAATCCATGTAGTTTTGGATGGCTTAGTTTGCAAAGGTCAACTTTACTCTTTCTGTGTTCAAACTGTGGCTCACGTGTTTCTGTGTAAAAAAAGAAAAAGAAGCCACATCTGCGAGACGAGCGTGTCCACGGCCTGCGTGTGTGCCAGGCGCAGGGATCTGGGAGGGGGCGGCGTCAGTGAAGATCCCCGGGGTTTGAAAAGCTGGTTTAAGGTGACCTTTGACACCGGGACAACGCCTCCGCTCTCTCTCACACACACACTTGCGTGTTCGAAATCCGGCAGCCTTCGCTACTGAAGGCGGACTAGTCAGGAGCGAGCAGAGGAGACCTTGTGTATCATTCGGGCCACGTTGCCGAGTTGCAGAGGAGAAGAATCTGGAGGAAAATGGTTTGCAGTGTTTATCCTTGCAGTGATTTTTTCTTCCTACTCTCCGATGGACAACGTCAGCAAATGGGGAATAGTGAAAAACGCGGGATCGTTGCCAAGCGTCTCTACACCTCCTCGGGAAACCTTTCGCAGCCGTGCGTCAGGACGGAGACACGTGCGCACAGCAGCACCGTGCCCTAGCGCCAAAGTGCCCGTGGCTGCCTGCGGTGATTATGCAGCTCCTCGTGAAAAACCAGAAGACGCGGCAGCACGTCTCCCGCAGCTAACAAGCGAGTCGCTCTGCACTTTATTTAGCTTCTGTAAAACCCACGTACCGATGAAAACCGGGGAAGCTGTAAAGATCCTGCTGTAAAGGCACAGATTATAGATCAGAAAAAAAAACATCAAACCCGGCGAGTGTTTAATGGCATGGAGAACCTGCAGTATAAAAAAACAACAAAAAAAATTAAAAAAACTGCGTGGGATAAGTGAGTTTTTGTACGGCCTCGATAAGACGGAGACAAAGAGGAAAAATGTTTTCTCTCTCTCCCTGTGCTTTCAGAGCACGGCATGCTGGGAACGTCAGCACTGTTTGAGCCATGGGATCCATCTTTTGTTCTGCAGGATCAGTCGTACATTTCCAAAGAGTTCCGTGAGTATCGGTGCATTTACAAAGTCGTCAAAAGAAAAGAAGAATCGTATCATATCGCATCGGTCCAGATCATGTGCTTCAGCACCACGGACAGAGATGGCAGAAGTGAGGCAACTCTGGAAGTCATGACAATATTGGTTTTCTTGTTTTTGTTTGGATTTTTAGATTGGCCACCAGGGCGAGCTCCACTGTGTCCGTACTGGAACACAAAGATGAGCATTGTCACCAGAGCCTCCATCAAAATATAGTGATGAGTCTTTAGTGAGTAAAACCTTTGCTTCTGCACGAACCTCAAGTTGTATTGTCTTGGTGATATTTAGAACCGTCAGATTCCCGTCCATAAATCTATCAGGGACGACATGGCGTTCTCATTTCCTCTGGTTTCTTTTTCATGCCAAATTTGTCACGTTTGTGTTTATATAATGACAAACCACCATACATGCCAAGTAAAAAACATAACATAAAAACAAAAACCCTTTGGAACAAGAAATATTGCATGTTTTACATCAGCTTTTACCACAAATTTTAAAACAAAGGCACAGTGTCAGAAAGATCCAGATCCAGAAAACGAGTGCCTAGCTTTTGCAGCAGAGAACCCGTGCAAACAGGACCATAAACAATGCGTTGTTGTTGTTGGTAAAGACTGAAAAAGACCAAAGTGTTCCAGATCCACCACCTAGGCTTCTGCTGGTAAAAGAAAAACACAAACAGCCATTTATTCTCATGACTTTATGAACCTGAAATCCTGAATATTTTAAAGCCAATCAATGCCTCTAAAAGTTCCACACCGCAGGGCCTTTAAACCTTGACACACATTTTTCCTACTGACTTGACACTGTTTGTATTTACAAAAAAAAAGAAGAAGAAGAAGAAGAAGAAGAAGCAAGCCCACTCCACCCTGGAGCCTTTGAGTGTTACATCACCAAACAGTGAGTAGCTGTGAATTCCCTCCGGCAGGTCTGGAAATGTGGTTATACATTAAAAAAAAGAAAAAAAAGAAAAAAAGGCATGAAGGACTCAATCTCAGCGAAGAGACCCCTCCTGCCCTTTACTTTTTCAAAAGTGGGCCAGTCTGAAGCCCACAGGGGTGTGTGTGTGTGTGTGTGGGTGTTATGTGCACGTGTGTGTGTTGCCTTCTTTTTTTTCTCCCCTCCTGTTTTACACGCTGCTGCTGACCCCTTTCCCCCCGCACTCCCTCGGCTTGGCATTTTGCCCCGAGAGGAATCCTCACCCACATGACAGGTGTAATTCCATTTCTGTGAAAAAGCTGAAAAATTCTCCGGGTCGAGCCTCTGACAAATCGATGGCGGTCATCAGCCGCCGCCGGCTGCAGAGAATCTGTGAAAAAAAAAAAAAAAAAAGAACGAGCTGAAAGCATTTCTAGGGGAAAACAAACAAACAAACACAAAGAAGTCTGAACAAACGCTCGTCTCTCACGGCCACAAAAAATAGAAACTAAAAAATCAATTTACTGTCTCCAGAGGTCATGAGAACATTTAACGGTGCTTAGCCCTCTGTTTAGAGCTCCCTGCTAAAAATCAATGCGCCACCTCTTTCAAAACAACTGAAACGTGAAAGAACCTTTCAACTGTATTTTTACAGGTTCTTGTCTTTACGCCACCATGGTCTTTCTTTACAACATCACGTGGTCAATGACCCACAAACCTCTCTGCGTATTTAGCCCTCTGTTTACAGCTACCTGATGCGAGATTGGACCTCAAAAACGGGAGACAAAAGCAAAACAATCTCACAGCTGTGGCTGTGATCACTAACCTGGGAGAGGTTTTTCAACACCTGTGTGACCTCACACAGGGATAATTGTGAGTGTTTTGTTTTTTTAATGCAAAATACCTTAGTGGGTGTGTGTGTGTGTGTGTGTGTGTGTGTGTGTGTGTGTGTGTGTGTGGGGGGGCAGCAGCGATAGTAGGTGGTGCGACATTGTGGGTCCCTGCGTCCGTCTCGCTGCCTCCCCCGTCGTGATTATCTCCTCTCACACTCCTCTCGTCGCTTTCCACCTCACAAATCATGAAAATTGGGGAAGAGATAGTGGGAGCGGTGTGTGTGTGTGTTTGTGTTTGTGTGTGTGTGTGTCAGTCTGGGAGGGGGAGGGGTTCCGTCCACCAGCAGAGCGGATCTTCAGACGGCTTCACTTGTCGTTGCAATTAACTCAGAAAGACACCTGGAAATTCTGGGGGGAGGAGTGGGGGAGGGGGCAAACCTCCTGTCAAGGACGTCAGAAGAACTTAACACAAGCTGGACCTTCCATTTCCATATAGATTCCTTCTGATTCTCCACACTTGGACTGGCTTCTCCACGTCACTCTGAATAATTTCATGCATCTCCATCTTGCTGAGCACCAAAACGTCGCCTCCTCCTCCAGCAGTTCTTGCACCCACTGCACCAGGACGATGAGGCGGGTTTCTCCCGGCTGGAGATGAAGGACCAGCGGTGGTGTCGCCTTCCATCCATCAAAGCACCAAAGTGATTGTTATTCATCTCTTTCTGTAAGAGTCATGTGCTTTGTTTTAGTTTCCCCTGGTCAGGTGAGCCGAGTGGAAATGAACCAATCCAAAACAATGAACCGATCGAAGTGTGACAGCGGGATTTATTCAAAGGGTAGCAGTTGAACCATGGTGGGATGGAGAAAAGAAAAAACATAATTTAATTCTGTGCTTTTAAGTGTGACTCCTTTTTGTCGAGGGCAAGTGGGCGGCGGCCGTGGTTGGTCCAGGTTGTCACAGTCATTACACAAGAGGAAGTTTGTCTCACTTTGTCAGGTGAGTTAATGGGCCTTCATGAGAGTTTGGAGATGTTGCCTCACATCTGAAGAGGTAGAAATTTGGTTTGACATTTCGCCTCATTTTTGTATTCTTTTTGACCAGAAAGACAAGACACCTTACTGTCATGTCTTGTCTCACAACTGCATTTGCAAGGTTTTGTGACCCAACACAAGTGCATGTCAACAAAGAATCAAGGCCTTCAGCCACACCGGAGGGGATTTTCACGTGAATGATTTGCAACCAGTTTCCTCCTTGGTTGTAAAAACTCATCTTCCTGCTTTTCTGTCACAAGATTTTGTGTTGCCGAAGAGTTTTGATCCAAACTGTTTGTTGTTTCAAGACCACCTCACCGTCTCCTGAGACAAAACACTGCCAAGACAAAAAGGTATCGAGTCCAAGACAAGACCAAGTCCAGGACCAAGACAGACCACGTGGACGCAAAGACCAGGGAAGAAGATCGAGACAGGAAAATAAAAAAAGAAAAGTGTTTAAATTCACTGTGATTATAGGACGAGACCAAGAAGCTCAAGTCAACTGTTTGCATTCTCCAAATCCTCCACAATGATTAGCAGCCAGTCTTGGAGCGCCGATGTGCAAGCCAGCACACGAAGGAGTTACAGTTTGAGCCATAAATTTGTTCTTAAATATTTTCGGTCCATACGCATACAACAATAAGCTGAAATGCCGAGTCAAAATATGGTAAGAAAAAGTTCAGTTTTTGTATAGAAGTGTTTTTTTTCTTCTTTCTCATAGTTGAAGGGGCATCTAATGGTTTTGCAGAAACAGATTTATCAAAAGGAAACTTCACTCTGTGCCTGCTTGTGTGTGTGTGTGCGCGGGCGCGCGCGTGTGTGTGTGTGTGTGTGTGTGTGTGTGTATGTGTGTGTGTGTGTGTGAGTGAGTGATTGTTTTTCCGGCCTCCAGAGCTCTTTGTCAAGCTGAGCTCTTTGTTTGCGGCTGCGGACTCCTCTTCCTCTCGCGCTGCAGCCGAGGGGAAGCCCTGCCATGATTGAACATAATGACGTGTGACGCCATTAAGCAGCTAATCAGAAACAGCAATGAGGCCAGGGATGATGGAGGTGACCAGGATGACGATGATGATGATGAACTGGGTGGAAGGAGAAGAAACCTGCGCCTTACTGTTGGAAGGTACTCATGAATAATTGGGAGGCAGCTGAACTTGTTTCACCATCGTACAGTCACAGCCAATCTCTGCGTGTTCTGCTCGCTCTGTTAGAAAAAAGTGCTGATGCAAGCGAGACGCGGTGGAGGGAAGAATATCATCCGAACATTATCGGCAAAATGCGAATGAGCTCCGCAAGAATGACTCGTTTTCATAGCCTGTATCCACCAAGCTTCCTCATCGTGCAGGGGCCTGGATTTATCAAAATTAGTCATCATGGTCATCAATAGTCACCACCAGGGGGCAATGTGACGAATAAAAGGTATTTTTTTTTATATCGAAGGATCCGCCCCTTCTCAAAATGTTTTCTCTGGCTATGTTTCTCGGCTGGAGATGAATCCTGATGGTTTCTGTGACATTCCGTCTTCGAACATTACAAAAACAAAAACATTGTGATTATCATCACATCACCAGCTGACTTGGCAAATGACTCGCATCGACTCACTTACGTCGCAACGACTTTCACATTTAATTTCCCGTAGTTTGACACGCAACATATGGCGTCCGCTTCTGTTGCCGTTTCCAAGACATTAAAGACATTGCTGCCAAACGCATCAAACGCATGCATAATTTAACACGTGCATGTTACAGCTCTGGCTTTTTTTCTTTATTCTTTTCTCATTGCTGCGGTTTTATCCTCCCCTCCCCGCCTGCAGACCTGGTCCTCTGTTGTTACTGGCAAGGCAGAGAACAGTTCCAGAAGAGTCGGCGCACGCAGAGCAAAGCTGAGATCCGTGAAAAAAAACAGAATCTGTGTGCTGAAAAAAAACATACATAGATATAAGCTACAACCCAAATTGCAGGTGCACTTTCGGTGCAGCCGGTGTGCAGAACAGTTCCAGATCAGGGACTGTACATCTTTTGCTGCTGCTGCAGAAATTGCATAAAAGAACACAGTAAGGTTTATTAGCAGTAAATCAAACCCCTCTGACACAACCTGCAGTTGTTTACTTGCTGTATCGACTCGTAACCAGCATACTGCCTCAGTCACAAGAAAGATCCTGTCAAGGCCAGGACCAAGTCAAGATCAGAACCAAGACCCTTTCAAGACCAAGTCAAGGCCATGTCAACACCAAGCGCAAGTCAAGGCCATGTCAAGACCAGGACCAAGTCAAGACCAAGAAAGACCAGGACCAAGTCAAGACCAAGAACAAGACCCTGTCAAGACCAAGACCATGTCAAGACCAAGAAAGACCAGGACCAAGTCAAGACCAAGAACAAGACCCTGTCAAGACCAAGACCATGTCAAGACCAGGACCCTGTCAAGTCCAAGACTAAAAAATACCATTTAAGACCAGGACTGAGCCCAGATAAGCATCATATTGGTGAGAGTGAAGACAAGAGGTGGAAAAAATATACTTTGTAACCTGTTTCTTAAATAGAGACATCTTATGCTTTTGAAGAAGGGCATGCATTTAACTTGCCTGGTTTTTGAAATCCTATTGTTTCTCAGGCACACCAGTCTCAAGTAGTAGAACACGGATGCACAGTGATTCATCTGTGCACAAACTGAACTTTGAAAAAAAATCTTTGAGACATAAACAAGTGTTTGTTTGGAGTTTGGAGGCCACAGCTGCCCAGTTCACTCTGCCGCTGAAAGGTCAGCAGTGACAATCCGAACTCGGCGCGGCCACACTGCTTCCCATCGCGCCATTGATGTGTCGTCCATAATGGCCAATCAGCAGCTGGCTGGTCCCATCGACCGTGATTGGGCTGCAATAACAGCAAACATGGCACCGTAACGGCTTTCGATAGGCTCGTAATGCTTCGATCGACAGGCAGTCGCCTTTATTTACGAAACAACACGCCAATATCATTTTCATAACAAGTATTGATCATGTCTGAGCCGCTGATCGCTCAGTCTGACAGGTGTGCGTGACAAGGTGTGTGTGTGTGTGTGTGTGTTTGTGTGTGTGTGTGTGATAGCCCCGCCATTTCTGTATTGACATGTGCAAATACGTGTCATTATGTTTATTGAATATGTGATGATTCGAATAATTTGAATGAACCGAAACGGGAGTGAATAAAAAATTAACTCTCTGGATTAAGTTCTTCTGCTATACTTTTAACTTAAATACTAAAAATATTGATATTTACCATGGATGCTCTTTAGTTTGAGGCATGTAGGACAGGGGTGGACAAACTCTTGGACTGTTGGGTCACAATGGGTTCTAAAATGTGACAGAGGGGCCGGAGCAGGAGAAGATGGATGGAGTGTTTTGGTGACCCACTTTATAGGAGAAAAAAATATATCATAGGATATGTAGAAAACTTGTGCTTTAGTGTCAAATGAAAATGAACAAATAAACAAATGCAAAATCAGTGTCTTTGAAGCCCTTTAGCTCTTTATTGAAATGACTCTGAAAACACAGCTATTTTATGACTTACTTAGTCATAATATAATTTTTTCAAGTTCGGCGGGCCGGATTAAAAAGCTTAATGGGCCGCTCATGGCCCCCTGGCCATAGTTTGCTCATACCTGATGTAGGATTTAGTGAAACCTAGTGGAAAGGTTTCAAGCTGCAACCAACTGGAACTTCTCTTCGTTTTGTTTATATTATTATTCATTCATTCATTCATTTCCTATACCCGCTTATTCCTATTCAGGGTCACGGGGGTCTGCTGGAGCCTATCCCAGCTGTCTTAGGGCGAAGGCAGGGCGACACCCTGGACAAGTCGCCAGTTCATCGCAGGGCCACATAGAAATAAACAAGCATTCACACTCACATGCACACCTACGGACAATTTAGAATGTTCAATTGACCTCACATGCATGTTTTTGGACTGTGGGAGGAAGCCGGAGAAACCGGAGAACCCGGAGAGAACCCACGCAGACACAGGGAGAACATGCAAAGTCCACACAGAAAGGTCCAGGCCCAGTCCCCTGAATCGAACCTACGACCTTCTTGCTGTGAGGTGTATATTATTATTATTATTATTATTATTATTATTATTATTATTATTATTATTATTATTATTATTATTATCAAATTTTGACCATTGATCTCCTGGAAGCCTTTGACAAAATAAATATTAACTGTTTTTTTTTTCTTTTTTTAAAAAGAAAAAATACGTCTATTAACAAATCATGTCAATTAATAATTTCAACACAGTGTTTTCAAAAGAATTTCGGATGAAGAAGGGGACTTTTAAGCTTAATTTATTGTACTTGTCCTTAATTAATTATGTGCACCATTTTTCCCCCGCCGCGAAGTGATACGCGCATATTAGAAGGGAAATTAATCCTCGTCCGTACGAATTAAAGAAATAATGAGCAGAGGAGCGGCGGCGGCGGGGAGATAAGACGCAACAAAACCATTTCAAATGTTTAAATAAAGAGAAGTGTCGGTGAAAACGTGCCAGCGAAATAGGAACACGTGATTTGCTGTTGTCTTGGGGCGATTTTTCTTCTGCGACGCCAGCGTTCACGAGCCGCGGCAAGAGCAAAAGAGCGCGCCCGTGCACTAAACACACACACACACACACACACACACACACACACACACACACACACACACACACACACACACATCCGTCACACCTCTCATCAGTTTCGTGTAACGTCCATACATCTCTACTCCGTCTCCCATCAGCCTTTGCTTTCTTTAAGCCTCCTGCCCCCCAGATTTGACTTGTAATTGCTTCTCTTTCGTTATTCTTTTTCTTAGCGACAATCTATGTCTCCATCCCATCAACTGGTCTCGTTTCTATGCGGCAAATCATCTCATACTTAACTGAAAAAATAGTTAAAGGCAATGAAAAGAAAAGTTTTTCATTTTCATTTTTTTATTATTTTTCCACGAAGCACATGGAGTGGTTGTAGCAGGTGAGCTGCACCAGTTGTGGTCAGTAGGTGGCGGTCTGGGCACCACACAGCCTGCAGAAGAGGAAGAAGAAGAAGAAGAAGAAGAAGAAGAAGTGGCAATTGCGGCTTGGACAGAGACAGCCAACAGCAGCAGCAGGGCCACTGGTGTTCCTGGAGACTGAGGAGTATTTTGGTCGCCTCACCCGTCAACACACATCAGCTGCTGCTGGCAGCTACGCTGTAGTGCATTAAGGGAGGAACCACTACAGAGACACTACCGGCGTAAACAGCCGTCAGGTGAGTTCAATGTTGGCAGCGTCACAACATTCCCGGCTCGTGTTGGTTTTCTAGCGCCCGGTTTGCGTGTTTTCCCCGTCGCAAAAGTCAGAATCCACATGAGGCGGATTTTATTTATTTATTTTTATTTATTTATTTATTTATTTATTTATTTATTTATTCATTTAGTAAGGTTAATTCATGTATGTGAATATATATATATATATATATATATATATATATATATATATATATATATATATATATATATATATATATATATATATATATATATATATATATATATATATATATATATATATATATATATATATATATATATATATATATATATATATATATATATATATATATATATATATATATATATATACATATATATATATATATATATATATATATATATATATATATATATATATATATATATATATATATATATATATATATATATATATATATATATATATATATATATATATATATATATACGCCCTTCGGACAGGTGTTGGCTCACGCCCGCTGGTTTCAGCAGGAGACTGCAAACAGAGGGCTAAACACACTGAAGAGTCACAAAGTTGTTTTTATTCTAAAATAAAATATATACTAATATTGTGAAAGATGAGGACGTGAAAATGTGTGTCAGGGTTTTAGAAGAGGATACTCCTCCACCTCCTCTTCCTCCTCATCCACCTCCTCTTCCTCCTCCTCCTCCACCTGCTCCTCCTGTTAATGGAGTTCACTGTCTTGACCTTTCTCCCTCAACCTCCCTCCTCTTCTTCCTCCTCCTCTTCTCTCCCTTTTCCTCTTACTTCTCCACCTCCTCCTCTTCTTCCTCCTCCCCCACCTGCTCCTCCTGTTAATGGAGTTCACTGTGTTGACTCCCTTTCTCCCTCAACCTGCCTCCTCCTCCTCTTCTTCTTCCTCCTCCTTCTCTTCTCCCCCTTTTCCTCTTACTTCTCCACCTCCTCATCCTCCTCCCCCACCATCACTCTCTCCTCTCACATCGCTCTCCGTCTCCACCGGTGCTCGCAGCCTCCTTGCTCGTCCACTGCTCTCCTCTCGTCACCTATCCCTCCCTCCCTCTTGCTCTCTCTCTCTCTCTCTCTGTCTCTCGCTCTCTCTCTCTCTCACACACACACACACACACACACACACGGACACACATTCTTCGCTCACACACACTCCTCTGTCTCTCTCTCTCTCTCCCTCTCTCTCGCTCTCTCCTCCTGCGCTCCTCTCCCTGTGTCACACACAGTCCTGTGCAGACTGGAGGAGTGGAGAGACGGCGAACGAACCAACGATGCCGCTGGAGCTTCGCGGCTGATTCTTCTTCTTCCTCTTCCTCTTCCTCTTCTTCTCTTTTTTTGCCTTTTTTTTAGGTGGAGGAGGTGGTGGGGGTTGGTCGGGGGGGGGCAGGTCTCCACCTCTTCTACAGTGAGAAGAATTAAAAACTATTCCAGAGTGCCGATGCCGCGGCTCCTCTCCCCTCCTGCCTCAGCCTGCTTCCAGCCGCCGGAGGTGTCGAGGATCTAAACAACGTGTGTGCGTGTGTGTGTGTGTCTTCGCTTCGAGAGTGGGTGCGATCTGTGGCTCATGGATACTCTTCCCCCTCTTTGGTCTGAAGGATGCTCTCTCCTCCTCCTCCTCCTCGTCCTCCTGCTGGAATACCACCGCCGCTGCTGCTGCTGCCCCTGCTGCGCTGCTCTGCCCCGCTCGGCTGTCAAGCGGCGTGAGGAGGAGAAGACGATGCCGTGCAGGAAGTGAGCCAGCCGCCAGCTGTCTGGGACTTCCTCAGAGTTCCCCCTGCTGGTGTCTCCTGGACCCGGGTGCCGCAGGTCCATGCTTCTCTGACTTTTCCACCACTGCCATGTCCGACTGATAAAAGGTGAGGCGGCTTTCTCTCTTTCTTTTTTCTCCCCCCCGGCTCCACAGCTCCGCTGCTCTCCGGTGGCTTCGCCCATCCTGCAGTTTGGTTCAGATTTGGCTCTCTGGAGGTTCTCAGTTCTGCGCTCTCATTTCGGGACCTGGGGGTTAAAATGACAGAAGCTGCTTGTTCTCTGGGTTCTCTGGGTCTGTGCCGTTAGTAATGAGCGGCGGCAGTGGCGGCGGTGACGGCTCTGGCAGCTCCGTCCTGCACGCAGTGCACGCCGTGCACGCTGGCTGAGCCCTGCAGACGCTGTTAGAAATGGATGGCACTGCAGCCGAGGAGCCGCCGGTGCTGCTTTAGTGTTTGGCTGAATTGATGAGAGCCGAGCGGCCAAGAGCCCGAGAGTGTGCAGTTTGTCATCATCATCCTGCAGGTGTGTGTGTGTGTGTGTGTGTGTGTGTGTGTGTGTGTGTGTGTGTGTGTGTGTGTGTGTGTGTGTGTGTGTGTGTGTGTGTGTGTGTGTGTGTGTGTGTGTGTGTGTGTGTGGACCTGACACTCTCTAAATACCCAAATCTGCTTTTTTTTTATATATATATTTTACACTCAGTAAATCAGCTCCTTGATTCCTGCGACCAGCCTCTCTCTCCAGCTCCTCTCTCTCCAGCTCCTCTCTCTCCTCTCTCCTCCCTCTTTCTCTCCCGCTCCTTGCTCGGCCTCCCAGCTCAGCTGCGTTGGGATTAATTGGCCAGAATGTGGACGTTGTCCCGCGCTGTCAGTCCCCTCCGTGCCGCCTCGTACGTGTGAAAGATACAGCAGTGAATGAAGACCTCAGGGCAGAAGGGGTGTGTGTGTGTGTGTGTGTGTGTGTGTGTGTGTGTGTCTGTCTGTCTGTCTGTCTGTATGCAGATGGGTGAGGGTGTGAGGGGGTGTTGCTCGGCCTGCGGGGGGTTGAGACAGCGGGCGCCGCCTCACAAGTCACGTCCATGGAAACGCGTGGCAACTGTACGCCGACTGTAGCTCCTCGTCGCGCGCGTGTGTGTGTGTGTGTGTGTGTGTGTGCGTGTGCGTGTGTGTGTTTGGGGGAACGGGCCAAAATCCTCGTCGTCACAGAGCGTTTTGAGAGCCCTCTGAGCTGCCGTACAGCCGCTGGCCTCTGACTTTCTACCAGAACTGTTGCCAGTTGTCAGGCAAAATACAGAAATGGAAAATATAGAAGTAAAAATATAGAACATAGAAAATGCTTTCAGGGAGCTGTGACGAGGAGTATGTAGCTGCACGCCTCCAGCGGCGTTGCTACGATGACTTCCTGTGCTCGCCGCTGGCTGCAGGTTTGCGGTCAGACGATTGCAGCAGCTTTCCAGGTTTTAGACGCTCGTATCTGGTCGGCAGGTGCGTCCGGATCGAGATATTCTGATCAAAGTGACGGAGCGGATGAATGTGGAATTGTTTCTGGAAGGTCTGCACACCCTTTGTCTCCTGAAGCAGACTGGACAAGACGCCGCTCGACGATGCATTTTGATTTATCGCTGGGCCTCGTTTTCGCTCCGCCATTGATCAGGCTGCTTCCAAAAAGCTTTTCGGGTCTGAGCCGCTATTGATTAAGCCCTCTGGAAATCAAAACTGATGCCGGGCTTCAGCTCCCCGGTGGTGGCTGAATTAGTCCGACTGCGTCTGAAGATGAAATAAGCGTCAGTGGCGGTGGCGGCGGCAGCAGCGGGGTTAGAATGAAGGAAGTGACTCAGAAGGAAATCGATTCCACTTACTGGAGCTCCTGTCTGCAGGATGCGACCACGGTGGTGCGATTGTGCCACTAGAAGAAGGGGATGGCGCCTCCTGCAGAACAAGAGGCAACATGCATTTCCAACCTGGTTCCTTGTTCTTGTGTTGCCTTCAACCATCCCCCTCCACCCTCTCCACCCAACCCCACCCCCACTCCCGGTCTGATGATGAAGTTGTGGAACAGAAAAAGTCAGTTGTGTTGTCCGAGCAGCAGGTTGCAGCTTTTTATTTAATCACTGATGAAAGCCTCTTTGGCAGATGCTCCCACACTTGTTGGCCGCTGATGGATTCTGTTTCATGACGTGTCTGCAAAAAAAACGACAAATCAAAGCGGCCGACGCCTCTAGTTAGCCGTCCCTGCCATTTTGATGCTGTGTTTTGCCAACGCGAATTTCAACACAAATGTTTCTGCAGGTTACAGCAGCTCCGCCGCGGCTGCTGGCTCTGTGATCAGCCCGACTTCAAACCCCAAGCGGAAGCTGGTTTGACTGCGTCTTCATGGGCTGCTGGTGCAACATCTTCAATGACTCCGCACAACCTGCCACGCTCGCTTGCTCTATCGCTCGCTTTGATTTCTCTCTTTCTGTCTTACTGTGTGTTTGTTCCCGACCGCACTGTTGGATTTTGCTTCCTTTATTGTTGTCAACATTGAAACAACACTTCTTACTTCACGTCCATCACTCTCTTTTTTGGCAAATTCCAGGTGGTTGATTTGTTTGGCATCGTTGTGGTAGAAGAGAAGGAGGCTCAGAAGGAGTCGAGTCAATCAACATTTCTCACCGTGTGCAGCGGCAAAAGGTGCAGACAGATATAAACAGAAACATTTCCTCTGATTGAGTCCAAATCAGGAGTGACGTGTTGTCATCAGGTGGTGTAGTGGTCAGCGCGCTCGCCTCACAGCAGGAGAGGTTGTCCAAAACCATGGATGTGAGGAGAATTGGGAAGTCTAAATTGTCCCTGAGTGTGAGTGTCAACAGTTGTTTGTTCTTTGATGTGGCCGTACCATGATCTGCTGGCTGCAGATGAGTGCAGGAGAAAGTAGGTCTTGAGGATGGATGGATGGATGGATGGATGGGCTCCAAATCGGGTGTTTTTGAACCAACTGCGGTGTTCATAACGTCTGGAAGTGAAATGAAACAGAACTTAAAACACCTGTTCGGACAGGGAAAGACTGTGGGTGCTTTGAACGCACGTCCAAGAAAAAGCCTCCTCTCGTTGCTCCATTTCTTTCGCTTTTATTTTACGTTCAAATAAATCCATCCAAAAAAATCTTGACTTCCAAGTCATGGTTGTCTCCATCAAATAACGAACATTTCAAATACATTCAACAAAAAAAGGGTGCCTTAAGTTGCGTGGTCAAACCGCTTTGTTTCCCACACCTGTCCAACATTACCCTGACTGTCGCTCCACCCCCAGTGACATACTTAAATAGACACATCGATGCAAAGAACCTCTGTAACCAATTAAGCAAATAAATAATAATAAAATAAGCAAAATGATATTATATGACTAGTGTGCATTCAGAAAAATTTTAATTTAAATACGTAAATGGCTACAACATTTCCGCCCCCTAATTATTGTTTAACAATTAATTACAAATTCAGCAAGTGTAGCCATAACAACAGTTATTCAATTCGCTGCTATCATATTTCATAAGTATAATAGCAACAACTAAACATTTACATTCAGGGTTTTTTTGTTGTTTTTTTTAATCCAAACAATCTTATCTTCATTCTTCATGCGAACAACCTATAAAGAACAACCTATAAAGAAAGGGATGCATAGAATGCATTGTGTGCAAGATTATATGCATTATGAGGAAATGTATTGCATTTATAAGTGTTGTGGATGTATGCTTTATGGAGTGTGTTGTCAGTGTACGTGTAAAGCCAGAGTTTCCAATCTGACATCAGGAACTGCAACTATGCCTCCTCCAGCAGAAGGCAAAGCTTGGTGATGGGTCGTTCCAGCTCTGTTGTTTGAGTCTTTAGACGAACACGTCGGACCTGTCCTTTGGAGTCTGCCAAGGTCTCTGTGATTCGTCCCAACTGCCATGAGTTCCTGGGTGCAGAGTCGTCCATAACAAGCGCCAGGTCTCCAGCTGTAAAGCTTTCCTCAATCTATTTCACTTTTGCCGTGCTTGCATCAACGGAAGGTATTCTCTCACCCACCTTTTCCAAAACAGGCCTGCAATATATTGCACTTGTCTCCAGCGTCTGCGGGTGTAAAGATCTTACTTTTGGAACAGTCGAGGTGGTGAGATGTTAAACATGTGAATATAACACCATATCGTTTGACAGTGTGCCTGCCTCTTTTTACCTCCATTGGGCCAAAGTAATCCATTCCAATGTCTGGAAATGGTGGAAGGTCTGGGGTGACTCTGTCAGCAGGGAGATCTGCCATCTTTTGCTCACCTGGACGTTGTCTCTGCCGCTTACATACTATGCAACTTCTTATGACCGCTCTGGCTGCAGAGTTAGCATGTGGTATCCAGCAGCGACGTCGAAGGGTTGATAACATGTGGTTTCTGCCGCCATGTCCAATCTTCTGATGAATGTGGCGTAGTATGAGTGTTGAGATGTGGCTGGACTTGGGTAGAATTACTGGATGTTTAGCCTCTTCGGGTAGTGCAGACTGGTGCAGTCTCCCACCAACTCTTAACACACCATCCACAATCTAAGGGTCAAGCTTAAACAAGTGGCTTGTTTTTTTTAACGCACCTGTTCGAAGGGCTGCAAGTTCTTCTGGATACACTTGCTGCTGCACGAAGCAGAAAATTACCTTTTCTGCGTTATTCAGGTTTCTCACTGAGAGTTTTAAGGTGTCTGGTTTTACCTTTTGGCTTGACCTTTGAGCTTGACCTCCAGAGATTGTGTTCTTTTTCCGCTCCCTCTGTAGGAGAAGCAACTCCTTTAGCTTTATGATCCAGGCCACAGCTCTTCTGAGGTCAGTCCATTGTGAAAAGTAGCTGAGAAGCTTACTTGTTGGACACTCCTTTGGATCCAGCACTGCAGTGCAAACATGGATTTCATCCTTTGCTTCCGGGTCGTCGTCAGGCACATTTCTTGGCCAATGTGTGGGTGGGTTTGACAGAAATTGTGGTCCATTACTCCATTCTTGTGCACTAAGAAAAACATCTGCTTTTATCCCACGTGATGCAGCATCTGCTGGGTTTAGTTTGGAGCTAATGTGCCGCCACTGCTCCACCTTTGACAGCTCCTGGATGATGCAAATTCTGTTAGCCACATATGTTTTGAATCTTTTAGTTTTGTTGGCGATGTACTGAAGAACTGTCATGCTGTCTGACAAAAAGACAGACTCCTCCAACTTCATGTCCAGCTCTGTTTTCAGCATCTTGTCCATGCGAACAGCTAAAACTGCAGCTGCAAGCTCCAGCCGGGTATGGTGGTTTGCTTTAGTGGTGACACTCTAGCCTTTCCCATTACAAAGGCAACAGTTACCTCCTGGTTCATGTTTAACAGTCGGAGGTACGAAACCCAACCGTACCCTGCCTCACTGGTATCGCAGTAATGATGCAGCTCTGCCGCTGCCAGCTCCGCAATTAAAATACAGCCTTTCCTGTTTGGCCGTTAATTGGGCTTGCTCCAAGTCCAAAACGTGCTTTTGCTCCAAAGTTTTGATCTTAGCGCGCAGCGCCGCCTGTTCCGCCTTGGCCTCCACGCAAGCAGCCGCCAACCTGATCCCAGTGCTGCTTGATGATGCTGCTGACGCTTCAGAAACGCTGGGGCCAACCTCACTGTCCGTCCCATCAGCATCGGCACTGACGGCGGCAGCTGCTCCGGCTGCTCCGTCTCCGGTTTCATCCTCTTCCTTTTTAGCGTGTTCATCGTCCACAGCAACAGCTTTGTCCTCTTCATAGTCTGTATCACCAGCAGTGGCTCCGTCCTCTGCATTCATCCATATTTCCATCCGCTTCATAAACTTTTCAAAATCCAAAAGCTTAGTTCGTACCAGTCGGAGTGATCAGCTTCCTTCTCCTCATCGTCCAACATATTTTCAACATCAATTTGAGCCTCTTTAAACTTCAAAAAGAGCTCGTGAAACAAGTCCACATTTCTCTTCACCATGGCTCCATCTTCTTTACGCTCAGCCATGGATATAATTTCATTCTTTTTTCTTGTCGTGGCGCACAGCCTTCCTCTGCGCGCTTTAATCGCTTGTATTAAGTCTCTACCTTGATCCATATAAGTTTCGGAAAAACCTTCCGTATCCGCCATGGCTTCTCTTGAAAAGTTCTTTAACAGAAAACACAAAACGACTGTTCCAAACTAAAAATGTTTGTTGCGCTCGGCCAACAAACAAAGCGCAACGTAGGAGCGCACCGGCTCAACTTACTCGCGACGCATGGAAAACTTCTTTATTCCAACGAAAATCTTGTTATGTCCACTCTATGTTCTAAATAGTCAGTCCAGAACGAAGCGTTTTGACTTAATGTTCGGACAGGGAAAGACTGTGGGTGCTTTGAACGCACGTCCAAGAAAAAGCCTCCTCTCGTTACTCCATTTCTTTCGCTTTTATTTTACGTTCAAATAAATCCATACAAAAAAATCTTGACTTCCAAGTCATGGTTGTCTCCATCAAATAACGAACATTTCAAATACATTCAACAAAAAAAGGGTGCCTTAAGTTGCGTGGTCAAAACGCTTTGTTTCCCACACCTGTCCAACATTACCCTGGCTGTCGCTCCACCCCCAGTGACATACTTAAATAGACACACCGATGCAAAGAACCTCTGTAACCAATTAAGCAAATAAATAATAATAAAATAAGCAAAATTATATTATATGACTAGTGTGCATTAAGAAAATTTTTAATTTAAATACGTAAATGGCTACAACAACACCCTTGTAACATGTTCATCTGGTTAAAACACACACACACAAACTGTTGTCAATCACTCATGACAAATCAATCAGACAAATCAATCAGTCAAATCAATCAACATTTTTTTATTGTTGGCCCTTAAAATTTGAAGTAGACGTGACCCTGGTCAGCGTCTTCTCCTGACGCAGGATCCACGCTAACCGAGTTGGGTGGGAGTTGAGGTTAATAATAATAACAATAATAATAATAATAATAATAATAATAATAATAATAATAATTTAAAAAATGATAGTAATAAAAGTTCTAGACTGGACTTTTGCCCACCTGGATGTTTGAGATTCAGAACCCAGAGAATTTCTCAGAGCTTTTTTTTTTTTTTTTGTCAAATTCCACTTACCTCTCAAATCTTAATATAACAGAAACAGGGGACCAGGCATAGCTGAGGCTCCCCTGTTCCCCGCGGAGCCCAGAAGTGACTGAGTGTCTTTTTTAAAAAAGTGAAGCCAAGAGAAGCGAAGAGGAGGTAGGAGACGATGGAAGCAGGTATACGACGGAGACGAAGGGAAGTAGAGACGGACACGGCTGGAGACTGCAGGTGTTGATCGGGTGTCAAGGCGGAACAAAGTCCCCGTCGCCGCCAAGACCCGGACACGACAGGCTGTGAAGAAACATGAATAATGAATTCCAGGGGGAAAAAAAGTTTTGGGGACAAAGGCAGCAGCAGAATCCACCAGCGGCATGCCGTCATGAATAACTCAGGGCCAATAGTGGGATGGGACACACACACGCGCGCGCGCACTGCATCACCACATCAGAGCCCAGAAGGTGTCACCTGGAAAGTCGGTGCTGTTGATATGGAGCCAGAGGACGAGAGCCTGCGTCCTTCCACCACACAGTGCCACCTTAGACATAGCAACTCATTTTAGTGGTCTGATGGTGGCAGGACAACACACACACACACACACACACACACACACATACACGCACACACACAGTGTCCTTGTTCAGTTTTGGAATACACTTTAACGTGTGTGTGTGTGTGTGGGCCAGATGGAGGCATAATGCGCTTTTACGAGTGTGTGTGTGTGTTTGCCAGCCTTCCCATTGGCTGATGGTTGCTTAATGAAACCGCAACATTCGGTTTCAACCTTGAAATTCCAAATTCTCACAGATCCATCTTGAAAAGCTCCGTCCTCAGTCGGGAACCTTTTTCTGTGGTTGCCAAACACAAAAAGGAGGGGAAAAAAACATACCAAAATAAAATGTAGGGCAGCTTTTATTGTATCTATCCATCAATCTATCTATCTGTCTGTCTGTTGGTCCATCCGTCCATCCGTCTGTCTTTTGGCATAAAAGAGGGAAACGAATGCTACCAGAGTGACGCTGAAGTCTCCCGATTTCAGCCAATGTCGTGTTCAGCCCACTGCAAGTTGGTTAGTGGCTGTTTTAATAGTCACGCCGGGACGTGACACAATGTGCGGTTTATCCCCTTTGCAGTATGCCTTCCCGCCACCAGATGGCACTCCACGCAGGATGCTGCAGCCCTTTAAAATCTCGCAGCTCCAGTCGGGAAACGAGTCGGTCGCCTCCTGCTGAGCCTCGAGCGACTGGATTATTGAAAAACGAAACAGCAAATCTGCCTCCACGCCGCTAACGCGGCCTCTTTCATCACATCCTCGAGTCCTCCAGGTTATAGTGGCTGTTTTAATATAATAATTATTCATTTATTTATTTATTTATTTATTTTTAACTGAGATGACTTCAAAGCACACCCGAGATGACCGCCTTTGTTCTGCCCTCTGCCGCCTGCACACTCGCCTGCCGTGGCTCCGTGCTGCAGGATATTTAAAGACATCAAATGTGCGCGAGAACCCTGACAATTAGTGGGGACTGTTGCCGGGTAATTAGTGGAGAGGAAGTCAGCATTCCCATCTTTTTTTTTTTTTTACTCTTTCCTCTGCCTCGCTCCTCCAGAGAGCATCTCTGTGTATACACACACACACACACACGCATAAACACAGCAACACACACAATCCCCTGCATGCATAAAGAAAACACAACTGCCGGGTCTTTCTCCACCGACGTCTTTTGTTGCACTTGTTTGCAGCTAATTGGTCGGGAGGTCGGACACGGAGTCGAGGCGCCGCTCAGCACGTAAACATGAAAATAAACATAGGAAGGAAAAAAAACTAAAAACACAATGCAGGAGGGAAATAAGTCTCTATAATCGCTGTAGTTCACTTTAGTCTATTTCAATTTTGAAAGAATTTGTGGTATAGTTATACAGTTGTGTACAGTAGATGTGTGTCTTTCTATGTTTTAATTATTTATTGATATAAACATATACATACAGAAGTAGTTGGCTCCTTGCTGCTCTGGATGGTTCAGCTGTTTTTTTTTTTACTCTTTGATTGTGCAAAGATGCTTTGAGATGCCTTGATGTGATTTGGTGCTGTACAATTAAAAAAATTGATTGATTGATTGAAGTAAAGGTGGCGCCTTGCCATGCAAAAAAATGGAAGCGAAAGGAAAGAAGGTAATGAGGCAGAAGGGAGGAAAAGCCACACATGAAGAAGTCCAGAGGAAGGTTTTGGGAGGCAGCAGACGGAGGAGTGAAATATTTTTGGCTCATAAGCAAAAAAAAAAAAAAAAAAAAAAAGTACGGGAATGAGGGAAATAAGTCACCACCGACTCAGACTAAATATAGTCTGACAGGATTCCAGGAAGAGGAAGAGGAAACAAAAGACACTGACTGACGGCACCAACACGCTGGACTCTCAGTGCAGCTCGAGTCTTCAAACCAGATGAATTCCCACTAAATGAAGTTTGGGTTTCGACCCTTGGCTTCGCCCATGCCGCCGTCTTGCCGGCGTCATCAATCCATCTTTTTTCAAGACCCGCTTCTTCCTGAGCTCAGGGCCACTGGGTGACACCCCGGACACGTCGCCAGTTGATCGCAGGGCCACATCAAGACAGACAGTTCCGGATCTCCTGCTGACCCCCCCACCCCCAGCCAGACCGCACCTGCAGCCACATTGATTATTGATGGGTGGAGCTTCGGCAGCTGCAGACTCAACTTCATCAACGTTTCATCGACATTGTCGTCCAGGGGAGACAGCGGTCTTTGCTTTAACAATGCATGATGTCGCCGCATCGCTGCCGCCGCCAATCACGCAGCTCGCCTCATGTCACCCCGCCGCTGACCAGGCGGCAGCAACGTGGGTGGTGTGGATCGCTGACACCTGGTCGGGTCGAGAGAGAGACAAATTGCTGATCGCATGAGCTCTGAAAGTTTTCACCAGGTTTGTAAATGACAGCAGGAACCTGTGAACCCAAGCAGATTTTTTTGGAGAAGACGGGAGGATTTTGACAGCATCACTGGGACCTTTAAGTTGAGATCACGTGACCATCAGCGGCTTTTTCTATTGGATAATCGAGCAATCAGATGAAACAGTTTTTTTTTTTATCATCATCATCATCATCAGACTGTTCAGTGAGCTCAGCTTCTCTCAGAGAATAACGTCCTGTTCGCTGGACCTGCCTGCATACATGTTCATAGCAGATATAATCCGGAAGAAGGTGAGGCCAGTTTAAATGGACTTAAGGCAGAAAAAGACAAAAAATGTGCCTTTATTTTCATCAAGGTTATTTCAGTGTTATTTATAGTCGCAGCACTGAAATCAAGGGGTGTATCCGGTGGGGAATCTGGAGGGGGCGGGGTTTGAGGCTGAATGTGAGCATTGAGCAGCCGCAGGTGCAGACGAGGTGACTCGTGTTTCCAGTCCCATGTGATGAGGTCATCATGCGACTCGAGGCTGAATATAATTGGATTCTCTCTCTCCCTCCCCCCCTCACTCTCTCTATCAGTCTTCTTGGTCATTATCTATCGCTTCCCCCCCACCCCCTCCCCACCCCTCCTCCTGCATAATCTCCCGCCCTTTCTGGACCTCCTTTATTTTTCAGCCGATCAGCCGCACAACAAGTCAAAACCGCCCTTCTTCCCCGGGAACGGCCATAAATGCCAATAAAAATCCTCCAATGAGCGATGGGCTTTTAACGGTTGCCGGGCAAAGTGGCCGTTCCTCAGCAGCTTGTTGTGCTGCTCAATAGTCATACATACATCATAAAGACCACCGGCACCGCCGGCCCTTAACCAAGGTCACTCATGTGTTGATCCGCTGCTGATCAATAGCTCAGCAGAATTATTCAGCCGCCCTTTGACAAACCAATCAATGTGCCACCTTTGGCGGCGACTCCGACGACAGACGGCAGAAGGAGAAACGCGTCCAGCTGGTCCGTCTCTCAGGTGGAGGAGGCGGAGGTTGAGGAGACTGAGGTGGAGGAGGACATGGAGGAGGAGGTGTAGGAAGCACTTCTTAGTTCTTCTCCTTCTTCCACTTGTTGCCTCCCTACTGGCTGTATTTTCATTAATAACTGCATGCCAAAGAGATGTCAAACAGAAGCTCTGCTGCTCTGAGGGCTTTTTATCCCCTCCAGATTTGCCTCTGCTGATGAAAATCGGATTTTGATGCTTTTCTCAGACTTTTTCTGTCTCAGGAAGAGTTTTTGTTTGTTTGTTTGTTAGATTTCAGTCCCTCCTAAATTTCCAACCGCCTGTATGGATGGTCCCAACGCAATTTGTGAAACCATCCCCCTGATATCGTTGTTACACTCTTCAAATTCCCCCCAAAAAAGCAGCAGTTAGCGTTAGCGCGCGCTCCGCTGAAGTCACTGATATGGAACACAGCCTGCAGTGAAACTCTGGATTCAGCTTCAGCTTCAGCTTCTGCTCCAATCGCATCATGTCATTTAGACGCCGCTGCTCCGAGGCCTCCAACCCCGGCGGTGTTTAGCTGCGTTTGTAACATTTGCAGCATGTGATTCCAGGGAACGGCACGCCGGAGACGATGAAGCTTTCTATGTCTCTGTTTGTTCATCCTGGAATACATCAGCAAAATGCGACCCAACCAACCACGTCAGCCCTTTTTTTTCTTTTTCCTTTATTTCCACACCGAGGGAGAACATGCATCTCCGCTCATGCATCCGCGTCCACTTTGCGCACGCTCACACGCTCTGTCACTGTCACATTCAGTAACAGTTAGTGGTGGGATATAAACGAGACAGTAACTGCTGGCTGCAGCTTCCTGCGGCGCTGGCGGCGAACAAGGAAAGAAAAATTAGCGAAACTATAAAAATTTAGCCGTTGACCCCCAGACGTCAGCCGCCGGATCTCTGCCGGGTTTAACTGGCTCTGCACATCATGGCTGCCTGTGCGCGGCAGTGGCGGACACGCACTCCCCTGCCCCCACCGCCCATCCCCCTTTGCTTATTTACTTATTTACTCGAGAATTGCACACTCGTCCCAATCTGCCGTGTTTGCTGACTTGGATCGTGTGGGAGGCTCAGCACACACGTGTTTATTTATGTGTGTGTGTGCGCGCACGCACATGCACGTGGATGCATGTGCGTGAGCTCTCCATTGTTTACCGCCGGTGAGAATTAGCCGCTGGGGAGCCGGAGGCAGAACTGGAGAAGCATGGCGAGCTAATATTGACTCTGTGAGTGACGCTCATATTTACCTGTTGAAGGGTCGAGTGCTTTGACTAATGACTGGCCCGTTTCTCATCTTCTTAACCCGCCCCTCTCTGCACGGATGGTTGGCGTGAATTAAAAGAGGGTGGAGGTGGAGACACCAGGGGGGAAGTTCCTCTTCTGCTCCGAAGATCTCGACAGAACCCGGTTCTGATTGGTTTTTACTGGGAGGTGAATCTTCTATTCCAGTTAAACCCTGATGTGCTCCGTTCTGATTGGCTGCCTGCTGTTGAACTCAATGCAGAAGCCAGAAATGTTAAGTTTGCTGTTGTTTTTGTTTAATTTTGTTTATGTTTTTTAATTTTCTGTGTTAAAATGGCGGTCGGCGTCGTTGCCGCGAACGTTCCAAACCGAGTCTGTATGTTGCAGTTGACGGGAGTAGCCGCAGGCCTGGATTAGTGCCCTTAGCGTGTCGGCTGCAGCCCGAGGCAGCAGGAGACGTAAAAGCTCCGGTCATGTGGGGGATATTTGGGGCTTATTGACGTGGAGTTTGTTGTCGGCGTCGTTGTTGTTGTTGCTGTTGTTGTTGCTCTCAGTGGGATTTCTTCTCCCGGAGGGGCGGCTGAGCGTGGCCGGAGCCCCAGCGGTTTAATGTCCTGCAAGAGTCGAATGAAGTCAAGCTCTGACGAACAGCACGAGCAGAAGGAAGCAAAGTGGAGATCTGGTCTGGCTGCACATGCAAATGGTTTTCCCACTTTAGGGTGGGGAGGAGGGCGGAGTCTGATCCTACGATATCTGTAGTCATGTGCTCTTTATCCCGCTGACACCGCCATGCCACCATTGCTGTCACTTGAGAGAAACTGGGTCACCTGAAGCGAGCGCCGCAAAGAGCCTTCTCGTGTTTTTTCCCCCGCTGGTACTTTTTCTTCTGATTTGAGGCTTTTGACATCTCTCACCTCCTGCGGCTGATTCCTGCTGAAAAATGTGCATTTCCAGACATTTAACAGAGGGAAAAATCCTGTCACCTGATTCTATTATCACCCCCACATCCCCATCATTTTATTTTTCTGCAGCCAGCTGACGGTTGGATTCTGACTAATGAGAAGGCTTTTCCTGGATCGAAACACCATCAGAAGGTCTCTCTCTCTCTCTCTCTCTCTCTCTCTCTCTCTCTCTCTCTCTCTCTCTCTCTCTCTCTCTCTCTCTTTTTATTGCTCTCAGGAGTTGATTTTTCATTAATGTCCCATTTAACCGCCAAACTCTACCAAGAGAGCAAATGAGGCTCCGGAGCCAAAGTTAAAGTGACGTTGAGTGGAAAAAAAGAAAAAAAGACAAAAGTGAAGATGTTCAAGAAAATTGTCAGATTAGAGCCGTTAGCATCAGCTTCCCACCACCATCCTGCTCACTTCTCACTTTGCTTGTGTTTGCACCAAGTCCAAACACATTCAGAGGACCGACTACACTTGAGCTCATGTCAGCTGCTGAAAGCAGCAGAGCCTCCGGCAGACAAGTTCCGTGTTTTGCTTTTTTTAATGACAGGTCTGATTGCTTTTGATGTGGAACCCTGTGCAGATCGAAAAAACAACAACAACAAATTACTTCAGTCAGCATCGAAGATTGATCTCGACCTGTGAGGTTGTTAGAAACTCAGCAGAAGAGCAGATTTAAAGCGACACTGTGAAACTTTTCCTTCCCCCAAAGTGGTGGATTCAGTGTTGATTTGTTCAGTCGTAACTCTGCCCCTGACTTTACCACAGCGCCCCCCAGTTGTCCTTGTCAAGGACTATATAACTTTTTACCTATTTAATCAACATGGTCCTGTGCCTGACCACCAGGGAGCGCTGTGTGAGTGGAAAGGCTTCCATCCTGTCTGTTACAAGTCGAATCATGAAAATGGTAATTATAGGGAAGAAAAACAAGAAAAGTGGTGCTTCAAGTCTGATGTTGTTTTGCCTTCGAATGACAACAACACAAAAAAGCAACTTCATCCCGATCACGGCTGTCACCAGCTGACCAAAACGTTCAAGGCAGATAACAACCGGAGTCCACAGCAAGCTTTTTTTTTTTTCTTCCAGTCCCAGACCTTAAAAAGGCTCAGATCGCAGCTACAAAATCCAATCTGGGACCTTTAGCCTGTCTTGTCCTGCGGCTGTGACATGCAGGTACTTACCTCTGATCGTCCTAAGAACGAGACAGCAGTGCCCCCCACCCGCACCCACCACCCCGCGGTGGACACGCCGCCGCTCAGCCTGTCACCGCCTGTCTCGCCGTTCGCTCTCGATTCCTCCTGTCAGGATCTGGATCCCGTCGCGCTGTTTGCCGTGCTTGCAGCTGTGTGGCAGCTTCCTGTCACATGACATGAGATCCGTCCTCCTCAGCTGCAGACGGCCGGGATGAAGGCCGAGCTCACAGAGGATTCCAGGAACTGAATGAATGAATGAATATATTTCAAACATGTATACAAAGAAATAACAATAGAAGAATGCCATTCACATACAAAGTAAAAACGTAGTTAAGAATTTATACACGTTCAAAAAGGAGTAGTGAGGAGTAAAAGAACTTATTGAAATCGTGCCCCAGATTATCGTTTCTCATGGGTCGTAAAAATATGTTCTGCTTTAACATTTGTGCAATGTACTCTACAAAACATGTAATCCATTTAAATTTGTTTATACTCATATGTACTCGAAAATATATAGTATAAAATAAAACATATATATTCATATAACACATGAGTATGGACATAGGCATAATATACATATGCTACCTAAACATCTGTACCTATACACACATGCACTTACATAGTTACATGTGCAATTACATACTACGTAAATATCCATGTAAATATAATATCTATATCTAACATCTGTACAACAATATATCAAAGACTAATCAATTTCAGCATAGTAATTTGTATTCATTACTATGAAAATCTCAGACCACCTTAAAGTAACATCTGAATTTGGTGGCTAACCTTCTTATTCAGTGCGATAGCCACTGTTAGCCGCCTGATTAGCTGCTTTGAGCTGTAGTTTTTTTTTTTTTTTAGCAAGTTCTTGTCCAAAAGCAGTTGGGAGTAAAGTAAAAACATGTCTGCTAGAAAAAAAACATAAAAACTTCAGTTTTTGAAGTCCTTGTAATGTAAAAAATAAAATAAATGTTGGAGCATGATGAAACTGTCGCTATGGCAGCATTCAGGCTAACATCTTTAGCATTAGCCATGCCTTACAACTATCACTAGCTGCTTCTCCTTTCCTTCCTGGTTTCATCTCATCCAGGAAGCTGATTTTGCACGACTGATCGAACACACAGAAAACTAACACAGATGCTGATTATCGGAGGCTGGTGAGACGGATGAGACCAACATTGGAGCTGAAATCTGAGCGGTCGGGCAAGCTAGCTACCCAGTGACGGCGGAATGTGATTCAGAAAAAGAAAACAATGTGGGGAAATAATCACACAACTTCACAGATGACTCACTGAATGGTGGGATCATAATTAGCAACATCCGAGGAGCTGTAACCAACTTCACCGTCTCCGTCACCAGGAGGTCAGCGGCTCCTCCGGCTGATGGTTCCCAACTCGGCACATCAAGAGGAGCCCTTATTAAAAAAGAAAAAAGAAAAAAAACACCCAAGGACTTACTTCCTGCTCCCTTTCGCCCCGCGGCCACAACAACCAGAACCACCGCGGCGGCGCCAGTGCTCCCGATGCTGCCAGGAATGTGACGTGGGGGCCGCTGCAAGTTTTTTTTTTTTTTGTGGCGTGAGATTAAAATGACGCAGGAAAATAAAATAAAGTTGCGGGTTCTAATTAAGTGAGATTTGGTGCCGTCCCAGAGAGAGATGATTACGGGGAATAAAAGATTTTAACAAGCGTGGCATAAGGTACCCCACCCGCCCACACACACACACACACACACACACACTCACAGACCCCCTCCTCCGCACCTCCACACCTACCCCGAATCCCATCTGGATGACAATGGCAGCAGTACAGGCAGCTCCGCACTGATTGGCTGCCGTGGCTCAGTAACAGCACAATCACAGTGAGAGGCAGCAGAGCTGTGTGCCACCGCCGCAGCGGCGCTAATAAAGATGCCCTGAATAACACTGAGTGTGTGTGTGTGCGCGCGCTGTCCGTCCAGGCTCGGCGCGGCGCGGCCCGGCTGCACTTCCCCGAACCCATCACTTGTCTTGCTTTTAATTTGAGAGGCAGATGAAGGTTTTGTTATTTAAATGAAGGTGAGGCGTTGTGATGCGTGTGGGGACGGCGGCCTCCGCCCACAGCAGCGCTCACCGCCAACCCTGGCCACGCCTCCCTGTCCTGGAGTGACTCGTCGGGCCAATGAATGTTGTACAGTCGCAAGAAGTCGCAGGAAGTTCAGGGACTGTGAGCCTGAGGGGGAAATGACCTCACTTCCTGTTTGGTTCCAGAGCCTCATTGCATTGATTCAAAATAGATTTAATAGATTTAGTGAATTAACTTCCTCAATTTGTGGCATTTAGTGATGAAAAACAGCTTCTTCTTTTTTTTACATCGACAGTTGGTGCCCACCAGATGGTTCATGCTTCCACTCAGCCATCCAGATGGTGGGAGTGCAGGATAAATCATATATATGTACATACACACACACACACACACACACACACACATGTATATATATGTACATTTGATACTATATTGCCTACATTGTCAGGAAGCTGCATTCAAAGGCGTTGTATGAACTACTTAGATGCCCCATATGCCCCCTTGCCTGTCAGTCATATCCCCTCCCCAGCATGTGGCTCTCAACCACCCTCTGGGCAGGTGCTGGCTCCGCCCATCTGAGGGGCCACGCCTTTTATGTCTCCTTTGCCATTCCAAGCGTATAGCACAGGGTCTCCAGCTTGTGTGGAAACACCTTCGCACAATGTTAAGAAGCTTCGGGTGCAGGTGTCGGCAACACAACGTGTTTGATCTCGTCTCTCAATCCTTTCTTCATGAAACCACAAAGAACATTAATTATCTTGTTTCCCTGCCTCTGATCTGAGTGCGAACGCTCTCAGATCCGACTCTCATCTAATAATCCAGCTCTCGTGTGATTTGTATATGTTATGAGAAACCAAAGGATGATTTTGTGTGATGGTGTGTGTGTGTGTGTTTTCATGACCTTGATTCATTATTATTATTATTATTATTATTATTTACCACTACTACTACCAGTGTGCTGAAGGAAGAATGTGGAACCTTTAAGGTTAAGGTCGGCAAAAATCAGCACCAGCAGTTTGGATCCATTAAAAAAAAACATGACCCTGATATTTGAGCAGAACATACACACACACACACACACACACGGGGGAGATGGGATGGGGGTGAGCTGCCAAAACAGACAGAAGGTCAAAGAGGCCACGTGAGATCAAACCTGATATTTTTTTTTATCATTATTATTTTTTTTTTAATACTTTTTTGTCCGTGCTCATGATGTGCACTGCTCCTTTCTGACTGCCCTTCAAACGAAGCGGCCTCACCGGAAAAAAAAAAGAAGCAAACTCCAGCCAATCCGGCGAGGCTCAGACTGGCTGATCGGTCGCGGTCGTCGACGGTGGCGAGCCGAATGTTACGTAACTCAAGATTTTGTGTATTTATAGAAGGCCTTTCTGTCAGACGCTCCGGAACACTGGACTGGGTCCTCGGCCAAGAGCCTTTCTAGCCATCCTACACAAAATCAAGCTACTTCTTATTACAGGCACATCTTCATTCCATTGCCTGACTCACGCACTCACAAATGTTATGCGCATATGCCCCTTTATTTTTTACAATTTAATTTCACTTAATATATAGATGTAAAATCTATGTCTCAAACATTTAGACTAAATTACATCTCGTCCCTCGCAAAAATAACATCACTAACTTATATAACAGAATTGTACTCGAAAATGGGGAAGGAGAATTCTGCCTCACCCCCGCTAGGGGGCGCTCAACACAATCGCATATATCACAAAAGCCTGGAAACACCTCTCTTCTCGGCAGGTCAACGGACCTGACGTGCTGACCGCGTGCCGCGGCCGGACGGCCGCAGCTGGTGTCTGAGCGGCGCCGCTGCGACATGTGGTCGCTCGCTCATCGCCGCAGCTAAACGCCGCACCCAGCGAGGCATGATGGGAAACAAAGCGGCGACGCGTTATGCTAATAGGAAGCGTGTAAATAAAAGCAGGCGTCGCCCCCGTGGTCCCCCTCTCCCCACCTCCCTCTCGCCCCCACCGCTGCCTACACGAGCCATTACAGTGACGGATACCAGTCAGCGCAGCTCGCTTGCACGCTCGCCCGCTGCATCCCGCCGCAGTGCATGCTGGGACAGGAGCAGGCGGGGCGGTGGGCAGCGGGACCTCCTGGGGGAAACAAATTATGTCTGATGGTGAAGGTTTGGAGAGAAAAAGGCAGAGCTTTTACGATCACATTATATCATCCTCGCCGCGGGCCGCCGCTAACGCCAGCGCTGCCGCTGCAGCGTGGAACTATTTTATTTCCCCTCCTGCAGATTGACTAGCGGGACGAGAGTGGAGATGTATATTCACTTTATGGTCATTAGCCAGAGAGGAGAGCGGAACCTCGGCTGCCTTGGCTCCCGTCCCAACTGGCGCGATAACGATGGCGGCGCGGCGGCGGCGTCATTAGACACGCTGTAAACGATTAGCGTAGCCTCCGAGGAGGCCGGCGGGTTTCAGTTTTTTACTCGAGGCCTCGTATCAATATTGATAATCGGCTGCGCAGCTGCAGCCTGGACAACAAGCCGCCCGCCCCTGTGATTTTTAAAGACTGGAGCATATTAGAAAAGTAGCAGAAGTCCGACTTAACGTGGGTTTTATGCAAATTCACAGTCATTAAGTCAAAAATGAAGAGTGTAGCTGCGGTGCTTCGCTGTCCTGGGATGCTTTTGTTGCCGTAAAATGGTCCAACATGTATAAAATTTGATTAAGTGCGCAGCGCGCACCTGCAGGAATTATTTAAATTAACTTCATTTAAAGTTGTATCCTTAATTGGGTGGACGTTTTGATTCATTTATTTAGCAAAGCGTTGGTGATCTCACGGGCAACGCTGTGGTGCAGTTGTTAGCACTGTCACCTCTCAGCAAGAAGGTTGCAGGTTGGATGCCGGGCCTTGGACCTTTCTTTGCGGACTTTGCATGTTCTCCCTGTGTCCGCGTGGGTTCTCTCTGGGTTCTCAGGCGTCCCTCCACTGTCCAATAAGAAGCATGTGAGGTGGTTCCTGCTTCTTTTTAGCATCTTTTAGTTTTCGGGGGGAAAAAAACAAAGAAAAACAAATTGGGTCTTAATTACTGTGTTTCTCTTTGCTCTGCGTCCTGCTGAAGAGCAGCAGCAGATGGCAGGACCTGAGACAGGTGAAGGAACACACGTCTTGCACACACACACACAAACACACGCACACACACACACACACACACACACACACACACAGCGGCAGTAGCGATGCAGCAGAGGCGCTAATTAAAAGGCAGCCATCGTTTTTAAACAGGCAGAATCACCTTTTGTAGCCTTGCAGCGGCAGGAAGACAAAGGCAAAGAAAGCAGAGCGAGAGGCGAGATAACCGGAGAGGTTGAGGAATGTGAGGCAGACAAAGAGGGAGGAGACAAGAAAAGACAAAAAAAAACCAAAACACACGACTAAGAAGAAAGAAGAAAAGAGGGAGGAGAGGAGGAGCAGAATCACCTTGTGAGACATTTGGCTGCGTGAAGCCGCTCAGATTTATCAACCACGTTTTCTGTCCGCCGCTCTTCACATAATTGGCTGCGTGTGTGAGTGTGTGTGTGTGTGTATTTGTGTGCGTGTGTGTACACAGAGCCGCGAGGGAGACAGAAAACGTATTTTGGCAGGGCTTGACAGGTGAGACGGCGGCACGGAGACAGAACAGCGCCTGTCAGGAGACAACAGACAAGGGACTGCAGAGCTGCAGTGTGTACGTGAGAGGACGGCTCCCGCAGGGCTGTGTGTGTGTGTGTGTGTGTGTGTGTGTGTGTGTGTGTGTGTGTGCGTGCGTGTGTCTGTCTCAGAGCATTTGGAAAAGTTTGATTCCAGCTTTTCTTTTCAATTAACCCGACACGCCCTGATTGGTACAAATCTGCTGGATTTATCTTTGTGTGCGGGGCCCTAAACAAAACAAAACAAAACAAAAACAGCTCTGATTGCACAAGTGTTCTGTCTGTCAAGTTGAGTTTGACGCCAGGTTGGTTTGGTAGTCAGGACAGCTGCAGTTTAAAGGCTTCCTATTGGTCAGAGAGGTTAGCCTCACGCCATCATCCCGTGGTGGGCGGAGCTTAACTGAAGCAAGTCAGATGGGTTTATGAGAATTCAGTGCGTTCAAAGCACTGCATGGACCAATGTGTTCGGGTCATGGATGTTTTATATGAGCTGGATATGGTAACACCGATAGATTTTTCCACTGGCCACCCGTGGTATTGCATACAACGGGGACCAAAAAGCATTTTTCCCATAGACTGCAATGCAGAAATACACGGTTGACCGGACGCCTCTGACCTGAAACACGGATCATCATAAATCTTTCCAACGTGTATTTTAAAGTCATGGGCTTTGAATCTTTATAAAATATTTATAAAAGCCAAAAAATCCAAACCTAGTACTGATTTTTATTAAAGCCAAAAGGAATATGATTTTTCAACTACCTGACATGTTTGTGTCAAGTATTTATAAAAAATCTCACCTATTCCTTCTATTGTGGTCTTTAAATAGAATCCATACTGTTAGCAAGGTGAAGATTGTCTCTGAGGTCTCGTCAGCGAGCAGCTGACTCCGACGTTTATCGGGCCGCCGGTCCGACCGGCTCCGACCGGGCCCCTCACCGCCAAGCACCAGATGTTTTATTCATGTTCTCCGGAACGACCCGACCTCGACCGGAAACCACATCCCGCTGCAGCTCCGCCGACCCACGGCGAGGCCTCAAACATCTCGGCGCACTAATCGCGGCGCCCTCTGGCTGTTTGCATTCATTTGCGCGCTCTCCCGCTGGTTCTCCTCGCCGTCGTTTGAGCGCCGGCGGCCCGCAGGAGGTCAAAGCTTTGGCGAGCTCATGGGACCCCGGATAAAACGAGAATTACGAGCCGGTTTAATGGCGTCGTTTAGACTCACGCAGCCGCTGGGAGATAAACGCGGCACCTGTGGTCTCCTCTGCTGCTTTTCGCCTCAATTTTGATCCTGTGGCCTTCTGTCGGATTGTCTGCTGGGAAACAGAGCCGCTCCCACACTGACATGTCCGACACATTAGTGGACCGGCCTGTAAGATTTATTGCCATCTAGTTCTCAGAAAGCGTACTGCAGACAGCTGCTAGCGTAATTACTGTTTTTTTGGGGGGGGGTTTTCACACGTTATTGTGAAAAGAAACCCCAGAAGATTCACATTCAGGGCTTCTGGAGACAAAGAATGTGAAAAACTATTTACAAGAATTTGCACGATTAAACTTCATGTTAAAATCACGTTTTGAGTCATACTTCTATTCTGCAATTTTGCTGCATTTTCTTTGGGGACATCAGCTGCATGAAAACAAGCGGTCCTACTTTCACCCACTACAAGTGGCAACGCAAAGAATATACCACCTGATGCAGGACAGCGAGAGGCAGTGTTGTTCTGTCAATTTGTTGTATTGGTCAAGTTTTACTGCACAAAAACATCACACAAGGCACTCTGATAACCTCACCCAGGTTATAGTGACCCCTCCGCTCCTCCTCCTGTGTGGGGGATGAGGCTGCAAACAGAGGGCTAACTGTGCTAGCATGCTAGTGTTGCTGCTACAATTTACAATTCCACAATTGTAAATTGTTTTTTTTTATTGTTGCTGACCTCCTGCAAGCGAACGGGTTAAATGACTCTCACTCCATGCTTCTTTCTTTGTGACTTTTTATGAAGCGTGTTCCTGCATCATCACTTCCTGTCTGTTTTCCCTGGATGTTGCAAACTGAGCGGGGAAAAAATACGGGACCCGGCAACATATTTTCTCTCCATCTGTTCGGGGCCACAGCTGACGGTGACGGCGGTCTGAGCCGATGCCTCCCCCCAAAAAACAGCAAACAGGCCTCTGCGGTTGCGTGGCTGCGCGTCTGCGAAAGCTGAGAATATATTTTATGGATGAGTTAAAGTGTGTCACCGCCGGGATGAGGCGGCTCTGCAGTCCGCCGGTGCAGAACCAGCGGCAGCTCACAGCTCAGATTTATTTTTGGGCTTCTGCCGCTGTGTTAAAATAAAAAAAAAATAAAAAAAACTCTTTGTTTGTCATCAAGGCACAACAATAGCAGGGTGGGGGATTTTTTTTTTCCTTTGCTGCAAACATTGATTTATCTTCTTTTTACGTAACAGCACATGAAATCAAACGTATCTGCAGGAGCTTCGACGTAACTGAGGCAGACAGAAGTATTTGCAGTGTCAGGGTCCACCTGCTCAGTGCGGAGGAACCGAGGAAACAGAACCCCGGACCTTTGCTTCGACATCCCTGAGTCTGAGCAAGTGATTGTTGCAACAAGGGAAATGAATGCTGCCTGAAAAATCTGTGCAATTTGTTGTTTTTTGTAGTTTTGCTGCTTTCAGCCGAGACTCGTTTTCCGCAGGGCTGCATGTTCATGGAAGGTGAAGTCAGGACACAAAGGAGTGAATGAAGCATTCATCCAGTGGAGTAGCCTTGCAGGAATTTTTATGTGTATGCATATTTATACAATTAAAAATTAAGAAAAAAAACAATGTGTTCACATAGCAGCACATTTAGCCTTCTGTTTACAGCCTCCTGCTAAAACTAATATCTAAGTATGGCACGTTTTACCTTAACAGCATGGATCTTGCAACCAGTGTTAGTGTTGTTACTTTTACACGGTAAATATCACATAATATGATCTTAAAATAAAAAAAAGTCTGCATATCTAGTCAGCGAAGTCAGCGATCATCAACCGACTTAACTGTGTGCTACGTCATGCTAGCTAATGTTGCGTTCCTAGGCAGCAAACATGGTAGTTAGCAGTTATTTTGGTCGGATTGAGCTATTTTATCTGTTTTATCAAAATCACACATTTCTCCTCTTGCGTTTTGGCCTTCATAAAAGGACTGAAAGAAAAAAAACAAAACAGCTTCCTCCAAACTTGAGGGTGTCGCATCGCCAACTGCACCGTTGACACACCACTCACCGTGGTGCGCTAGCCTAGTTACGTTTGCTCAGGTATGATTGGTTGGTTGCTGTTCTAAGGCGGAGTTTAACAATGGGACCGGAGGAAGTCCAGGTGGGACACAGGAGCTGCTGGTTGGAAGACAGACCACAATGTGTCGACTCTTCACAGTTTGTTGTGTTGTGCAGAGAAAACTGGCAATAAAATAGATTTTTTCCCCCATTGTTTCACCAAACAGTCTCTTCAGCGGCCTTCTGGTGCGCTTGTTGTGTGTTTTGGAGTGTGTTTCCGTTTGTTACGAGGAGACAAAACCGTAGCAAAAATGTGCCGCTCCCTCTGATTGGCTGCTCGGCCTCCAGGGCTCCACCCGACCGTGTCTTCCAGTCCACCGCCCTGCTGGGAACCGTGAATACGTTTGTTAAGCAAAATGATGGAAGGTTTGAATACACAGTACTGTTTTCTCAGTGCTCCGCGGTCGGCCCAGCATTCACTCACAAAAGCCTGGTATTTGGGCAAAAACAGAAAATGGCCTTTAAATCCGAAGTGGACGTGAAGAGACAGCAGCTGGTCTTTGAATGACAACAACAGACATCTTATCAGAGAGAGTGCGGCTGAGAGTGCTGCAGAGTCTAGTGGAGCCAGATGGAACTGAAGCCCGACCAGATAAACACAAAAATAATTTGAAGGTCTGGGCAGAATTCCAAGTTTACCACTGAGGTTGACGGCGACACCTGGTGGCTCGCCAGCTTGCCTGGGACCAACACGGTTCCCTCAGAAAGAGGAGAACCCTGAAAGGGAACTCTCTTCCTGTCTGTAGTGCTGGACCCATCTACATATCAATAGTATCGATACCAAGGTGAATACTGGTATCAGATCAGTGTTTTTTGTGATCGATACTTTGTTGACATTGTTTGTTCTCTATATTATTACATTGTTGCGGGGGGAGGGGGGTGTTGGAGGGAGATGTTGGTCGCTGACGAACGCTTGACAAACCAGGAAGTTGCTGCTGTGAAAAACAAGCTCCCTTCCTGCTGCATCCACGGCGATTGTCTCATTGCGTCAGAGCAATCAGGTTTAATTTGCCAAAACGTAAACCCATGTGCGCTAATGTAGCTGCTAATGCTAATCGCCCCGCTCTCATCCTCAGTGGAAGCACACAGCGCACTGCTTCCTCTTCCTCTTCCTCTCCTGCTCTTCTCCTTCTCCTCCTCATGAGGCAGAAAACACGATCCGTGTTGAGACGTTGTCGTGTTCACTTCACTCGCACCGGCGCAGCATCTTGTTTCATCACAGCGACCTGCCACAAGTCCTGCGGCTGACGCCGGAGCGGCACGGGGGCGGACGCGTCGAGCGCGGGAAGTATCTAAACTCTGCTGCATCATTGATGAGGTGAACGCCATTTAGAACCTCACCGGGACCCGCCGCCGCCGCCACGTCTTTCCGGAACATTAGTGCAGGCGGCGTCGGCCTAAACTGTGATGTTTTTTAATGTTTTAATTCAATCGGCTCCGAAGCTGCGACTGCGTCTCCCTTCAGCTGCCAGAGGAAGAGTCTCATTACTCCAGTTAGTGTAGAGCCGCCGCACTCGCCTGTGGCCTGTGTGTGTGAATTCCGCTCCGAGGTCAAAGCAGAATAAGGTCAAAGTGACTGAAATCCCCCGCCCCCAAAAGAAAAATAAAAACAGCACAGCGCAAGGAGAAAACAAATGGAGCCGCTGTTCAAGATGAAAGCAATTTTCCAGTTGCAGCTGGAAGAAGTGCTAACGTCACCTCGCTGGCAGAAGTGAAGGGAAAAAGAAACAACCAACACCCTCAAAAGATAAAGTCGCATCAAAGTGGTTCGTTGGTTAAAAAATAAGTAAATAAATAAATAATTCACTTCACGTTGCTGCCGTTGGAAAAGTACAGAAACAGGCGGAAACTGGAGGATCAGATGAGCTGTTGCCTCGTCCGCAGTGTTCTGCTTTCACAACACTGCCATTCATTTCCCGCCCTTAGACCAGAGGTGGGCAAACTTTCTGACTGGTGGGCCACAATGGGTTCTAAAATGCAACAGAGGGGCCGGAGCAGGAGCAGATGGATGTGTTTTTGCGAACCACTTCACAGGAGAAAAAATATATCATTGGATATGTAGTAAACAGGTGTTTTAATGTCATTTGAAAATGCAAAACAAAACAAAAACAACAACAACAAAAGTGTTATAAAAAATGTTTTTGAATGGTACAGGTATTTTGCTCTTTATTTAAATGACTCTTTAATCACTGTAAAAAGTTAATATAATTGCTTGGGCCCTGGGCCATAGTTTGCCCATGCCTGCCTTAGACACAGCATGTCTGTCTGTGTGAGTTGTTGTTTTTTTTTTTCCTTTACATGTAACAGTCCTTTAACCCGTGGTAGCTGCACCATCACTGCCCAGGCTTAAATTAACTTTGTGAGGCCATGGTTCGTAGACAGGCCAACAATCCGGCGACCTGGCGGGCCGGACGGATGGAGGCTCGGCTGTTGCCGTGGCGACGGGAGCTGCTGGTTCATGCGGTCGCAACGGTGTCGCAAAGAGGCGAAAGGCCGAGAGTCAGAGTCATGCGAAGGAAAGCAAACTAGAGGCAAACTACTGTGAATTTTCCGTTATTTAGCCTCCCTTCCAGCAGGGGGCGCCACCTCCTGTGACAAGTCACATTGTCAGAGCTCGCACTTGATTGTTTTCCTTTTCCTTTCCTACATCCTGTCTTCCTTCCCCGTCACGGCTAAGCCACTTCTACTACTTCCTGTCGACCTTGTGCCTTATTAAAACAGTCTCAAACTACTCGAGGTCGATTCAGTTCGAGGGCGGAGGCCTCGAGAAGGAGGAACGTCTTTCTTTGTGTGTGTTGACGGAGAAGAAAACGGCTCCTCGGATTGTGGAAGACGCCAAAAAAATATGTTTTTCAGCCGAGCGATACTGCAGATGTCGTCATGTTAAAGGCAAGAAAACTTCACTGGCAACCGGATTTTTTTTTTTTTTTTTTTAACTGATCCAAAGACCGTCTGAGAATCAGAGTCAGAGTTTGTAGCTTCGCCGCCGTCGCACCAGAGCGAATCTCTGCGTTTGAAGACTCGCTGCAGCAAGACTGAAGACACAAAAAACAGAATCTCTTTCAGAAATTACCCATTTTTTTATGGATGTCCACACTCAAAATCATAACTAATATTACTCTGAAGGTTTAGCCAAGCCTCCACCCTCCCTCCGCGAGAGGAGAAGAGTTGGTTCCAGAGTTTCAGGACGTCGGTGAGACAGTTGACCGCATCCTCCTGATTGGACGATGCATTTGTCTGCACAAAATTCATTATAAATTGATCTGGAGTTAGATTCTTCTGCCGTTACAATTCTCCACGGGTAATTACGCAGAGAAACAACAGAGGCGGTGCTGCCACTGTCTGCCCAGTGGTGGGATTGTTTCAATAACGTTGTGCCGCCGGAGGGTGTGTCTGAATGCAAGGGCCGGCTGGACGACGGCAGTGCTGCACTTGCTGGATGGTGGCGAGGTTAAACAAACTGCAGTCATCAGTTAATATTTTCATTAGATATGATAAAACCTTTAATTAGTCCAAAATTATGAAATGTATATTGTTTGAATGATTGTTTGTTTGTTTTTTAAATATTGTGTTTTGTTACGTTTGGATCTTTTTTTATCTTTTCAATTTATGATGAATTTTGTTCTTTTTTCTTTTTTAATTAACCTCTTACCATCAGTCCGAGGCCATGCAGCTGATATTAAATGTGTTCCCATGAGTAATTTGGCATCATTTACATTTTGATGTTTGATTTAAATTGAAAATTGAATTATGTCGTGTGTAATTAAGTTAAATTAAAAAAAAAAAAAAAAAAATTATATAATGTATCTAATTAAATTAAATGAGGATATTTGAATGAAATAGAATTCCATTAAATTAATTATTAAAGCGGCAGTTCCATTCAGACCTCCAGGGGCGTTACCTAGGCAACCAGGTGGGGGCGAGGCTTTTGTGTGACCTCAGTGCATTTCAAAATAATAACAGTGAGGATCTGGCTAGAAGAAACATCCCACCAGCGTCTCAGAGACAAACATGTCACCTTTCACACTTTTTTCCCCCTGAAAACCAGAAACATGTTGCTTGCAACCTTTTTATTTTCCCTCATCAGCGTCACTCTAGCTCCTCTTGGCCGCCGCGGTGGTAAAACCCGCTTCTTCTCTTCTGGACTCACCAGTAAATTTTGACGAAAGGCCTCCTGACTCCGCCTCCTAGGCGGGCGGCAGCGATGGCGTCCAGGAGGGAAGCGCCGCACGTCATAAATGTGTTATATAACCCTGGGAAGAGGTGATAAAGCGCCGTTCATTATCCCCTCCTCCCCCGCCCCCGCCCTTCCCTCACCGCTCCCCCACACTGCACGGCGTCGCCTCCCATAATAAGCTTCTGAAATGTGAGATAAACGCAGCAGTTCTGCCATTTATCTAAAATGCTAATATTTTGTCTCCGCGCGAATAATTTAATACAGTTCAACTCTGTTACATCCCGGCCCACTGATAACGGCCACTTATCAGCCGCCGCTGGCCGGGGAATGTTAAGTAGTGTCACTTTTTCTCTCTTTTTCTGTCTCTCGTTACGCGGCGACGCTTCTCAAACACCGCCGTGATAATGACTTTCTGGACTCGTGTCACTTCTCTTCCTCTTTTTTTTTTTTTCTTTTAACTCCGACCTCTAGTCCATCGATAATGAGAAATAAATTAATACTATTCAACAATCAAAAGGACAATTTTTTAATTATTCATTTTATTTCTTTTTGTTAGTCAGCAGTGTCACTACATCCAACAATGACGCGACATACATTTACATCATCTCAGCTGATGTTTTTGTGTGTCTGGTACGGGTGTGCGACACTGGGTATATTGGTATTGATCTGATGCCAAGTAAATATTGAGCTAGTCTGGCAGATACTGATACTTTTTACACGAAATGCCATGGTCATTGAACAATTTTGCGATTTTGCCTTTTGTTAGTTGATTACGATCAATCTTAAAACATAAGACAAAGATTATAGACATTTGTTTCATAAACAAACTACAAGACAAACAAGACAATTTAGCAGGATAATGGTAATAAAACAATTCCCTTTTCCCACACGTAATTGTTTAAGAAAAAACACACTGGGGCAAGATAAAATATTGACCTAACAATGTCAACAACGCAACAAAACGGCTTTCCATTACACAAGTATTTTTGAAAAATAGTTTGTTTTGAAAAAAAGTCAGGTTATAGGTCCTTCACGATTGTGATTGTTTCATTCTTCTTCACTTTACTTCAGTCTTGTCTTCACTTCGACTTCACTTTTTTGAAACTAGCCAGACATTAAGAAGAGAAAATGCAACAAAAGTGTCAATCTCATAACGCAAGAACCGATTGCCAGTATCAACCAAGTATCGAAGTACTATTACTCACCTTGGTATCGATACTACCGATATTTAGATGGATACGTGTCTGGAGTGTCTGGAGACCGGGAGTTGTCTGCTCGGTTTGCGCCTCACCTGCAATAGTAAAACCCACAGCGGGAAAAGGTGTAATTAGAAGGCGAAGAAGAAGAAGAAGAAGAAGAAGAAGAAGAAGAAGAAGAAGAAGAAGAAGAAGAAGAAGAAGAAGAAGAAGAAGAAGAAGAAGAAGAAGAAGAAGAAGAAGAAGAAGAAGAAGAAGAAGAAGAAGAAGAAGAAGAAGAAGAAGAAGAAGAAGAAGAAGAAGAAGAAGAAGAAGAAGAAGAAGAAGAAGCAGAAGCAGCTCATAGCTCAGCTGAACTCACCGCTGCGTCTCTGGAATCCTGGTGAAAAGCTGATGACCAAAACATCAGGTCCCACCTGGAGGGACGCAAAAAATTATAAACTCATTAAAACTTGTTTAAAAAGTGCAAAAGTGCAGCTGTAGGTAAAAAACCAAAAATAGAAGATTTGGCAACAGCTGGAGTTTTCACTGTTCAGCGGCTGTGTCGGCACTGTTCCCTCAGTTCCCCTGCACGCTGCACTTTGCTCTGCAGGCATCCTGCACCTCCGGCAGTCACCTGGGTTTGCTGTAAACAATTAAACTCTATCATGAGATTTTCCGTCTTAACAGAGCCGTAGTTTTCAGAGGCGAAAGCCGCACTTCATTGAACGCGGGTTCCAGAGTGAGAACGATTGAAAACACCACCCCCTGCAGTCTCGTCTGAACATCGATATGTAGTTTTCTTTCTTGTTTTCGTCACAGCAGCAGTGCTGTGCGAGCTCATACACACGCTCCAGGTTTTCTTCTCCGATTTCAGGGAGCAACCTTGCAAGGTCTGGCGTAAATACTGCTATTTCACGATTTCACTCAGTCTTTGAGTGGTCCCATTTAGACACTCCAACATTTTCGGACTTGGCTTTGTCGGTCGGTTTCAAAAACTGTGGTCCTCAAGGGCACATTGCCCAAATCTTTGATCTCTGCCAACTGTAGGAGCTGGCTGTGAAAGCATGTTCAGCTCAATAGTTAGAGGGTTTGTTGCTCTTCATTAAAAACCTGGGAGCCACCAACGTCAGCCTGCTCAGCCGCTCTGGTGAAGTCCACTGCCGTTATGAACAGTCATGGGTGACTCACCCCCTCCTGACCTACATAGCCCTCCTTCAGATGCTGCTATTCAGAAGTTTGCTGCAATCAGGAAATAAAGTTGCATTATTTTTATTCATTATTTCTAAGGCATAAGGTTCCCTGGGCACCTTTGGGTCTTTGGTGAGCGCCGCAATTGGCGGAGCTCAATCAAAGCCTGCAGCTAATTGCCGTTTAGCTCTGCAGGACTCACTTGTGCAGCCGTTACTATAAATGAGATTTAAAAGTCGCCTCCGTGTTAGCGGCGCTCCCGTAAAAGCTGCAAAATGAATTGTTCCGTTCTCCAATTAACCGCCGCCGTGATGTGACTAAATTAACAATTTAAATTATGTACAGTTTGAACCCAAACGTGGGTGTTGCTCTCCAACAAACTGCAGAGATCCCAGAACAGCGTTATTATTTTCTGTCCCGAAATGACGTCTTAATTTAAAATTAATCCACTTTGGCATCCGATGACTTAAATCCCAGCGAAAAATTTGTTTGGCGGAGCAATTTCTGCTTTGTGTTCATCTGGGGGATTGGGAGAGCCTTGTATACTTCAATATTGCTTCATTTATTTTATTTTATTTTAATCACCTTCCTCTTGACTTTTCTGCCATGCAGATCTTTCAGGCTGGCTGCTGGTTTTCCCTGCTGCTGCCAAATGTGAATGAATCCCGGAGTGACGGCGAAGACTGCGGAGAGAGCAGCTTTTTAATCGCCTCCGCGTTAATTCGAGGCAATAAAAACCGTCCTTAATGAATTGGCCACTCTTTTGAGCCGAATTGCCCAATAGTTTTTTGTTTTTTTTTCTCCCCGAGATGTGTGGATGATAAGATCTCACCTTCCCACGGCAGCTGCCTTCAGCTCCGTGGGCTGTTTGGCTGCGCTGCTCCATGTGGGAGGTTTTAACTCGACGTCCTCGCTGCTCGCTGGTATTTTTGGGTTTTCATCATAAGATACTTTGGTTAAAAAAGTATTTGGCATTGGATCTTTTTGTCCGTGTGAAATACAACACTTTGAGGTCTGTGTGTGTGTGTGCGTGTGTGTGTGTGTTGAGAGAGAGAGAGAGAGAGAGAGAGAGAGATTCCTCTGTGGTTTTACCTGCACCTGTTGGATCTTTGCTGTGCGTGTTTCACAGTGAAGAGAGAGAGAGAGGAGCAGGATGAGGTCTGTGATTTGTTACCGTTGACGATACAATGATGCCTCGGGAGGCGCCACGGTGCCACGGCTCCTGATGCAGAGTAATGACTGTGGCGAGGCACCCGCGTTTCTCCGGGGACGTTTTATTCTGTAACACCGCCGCGCTGCCGAGTCACGAGTCCCGCCGGTCGTTTGTCTTTCGCGCTGCAGAAGCTCGACTCGAGTCGAGCTGAGTCTGTTTGTTGGACCTGAACAGACCCGAGCTGGACTGACTGATGGGGATCGGATGAAAAATTTTTGGTGTATCTGCCTGTAAAGTCAAAACGATTGAGCAGTGATGGTGGGCAGTACTGGGTATTTGAAATACAGGGTTAGTATCCGACGCCAGTACCGATACTTTTACATAAATTGTGATGATCATTGAATAATTTGGTGATTTTGCCTTTAGTCAGTCAATTATGATCATGGTAAAACACAGGAAGAGGATTCTAAGCATTTAAACATGTTTTTTATTGAACTAACTACATTACAAAATAATTCAGCTATATAAAATTGTTTTAGAAAGAGGCACTAAGAACAAAATAACAAAAAAGCAACAATGAAACAAACTATGAATCTAACAATGTCAACAACCCAACAAAAACTCCACATACAGGCTTGGATAGAAGCTGTGAAGAAATATTGATCTCATCACGCAAATATCGATCCAATGCCAATACTCACCTTGATATCAGTATTGTTGATAATTAGATTGTTGTGCCCAGGCAGATTTCAAAGTAAAAGCCTTTATTTGGGTCAAAAGCTGCTCTCCAATAATAAAAAAAAAAAAAAACAAAGCCCAAGGAAAATACCACTGCCATTGTTTTTCACTAATGAAAAATGTTTCTGAGATTATGCCTGCTAATGTTAATCTGTACTAACAAATTGCAGTTTTCACCTAAATTAATCATCATCCTCGTCAAAGTCGTTGTCCGTAACGATTCGCTCTCTGGCGGGACAAAAAGGAAAACAGAAGCCGAGCCCTCGGGCAAACTGATTATTAGAAAATGTCAAGCAAAGCTTTGCGCGTAAACACAATGAGCTGCCTGACTTGCCTCGAATCACATTAGCAGCTTTGATTATGAAGCCATAAAATTACATTTTAATGAAGGTAATGGACTTTTTTTGCTTGACGCAGATTTTTCCTGAGCATTAGGCCTCACCTGGTCCTTTGTTTGAATGATGAATAGAAGAAACCTTCTAGAAGAAACCTCTTGACAGATTTGTCTTCTCCACACGGAGAGACAGACTTGTAAATAAGCCATAAAAAGCCTGCAGCCTCAATACTGTACTTCTTCCCTCCTGGTTCTTGTTTTTTTTTTTCCCTTCTTCTTTTGGAGTGCGTCATCTCAGCAATCTCAGCAAGCCAATGCCTTCCCTTCTTACACGGGGTGCCTCACTTCTTTCTGCACCCTCCTGAGAGACTTGTGCTTTTTATTTGCCGGCTTCCTGCCATTGATGGAAGACAAATTCATCCAAGAAGTGTGACTGCCAGGTCTGCAGCGCTGATAACTGCTAATGAAAGTTTTTTGGGGGGGATTTTTTTCATCGATTATTCTGACTGAAATTGCTATTACGATTTGATTTGCGACTATGCATCAGTATTCACTGTGTGATGGATTTCAACATCTACAGCATCAGATGTTGTGCAAAAATCAACTTAATCGGGCTTTAATGTTCTAACACAAGGATGAAAATCTGAAAAACTTCAACGTGGTGGACAGCTCTGTGATGCCCCACTTCCTCCGGTCCCTGATTGGCTTAGTGTTCTGTAACAGAGAACCCTAATCCTAACCTGCACCCTAACCAATCAGAGACCAACCCTCACCTTAATCAATCAGACACACAAGGAGGCCGGTCGGAAAGCCAAGAGACATTTTTTTTTCTTTTTTTTTTGCGTCATGCACACCCGATCTTGGGACAACAAATTAAACCCACATCTGTTGAAAATAATCCTCTGAGTGTGATGCAACCAGAACTGACTTAAAGGTAAATTACATCATTTATCTGCTGTGTCTCACTGGATAAACACCAAAGGAAATGAATCATGTCAAATGTTGAATTTTTCCTGAATATATTCTATGTGTGGACTATATTGAATTATTATTTGTATGACTACTATCATCACTGATGTCGTCATTATTACTATGAAGCACTGAGATCTCTCCGGGGCAGTGAGTTACTCAGGAAGCCGTTTGCAGTAGCGCCGCACTAAAATGCTGTGGTTAATTATTGACGGCTTCAGCTGTACACACACCCTTTGTCTTGTTTGGCAGATACACATCCGACATCTGTCTGCTCGTCTTCTCGGCTTTGACAAAGTAAAGTATCTTCACTCGCCTACATGGTGTTGGAACTGCTAACGGTTGTTGTTGTTGTTGTTGTTGTTTTAGGAACCCTCACTATCACCACATCAGTCAGCCAGCAGGGAGTGAATTGGCTGGTTTGGTTGGTTTCAGGTTTCTCAACTCTCTCACCTCTTCCTCTCTTCCTGTCTGTTACGCCACATGACGTGGTGTTTGGTCTGGACAAGTCAGCAGTTGGTTGGTTGGTTGGTTAGTTGGTTGGCTGCTGCTCGGCTGCATTCTGAAGGAGCATCGCCGGGGGGGACGGGACGGGACGTTACGGATGCCGTTAAGTTCCCTTAACGCAGAGTTTGTAAAATCACTCGTTTGTCATGTGGGAAATGAATAAGTAACAAGCGAGCAGATGGTGTTTCTTGTTTTTTTGTTTTTTTATATATACCCCCCTCCGTATTTCTCAGCTGCGTTCTTCTTCTCTGCAGTCTAGCGCTGCTCCGCTCCGTCTGCAAATCGGCGGATGAATAATTTAATCCCCGCAGGTCGGCGTTCCGGGCAGGGGAATATATTCGCTATCTGATGGATATTAATGGCAGCCGCGCCGAAGCACATTTGAATCTATTACACCGGGTGACTGTGCAAACCCCTAATTCCCCCCACACCCCCACCACCCCCACCACCACCCCAACCCACCCCCCGCTGAACCCCTCATTTGTTGCACATACATGTGGCGGCGCCGTAATTCTCACGTTCCCCCTCTCGTTCTGAGGAAAACTGTTGATAATAAGAAGCTCAAATTCCATTGCTCCACATTTAATCATGTAGATACAGCAGTGGAAAACGGTTCTTGGACACCTGTGTATTTGTGATGTACTCCATTGCTCCATATGAATCAGTCTTCAGTCTGTAAGTGCAGTTTATTTCAGTCATCAACATTCAGCCACACGCTGCACCGTTCCGTCCAGCTCACAACTGAATGTTTCAGCAAAACACTTATTTTGTCTTTTTAATGATCAACAACAAAAATCATTTCTATTCGTTTGTGTATCTCTGATGTGGCAAAACCTTTTGAAACGGAAGGAATTCTCTGGCAAATATTTCAGGACAATAACTGGGATTGAGTGTTGGCTCGGGATCGAGTTGGTCTCCTGAGCTCCAGGATGGAAACCGAGTCAAACTTCCCACTTCCTCAGCATAATAACTGACAGGAAAGGAGTAAAAAGTATTTTTGATATTGAGTTTGTTTCTGTATTGGACTTTTATATTTGTTTGCATGCTCACAGCGATAAACCATGTGGTACAAAAAGGAATTTCTATTTTATTTTATGATCCATCATCTCCACCACTCAGGAATTCTTCTTGGCCTGCTTCTTTTGCTTTAGGCTCCACTCTTCACCCATTATGCTCTAGAACACATCGTTCTGAACATTGGCTCTGTGTGAGGTCACAAAGGGCACTGATACCTCTCAGCCAAGCCTGGTGTTGACGCTGCCCCTCTGAGACCTCCTTGTTTTTTTTACTTCTCCCCAACATACTATCAGTTTTGGCAGGAGGCTGCAAACAGAGGGGTAAACCTGCTCCTTTGCTGGGTTGCCAGAGGGTTTTTTGCTGGGGTGTTGATGAAGATTTAAAATCGGGGCCTTCACACCTAATTTCTGCAATATTAAAGAAGGATGCAAACACCTCTGCGGCCACAAGCCTGAAAACGGCATCAAACGGGAAAAAAAGAGAGACCGTCTGCCTGTGCATGTTGATGATGTCAGAGAATAAAACCTGTAATTTAAATCCTGTGTTTAATCTCTGCACGGTGCCGTTTTAAACACATCTGTTCTCTCTCTCTGTCTCTCTCCTCCCTGTCGGGGTTGTTCCTGCTCTTTCTGTTTCTTCTTTTTCTTTCTTTTTTTTGCAGTTGCGTCCACTGAGAGCGTGCTCGCTCACCATTGCAAATTAAAACATGGGAGAGAGAGAGAGAGAGAAAAGGCCTGGGTCGTGTGACAGCTTGTAAAAAAGGGGCTTTTATGGCCGTTATCACAATGGGCTCCACAGCGAGCGCAGGATTATTTCACCTCGCTGCTGCCGCTGTCCTGTTGGACCACCTGCCCTACTGGAATCCCGGTGGCGGCGGCGGTTTTCTGCTCAGGTCCTGTTGGGACCCAGACAAATCCTGCAGCTTACACTGCCGCCTTTGAAGGGATGGAAGTGACTACATCCCTGCTGGAAGTGTTCGGCCTGCTGCCGGCTCACTGCGGATCACATCCTCTTTGTTTTATTGGCTCTTTTTTTGGTTGTTTTTGTCTGGTGGGCGTCGACTTACTCCAGCAGTTGAGAGTTGAGACGAAGCCTTCAAGATCTGGAAGCATCTGCTCCCTCTGCAGCCTTTCTGTGGTTGGTGTCATGGCCATTTTGTTGGTGTGTATGTCTATGTGTGTGTGTGTATGTGTGTTACACTAATTAGTTCACAAGAAGGTGTCAATGTTTTGTGGGAGCATCCTTAAGTGTGTATTTAGGAATAGGAACCTTTGATCCATCACGTGGAGCACAAATAGTCTCTGACCACGACGCTACGTAACACCGAACCACCCTCAGTAGCCCCAAGCAGTAGCTACTATGGTTAGCATCAAACAAGGCCTGGAACAGTGTAACTGCAAGGTCTGCAAGGCCTAACCCAGCTCAAACAGTTGTGTTCTGATTGCGTTAGAATGACACTTTGCTTTCTCTTCTGCTTCAGGTGGGAATGACACAGGCTCCGAGACGGCCGGCGATGGAGTAGAGCGACAGTCCACACATGGACGAGGTCGGGCCGGCGGATGGGTCGAACAAATGCAGAACAAATGTAGGTGGCCGACACTCCTCTCTTCTTTTTCTTCTTCTTCTTCTTCCTCTTCCTCTGCTCTTTTCACACCACTGCCGACCGTTTATTTTCTTATTTCACGTCGACTGTTGTTGATTAATCTGCAGCCTAATTAATTTCCTGTTCCATCCATCATCTCATCCGTCTCTCCTTCTCTACTTCCCTCCGTTTCGGCCGGCTCCGCGTCACTGTGCCGCTGGATGAGTAACGACTTCCCGCTGTTCTGACTACCGGCTGTGATTAATACAAACTTTCAGTCAGAGAGTTTCCCTTTTTTTCCCCCGATGAAATCGCCGACTCCGACACTGCTGTTTGCTTTGGCGTTTGGGATGTTGGAGCTGTTTCTGTCTGTGTGTTTGGATGCTCTGGTTGAACAGTCTGATGCTCGCAAACTCTCTAGCTCTCTGAACTGGACACGACCTACGACTAGTTTCACGGTGCAGTTATGCAATAAAAACAGGCTTGAAGCAGGCAGAGCTGCAAGTTGTTGGTGTGACTCCAAACACACCACACCAAATACCCTTCAATTGTGTCCTGAAAAGACTTGTTGTGGTTGTTGTTGTTTTTGGGGGTTTAGTGCCAGTAAAATGTTGCTAGCTGGTGACCTTAGCTCTCTCAGGCTAGCAGCAGGGGGGGGTCGTTGAGAAGGGACCACCACACCCACTGGGTCTGGCCCATTTGTAACTGTGCAGCAGGATCAACCTCAAAATCCGCCTTATGTTTCTCACTTGTTCTGCATGTTTCCCGGAGAACTTTTATCCGTGAAAAGATGGAAGTTCTTCCGCGGGGCTTTAGAGTCGTTCTCCTCCACCCTCACTGATTCCCACTCAGTGATCCTCATTGATTTCTTTGCTCTCCCGCTGTGCAAATGAACAACATACAGATAATTTACAGAGAAATTATGCAACGAAATGCAATTCATCTGGACACGACCGGGAGATGGTGGGGGTGTGGGGGAGTTGGGAGAAGGACAAGGTGGCAAAGTGAAACGCAAAGTCAGACAGCGGAAAAAAAAAGGAGAGACGAAAGCCAAACTTGGCGCCGACCGCAGGAAGACGATGTGAACGCGCGTCCTGCCGGTGCAGTTGCATGACTTATTGGTCTGAAATTAAGCCCTGGCTGATTGTTGGTTCTTATTAGTCGGTCTGTCACTGGATTTTAGCGACCTGATGAATAATCATTCGCTCCAAGGACGAACGGCGCCTCCCAAACAAGCAGAGATTTCCTGCAGCTCAGTCCCACCTCCAATCCCGCTGACTGGATCCACGCTCACGCCGCTAGCCCCTGACTGCACCTGCATGTCAAGGTGTGGCCAGCTGGTGGCAGCGGCAGCACTTCCAGACACACACACACACACACAGGCATGGAATACACAAATAAAACTCTCTCGGTTTCGACTTTCACACAACTTTAAGCCGCCGTGTCCTTGCGGGGCGGAGCCTTGTCTTTTATTAGAGGTGCAGCCGCCAGCCACGGTGTGAGGACAGACAGGTGTCGACGCCTCTCCTCCACTTGCATCTTTATGACGGGGGCCGTCCGTCTGTCCTTCAGGGTGCCCTGTCCCGCCACTCACTTCTTGTTGGCACGTCTCAGCTTCTCCCTTCTCACAGCCGCCACCTGTTTGGTTTGAGACATGTTGTTTGGTGAAACTCAAAGTCGCGACTGCCAAGTTTTTTTTTTGGTTACTGTTGAAGGCTTGGAGGCTGTGTTGTCTTCTTATTAAATCATTGGAACACTGTTCAATAATTCTCATATCATCATTTGATTTCAGCTGCAACATCAAACTGCCCTGAATTACTGGTGAAAATATAATAACACTGAATAGAATAACTTGTACTTGACGTTGCTGAAGTTGTTTTAATGACTTCGAATTTTAAAAACCCCCACACTCATCAAAATACTCTTTACCATTTTTTTTTCCTTTGTAAAGAATAATCATTATCTCTCTCCTGTCAGAGAGCTGCCCAGAAATGAGAAGAGTCATTTTCACCTGCTTCAATTTTCTGTTGTGATGTCACAAAGAGCTCTGATACCGCTCACTGGTTAGTGGCTACACCCACAACTGGGTGCTGGCTTCACCCTTTTGAGCTGTCATATTGCAGAGAGATTCCATTGACTCCAGTAATACTCCAGTGAAACTCCAATGTGACTCCAGTGTGACTCCAGTGAGACTCCAGTGAGTCTCCGGTGAGATATCAGTAGGACTCCAGTGTGACTCAAGTGAGACTTCAGTGAGACTACAGTGAGTCTCCAGAGAGATTGGGACTCGAGTAGGACTCCAGTACGACTCAAGTGAGACTTCAGTGAGACTCCAGTTAAACTACTGTGAGACTCCAGTGCGACTCCAGTGAGACTCCAGCCAGACCCCAGTGTGACTCCAATAAGATTCCAGTCAGACTCCAGTTAAACTACATTGAGACTCCAGTGAGGCTCCAGTGAGACTCCAGTGTGACTCCAGTGAAATTTTGGTGCGACTCCCGTGAGACTTTAGTAAGAATCCAGTGTGACTCTACTGAGACTTCAGTGAGACTCCAGTTTAACTCCAGTGAGACTCTAGTGACTCCAGTGAGACTTCAGTGAGACCTCAGTGAGACTCTATTGAGACTTCAATGAGACTCCAGTGAGACTAAAATTAACTCCAGTGAGACCTCAGTGAGATTCTATTGAGACTTCAATGAGACTCCAGTGAGACTAAAATTAACTCCAGTGAGACTTCAGTGAGACCTCAGTGAGATTCTATTGAGACTTCAATGAGACTCCAGTGAGGCTAAAATTAACTCCAGTGAGACTTCAGTGAGACCTCAGTGAGATTCTATTGAGACTTCAATGAGACTCCAGTGAGGCTAAAATTAACTCCAGTGAGACTTCAGTGAGACCTCAGTGAGATTCTATTGAGACTTCAATGAGACTCCAGTGAGACTAAAATCAACTCCAGTGAGACTTCGGTGAGACTCTATTGAGACTTCAATGAGAGTCCAGTGAGACTACAGTTAGATTCCAGTAAGACTCCAGTATGATCCCCGTGAGACCCCAGTTAAACGACAGTGAGACCACAGTCTTGGCAGCCGTGACTCAGAAGAAGGCGGAGGTTGTTTTCAGGAAAAGGTCGTCATCCTCTCTTGGTATTCCGCTGCCGTCCACCTTCCTCTTTCACAGGATGCACTCGAGCCTGAAACGGTGCCGATACTTCCTCCGGCTGCTAGACGGCCGCCGTGCCACACAGCAGACGCAGGGCACCATAAATCTCTCCGCGTGAATGCGAAGCCGTCGACCTCTGCGTGTCTTTATTCTTCCGTGTTCTCTTCCTGTTTCCAGCCTCATCCTCCCTTCATGCTTCGACTTCCTTTTGCACAGCTTCGTGATCAGGCTGGCAATGCCACAGGTTCTGTACTCTTCCGGACCTCGACTCACTGTCCTCTGTGGCTGTGCAAGAGGTCAAAGGTCATCTAGGAGGTGAGACAGGACGGCAGTCACAGTTGTCTATCCAGTTGACAGATGTTCAGAACGCAGTTCGCAGTGTCGGCCGCCACCCCCGCCTGTACACACACACACACACACATGCAAACACACTCTAATTACAGTCAGCTGAGGAGCAGCAGGAAGTCTGCTGCCTCCATACAACTGCCGCAGACAATACTTGTTGTTGTTGTGCAGTTGTTGTGCAGTTGTTCCTCACACGCTGAGTGAAAAATGGTTTCTGCAACAGCAACAAACAAGCAAATGGATGGCCTCATTAGCAGTATCAGTTTTTTCACCAAAAAGTCCTGCGAGTGAAAGTTCAAGCTCGGCTGTAGCCACCAAGTTTGCCAGGAAACAAACTTTTTCAATTCCTGGGATGGAAAAATGTCCCCACTAGGTCTGGGTTTTTTTTTTTTCAGGAGTCCCGCAGACGAAAGAGCTTCCAGGTAGAAAATGGAGTTGGCTTTACTTTTGTCTGTGCACCTCCGTCCTGTCTGTCGCACCTCACCACTTTAATTTAATTCTGGCACAAGTGTCGGACGTCCTTCAAAGTGAACCAGTAACTTTATTTCATGTTTGCGGCAGAAAGAGTTTCTTTTTTTTCTGAGTGCTCCAGATAATTTGCCTCGGCGCTCGAGGGGAGGGGCAGGGAGGAGGACGGTCGGCTGAATAGCTGCAATTTTATTAAAAGCACAATGGGGGAAAATCATATTCCCTCTGTGGCAAATAGATATTTTGGTTTTTGAAGATTACATATTTATTTCAATATAATTAAAAAAAAAAGGATTCCACCGCAAGAGGAAATCAAGCCGCGCATCGTGTGAAGAGGAGAGAGAACGGCAGAATTGAATGTGACCAGAGTGAAGAAATTAGAGCACTTAGCAGCTGCTTCTGCTCTCCACTGTGTGTGAGTGTGTGTGTGTGTGTGTGTGTGTGTGTGTGTGTGTGTGTGTGTGTGTGTGTGTGTGTGTGTGTGTGTGTGTGAGGGCTTATCGACGATGAGAGGGATCTGAATACATTAGTGGCTCTGCTGAGTTGCGACGCTTGGCTCGCCGCCACTGCGACCATTCACCACGTTATCATCACGTGATCTGTTTCATGCACAGCAGCTTCAGATTAAAACTGCAGGGTGACTCTCCTGCCTCCCCGGGAGCCACAGATTGAGCGAAGTGATCGAAGGAAGTCTGACGAAGACTTTTAGTCCAGATGTCCTGCCGGGCAAAAAGCAGCACACCGTGTTCGCGGCAGGGGCATTCATTCATTCATCTTCCATTCCCGCTTCTTCCTGAGCCCAGGGTCACGGGGGTCTGCTGGAGCCTATCCCAGCTGTCATAGGGCGAAGGCAGGGTGACACCCAGGACAAGTCGCCAGTTCATCGCAGGGCCACATCGAGACAAACAATCATTCACACTCACATGCACACCTACGGACAATTTAGAGTGAGCGGTAGGGGCGCACGCAGAAATTCTTTTTAAAACTACGACGCAACATCTTTTCCCAGGGAAAAAATGGGAGCCGGAGAAGCTAAATTAGAAGAAACTAGAGGAGAAAACAGACAAACATGGGGAAGAAAGACCTGTAACATTCTTCAATACAGAGACAATAAATGCAAAATGGCAGGGTTTTTTTTTTCACAAGGCGCTAAATCAAGTCACTGACGGCCGACAAAGTGTGAGGCTGCAAGCCCCCTGCAGGCAGCTGCATGCACTGCAAATTATATGAAGGAGAAGGCGGAGAGGCGACCAAGTGTCACACTCACAAACTTCTTAATGTAGTGATGAAAATAAAGTGTATTAAAATATATGACAATGGAATGAAAAAGAAGCAGGACAGGATGTGAAAACAGGTCCTGGGAAAACAGCACGTGTGGTTAACATGGCCGACAGGAAACAGCCAGCCAAAGCATCTCCCAGGATGCATTTCTGCATTGGCGGTTGTCTGCAACTGGTCGGATAGAGAATCAGGATTCAAGGCTTAGCGACTTGCCGTCTGCGTGTTGATTCAGAGGCAGAGGTTGAGGTGCAAAGGTTCCCTGAACGCTGTGAGCCGTGAGCTCCTCCTGTCGACGTCCCTCCTCAGGAGCCTCGGCACTAATTCAGCGACTCGCTCGCGCCGCAGCTTCAGGTGCAAAGAGCCACTGCGCGTCTGCGTGATGAATAGAAATCACTGTTTTTCTTCTTCTTCTTCTCCTTCTGATACTTAATCCCACCCCGCTTTGTGTTATTTATTTCCGCGGCAGATGTGCGAAGAGGCTGATAATGTCCCAGTAATGAGAGTTGCTTCCGTGTGCTAACAGGATTAGCGCAGAGAAATGGGAAGGCAGCATTTTCTCTCTTTCTCTCTCTCTCTCTCTCATCTCTCTCTCCCTACTAGCACTGAGTCACGTTTCAACAGCTCGGCTCCTTTAAATTTGTGTCTCGACATTTTTTATTATGATGATTATTATTTGCTCTGATTGGTTTTTAAGTTTTATCCGGAGTCGTTACGGAGAAGCAGTTCATTCGCAGCCTGTCAGCTCCACAACACCACTACATCAGCTCATTACTTCCAATGTACCTTTACGTAAATCACTTTTGTTGCAGTCCTCCGTTCCAAATCCCCTGCTACCACTTTGCATGAGAAACTGACGAAGAAAACTTTTTTCTCTACATCCTTTTGAAAGTGCTCTGCTGTCGCATGTTTGTGTGGTGCCAGATGTATTGTCTGCCAGACCTCTTTCATACAAGGTCTGTTTGGGTCGAGACAAAAGGTCAATTTTAAAGGCAATTATTAACGGACCCCTGATGTAAAGAAAGGGTAACCTGGTGGGTGGGCACACATTTTATGAGCCTTGTCTTGTGCTCTCATCAGTGTGGTTAAATTCAAGAATTAATACTTTGATCTCTTATCTGCTTTATGACTTGAGGCCTGATAGTTTGGTCCAGAATAAGCATTGTTTGTTTAAGTGTCAAAGGGCTACCTCACATACCTTATACAAGAGGCTGGAGCCGGAATTTCAGAGATGTTCATATTTGCTTCTCAAGCTCCCTCAGGTGGACCGGTGCTTGTCAGACATTAGACTTTTACTTTGGGATAAATTTATTCCTTTGCAATTGAGTTGATGTCAATGGGGATTCCTGGAACATCTACACATCATCGCATCACTTTGGCTCACTAACTTACAGTGTCGCTCCTGCTACATGACTGATAAAACCAGCACACAAAAATATTACTAGGAAATACAGTATAACCATATAAATGTATTGTTGGATATTTTAGATATTTATCATTTATATAATTTAAATATATATAATATTTTCACTCCAGAAGTCTGTGATTTTGATCCCAACAATGGAGTTTGTCGCATCAGATTTTTTAATTGCTTGTTTCAAGAATTTATTTTTATATCTTTAGTGACAGTATCATTATAAAAATCACATATAATTGCACCTTGTTTTCACTTTCTGCTCCCGTTTTTTTCTGAAACTCTCTTCACTGGCCCCCAACTAAGGAATAAAGTGACTATCTGTCATGTTTGGTTTTCACCGCAGCCTCTCGGCTAAACAGCAGCAACTCCAGGTGCTCTGAGATGATTTTCGAGAATTGCCCGGGCCGCCGGGGCCGTGATTCAGATGAAGACCGCTCCGAGTGCCAGCCTCTTTTCTTTGGCAATAGTGAACTCTTTGAGAAGGAGCGCTGACAGAGACGGAGCACAGGAATAATTGTTTTATTGCTCCGTCTGAAGCGGCTCATCCATCACGCCGCTGCTGGAAGTGGTGGTGTGAGGATGAGGATGGCAGAAGAGGAGGAGGAGGAGGAGGAGGAGGAGGAGGAGGAGGAGGAGGAGGGACCCGGCGAGGAAATGAGGCCTGTCGGCTGCTTTACAAAAGAGAGAGGGAGAGAAAAAAAAAATGATAAAAGTCCCTACTCTTGATATTTTCCAACACAAAGGAAGTGCCCGGTTTTTCACTCGCACCTCCTGCAGTGATTTATTATCCTGTTCGCACCTTTGCCGCTCATCCTCAAAAATGAATCTGCCGAATTAACAATATCGCCGAGCGTACTCTTAATTTTTTTAGTGCGGATGCAATTAAAGTCTTCCTTCCCTTATTAAAAATTTAGTGCGAGAATTTTCGAGCCAACAGTCGTAAATATAAAAATAGTTAGTTATTAAAAATGGCCGTTGCTGCTTTTCGCCCACTTTAAGACCTTTGTTTTTTCATCCTGCACTCTAAGAGAACGAGCGAGCAGGTCGAAGAACCTCTCCAGAAACATATACCCACATACAGGGGAGCCATAAGAAGAAAAACAAATAAAGATGAATTTTAGTAATTGTTAGAGACTGAAAAGACTCGGCCAGCACATTTCCTGTTGACAGTAAAGTAACAGTAAAGTAGCAGTAGTAGTAGAGCAGACTCTGTAGAGTAACGGCATTGTGTGTGACGCTCCTTGTGACCACCAGGTGCCGGGCCTTTTAGGTGACAACATGAATGTGGATTAATGTGAACAGACTGGCTGCATCTCCTTCCTGTCCAATCGGCTACAGTCGGCACCGCTGCTGATGAGAACATGAGAACAGTTCTGGAACGACATCTCCGTCCCTCTCAATGGCGACTTGCGAGTCAGTTGTAGGAAACAGGCTTCAACTCTGCCTCCTCCTTCTTTTTTATTATTATTATTGTTATTTACAAACACTCGTTTCGAGCCAATATCCTGCATCCCTGCATTTTGGAGGCAATATCGGCTGGGCTACAGAGAATCTCATAACAGCCGAGCCGACATGAAATCCATCATGTTTTCCAAGTGGATAATAATACTGTGTGCGGCTCTCCATCCTCCACCACTGTTGATAACCGCATCATTAGTCGCCCGCTGTCTCCACGCTGTGACATCACAACGGCAAGCCATCCCGACCAGGTGCTGAACTCTGTGTGATTTGCCTCGGCCATGTAGCATGACTGCGGAAAAAAATGTAGGAGGGAAAATGAAGAAGCAAAGACAAGCCTATCAAAACTGATTTAGTAGCCCCACCCTCTTTGACCTGAAAGGAAGCTGACTGATCCGATGAAAGTTTTATTTCTGGTTGAATTCAGTCCTGAACTGTCGGTAATGCGGATGATTTGCAGTCTTAATTGATTTTATGTTTGTTTTTTGCTTATTTGTTTTTTTAGTTCCGTCTTTGCTCAAATTGATGCAAATTCAATTGATGCGAATTTTCTGAGACGCGCCGGCAAAACCTTTTTTTTTTGAAAAGGTTGTGATGAAGCCGAGGCAGGACTCAAACTGTTTCTTCATCTGCATCCTGCTGCTGCGTTGTGCCGCCAGCTGTTATGTTTAAGTTCATTTAAATGTGCTCTGTTACGCAGATCTGTGTGTGTTTTCTTTAAAAGTATAAAACTGTATCTGGGCTCATAAACATTTGTGAGGCCGCGTCCAGCTCATTAGTGGGCTGCCGAGAAAAATCGTTACTTGGTCCAGTATGGGATAAACAAATGAAAAAAAGGAGAGAAAAAAACAAAAGCTTAATAATGAAGTGAGCCGTGCTGTGAGATCAGCCACATTATTTTATACGTAATCAATCAGGAAAGAGAGCAGGCGGTGCCCCGCATGCTGCCGTAAACACACATTAATTTTAACGATACGTGTGTACATCCTCCTGCGGATATTTCAGCAGGAATTCCAAACCATAAGAACCGTCAAACACAACAAAATGATTCAAATTTAATAATAACCAAAAAACACCAGCAACATTTTGCAATCATTGACAACATTGTTGGGGCTCACTAAAAAGTGTTGTTCATTTCCCAACTACTTATACGGAAAGGGGTGTATGATGGTGATGTTTTTGCAACCAGCCACTAGAGGGAGGTCAACAATGCCAATGCCAAGCTGGCCTCTCAGGATGATACTGCGCCTTCCGTCTTCTGTGTAAAGCCAACACTGTCACTGTCCCAAAAGGAAATGCGACTGGGAACAAGCTGCTAGCCTGCTGGCAAGCTAAACTAGCTGAAATTGCAGCGAACCCTAAAGGGAAAAAGATCTGTTAGCATCTTGTCAACCAGTGAAACCAGATACAGTGAAAGACGCAAAGAGGATCCAGAAAGTTAAGGAGATATGTACAATTGTGTGGACTGTTCCTTTACTTGACGACGGCAGTCATTATGGCCACTGTCGACATTGTGGTGAAAAAAAAATGGCTAACAAAAAATTGAACTGAAGGCATTAAGGAAAATCTGAGGTCGGTGAAGCTACACTACCAGGTCTGGAAACATCATTACAATGAAACACTGCTGATGGTTCCAGTCACAGGCGGTTAATGACCAGGATTCGATTTGCACCAAAGGAAAGAGCGCCGCAAATCAACAAGTCGGAATAACGGCAGTTGCTTCACTTAACATTCTGGTTGGGAAGGTTTCATACCAGAGGCACTGAGAGAGAGAGAGAGAGAGAGAGAGAGAGAGAGAGAGAGAGAGAGAGAGAGAGAGAATTGTGCGAGAAGGGAAAGAAAAACAGCAATAACACAATAAAAGGACGTCTGATTAATTAATGAGACAAAAGAGGGTTGTGTTTCTCATTTAAGAAAGGCGGCTGTGGCTGCGGTGCTAACGAGCGACTGGAGGGAGGCGACGGCCGCCTAGGACGTCTTCATCACCATGTCCTCGCAGGAAATGAATATTCATGAAGGTGTAATCACAGCCAGCGTTCCAGAGATGGAGTAGACATCCTCGTTAGAGTCGCTGGAGCTGAGTGGCCGGTCGCTCTGAGAACAAAGGAAAAGAGCCATGTGAGGTCGACCAACAGGCTCCGCCTCTCAGAGTTCGACGCTGTTTCTGTACCATTCCCAAATAATAATGACATTATTATTACATCGGAATACACACTGACTACAGGTAACTAGAGAACATCAGAGGAACAGGTAAAGTCCAGCTTCATCATCATCATCAGCAGCAGCAGCTCTAAGATTCACCATCGCTCCGTCCCTGCTGTCTTAATTCTCCGCCCACTGCCCAGGAAACTGTCTCAGAGCGACGCCTGTGACTTTGGGACGCTCGGAGACACGTCAATTCCTCTCATTTCTCCCCTGGTGACCTTTTCGTGCAGTCCTCCGGCCTGCCGCCATGATCATCGGTGGAGCCGCGGCAGTAGCAGCGACGGGATGACATTCAGCATCGGCGCAGGTCTTAGGATTTTCCTGCAACTGCGTCTCTTTCTTCATGCTCACAAAACGGGTGGGTCCACTGTGTTCGCTCCCGGACTGGACAGATGGTCCGCTCTGAATATTTCACAAGCTTCTCCACGCACAGCCGCTTCCAGGATTACCAGAAGAGGGTTCCGAGAGGAGGAGAAACTCTCCTGGTACCAGAGGTCAGACTGGCTCCAGATGTTCTCCAGCAGCGCAAAAGCCCTCTGGTGGCCGCCGACAGGAAACTGAGGCCACGGGTCACGCAGACTTGGCCAAAGTGGACAGCAGACGGTTGGAGAAACACACTGGGTCTGATGAGTCATTATTTCTGGTTTGGTGCGAACAGCGTGAGAACATGGATGACAGAGCTCCTCGGGACCTCAGTACAGTAGAACCGGTGGGATGTGTTGGAGCCAGAGTTTGTCATCATGGATGTGAAGGCGGCAAGTCTGCAGCAACAAAGTGTCTGGTGATGATCGTGTCACTTACGGACTGAAACCTCTGAGGAACCTTGCTGGACCCTTGTTGAGTAGCTGAAAAGTGTTTTCAGCCTCAACAAGTGAGATGGAGTTTTGCGTTTTCACTGAAACTGGCCAAACCGAAACTGCACATTTTTGAAAATGCCAATGTTTTTGAATACAGCTTTGGGTAAAAAAAATTTTGAGAGCGTTTCCGAAAATGATTGGTTTAAAAAACTACAGTCTCTGTGTATACAGGGCCTTAGTTTCCCTGCACGAAATAAGACAAAGTGTTTTGTTGTTGCGTGTATCACAGTGTTGTGCTGCCATCAGAGTTGTTGTGTTGACGCCAGAGTTGCGTTGCTGTCAGTCATTGCACTTTGTATCGTTTGCATTTTTCAAAGTGCTTGGAGTTCCAAAATTGGCTGCAGCTAGAAGAAGAAGAAGAAGAGCGAGTTCATCGGCTGTGGGTGTGGGGTGAAGAGTCAGGTCTGTTTCAACGCTGCTCTTGAACTCTGCTGGTGAGCTGAAAAGACAAAATAAAATAATCTGTCGTAGTCTGAGTTTGTTTGAACAAAAAAAAAAAAAAAAAAAAGTGAGCAAAAAGAGAACAAGGCTTTTTGGAGGCTGCAGTCAGTGGATCTTCAACTTGCAGCACTAAAGTCCTGGTCTGATACAACAACACAACACAGGGAAACCTGGCAACCGGCCTGAGATGAGCTTCCTGCTTCACACCTGCTGCCGAGACCCAATTGTTCAGGAGGTGCCATTAAGGAAATGACCTCAGACAACAACAATAGGCATCTGCATCCTCAGGCACTATTTAGGTTCTTTCTCTGAAAGCTTGACATAATTGTCTCTGCAGCGTAAAAATCAGAGCGAAGAAACAAGTTTCCTGTCTGGAAACCACTAGCCAACCTGAGGAAAAATACAGTCCCTCAAATGGCCATTAGAGGCATCCTTTGATGTTAGCAAAAAAAACCCAGATGCACCGGTTCCATGTGTCGCAGAACATTGATTTGTGTGATTGACAGTTAGCACTGCTTGTAATGCGAAATCACTGCGTCATTCTCAAATCAGCCCTCTCTGATGTGACAAAGGGGACCCTGACACCAGCGTCTCGGGTTCAGCTTAGAGTTTTAGGGATTTTATCACCTTACATACGTGGTAAGCAGATGGTTGAATCCGCTATTTGCTGGACATCCAGAAGATCCAACAGAGTTGAGAGATTTTGGTCTCTCTGAGCCTTGGCTGCAGTCGCTGCTGCTCAGTGATGTTTTCCATGAATCAGCTTGCAGACGGCTGCATCCCACTACGTGCCACAGTGTCGCTGCAGGTGTCGGTCTCCACCGAGAGCCTCTCAGCCTCTGCACTGATCCTCTGGCTCACTCTGACTCACTCCTCCACAGGTCTGAAGGAGCCACTTTAAACCAGCTTGTGAAGCTCGCAGGCCTGTAGGGGGCGACGGCGGCGCCCGCAGCAGGTTTTCCTTCGCGCCTCTTTTCGCCCACCGATTCTTCACCTCACAGTTTGGGGCCGGTTGTACCTCATTTTGTCCTCCTCTTGTTTTGTTTTTTTGTTGTTTTTTTCATTTGAAAGCAGTGAAGCGTGCAGCTTAAATAGAGGTCACTGTCTCAGGTCACACACACACACACACACACACACACACACACACACACACACAACACATCCAGCACAGGAAGTCTCATGGGAGATCACAACAGCTTTAACACTCTTTGAGATTCACTGCGGCTGTAAAAGCATCCCGTGAGATCGCCGCAGCTCCACACACTCACACACATGCACACGCACACACACACAAACACATTGATGCACAAACTGATATAGAGTGAGACCCTCCTGAGAGGAATTCTGTGTTTCTTTCTTTCGCCTTGTAGCTCTATGTTTCCCGATACATTAGATGAGCAGCTTTGCAGAACTCGATCCATTTTTTTTTTCTTAGAAAAAACATCCATTTGTAATTTGTTGTCCGCTGGCAAAGCTGCAGATCAAGACTTTTACCAGTTGGTCGGCTCTCCGCAGATTTCTCTCCTCACATTGGCACGTTCACATTAACTGGCCACCGGCCGCCTGCCGTGTGAAAATCGCAGCTACGTCTTGTGGCCGTGACGGCGGCCAAGTTCGACCCTGGCTGCATCATTTTGCAAATATATGTGCATGCGTATGTCGAGCGGCCGTTTGGGTATGGAAGACTTTTTTTATACTGACGGGAAAAAAACGAGCATGTTTTCCTGCTGGGTATTATCGGCTTTGTTTGTTCATTTGAAAGTTTAATGGTGGCACTGAAAAGTGTTTTTACTGAAAAATATTCAGCATTGTATTCCTCCGCAATCTGAAATAAAAATAAAAGGAATTGGGACTTGCAGTGGAGTGGTGCAGATGGAGAAGAGGATGAGAGAAGTACAGAGTGCAGGAAGTGGTGTCCAGAGAGTCAGCAGGGCCCACTTACACCATCCTTCATTCACCTTTCATCCATATCCATCCATCCATCCATCCATCCATCCATCCATCCATCCATCCAGCCATCCATCCAGCCATCCATCCATCTGACCATCCATCATAATCAATACGTCCAAAATCCATCTGTCCTTCCATCCATCCATTCATAATCCATCCGTCTATCCATCCTTTCATCCATCCATCATCCTCCCATTCATCATCCATACATCCATCCTTCCATCCACCAGCCATCCTCTTATCCATCCAGTGTTCCCAGTTGTTACGGCTCCTTGTGAACACATTTTAGGTCCGACGCTTGTGTTTGGAGCCTCTGTCTGCAATGTGAGGAATTAGCCTGTGGGCGGAGCTTATACATTGCCCGCCAGTAAAGTCTATTTGAGGCGATGCAGGCCAGTGAGGAGCTGGAGCCGTTGCAAATTATCCAGGTAACGTCTCTGAAGTCTCCCAAAGTTCAGCGTCGGGCTTCGGTTCCTCTTATGGCTTACATCTCCTGCACGAGACGCTTTTGAATCACTGAGACGTGAGTGTTTACGGACAAGCTGCAGTCAGACGGAAGAACCCTCGACGACACTCAGAAACGCTCCTCCTCCACTTTCCCCTCCAGAACTGAGGTCTCATCATTGTACTGCTGAAAAGCCCAATCACTGGCATTGTTTGGCTGATTTCTGCACGAGGTGTTGAAACAGCCTGAAAGAAGACGCAGACGACGTCTCATTGTCACTGCCAGCGCCAGATTTATTCCTCCGGCCTGTTTGGAGACAAGGGGGTTGGGACGGGGAGACGAGGGCGAGACAAAGCAGAGCAGGGAGACGAGAAGAAGAACGAATGTTGTAATTACAGCGTCGGGAGGAAAGAAGAATCAGCTCTTTCTGTCTTTCTTTCTTTCTTTCTTTCTTCTGGAGAGAAAATTGGTGGAATCTGTTTGGAAGCTGATTGAGGGAGTGACAGAAGCTGCACAGGCAGGAGAGGAGAAGATGAGTAGCAGGAGGAACCAGTGGTTTGTTCTTCAGGTTGGTGAGAAGTTTGCTCAGGACGCACAGGCGGTCAGGAAGAGAAAACTCATTAAAACACTGTAAACTCCAGAGACTCAATGAAACTCATGAAAAAATATGAGTTTCTACATTTTACTTCATATGTGAACACTTAAAATCGGTCCCCAGCACAGCAGATGCTGGATTTGTTTTTTGGTTTTTTTCACGTCTCTTGGACAATCCATCCGAAAAAGAGCCCAGTCAAAAAGTTTCTCCTTTGCCGCGGAGCAACATTTGTCGTCTTTCCTGACGGACGTGTGTGAGTTTGGACCCTGGGCCATGAGGTCGAATCGATCGTCAAACTAATTTAGCCGTGAACTGCAAGCTGATCAGATGCTGATTTAACGATGGACGTTTTTAATTATACACTCTGTGTTGGTGTCGCTAATTGATGCCTGCTGCGACCTTGAATTCATCAGTCAAAAACTGAAACTTTGGCCGTTAAACTGAGACCGTAAAGAGGATCTTGCTGGTTTATTTTGCTGGTTTGGCTGCTGTTGATACATCGCAAATCACCTTTTTATGTCTTCTCTGTGGTGTTTCTGTTTGTCAAGACTGACTCCATCGTTTTGTCTTTATGTCTTAGCTTTTTCATCCACCCAAAAGCAACAGCTAAGGCTTTTAATCTTTTCACAAAACTACCCTTCCAATACTAAGAATTTTGGTCTTGATCTGATGCCAAGTAAATAGAGGGCTAGTATGGACGATACCGATGCCAATACTTTTTACTTGCCTTTAGCAAAACACAGGGAAAAAATAGGCAAATAAAATGTATTTTATTAACTAACTACAATCCAATAACAACAAATTAACAGTGTAGAAATAATACAATTATTCCCCTTTTACTGCACACAATTGTTAGAAAGTCACAAGTGCAAAATAACAATAACAAAAATAAAAGTAAACCTAACAATGTCAACAACAAAACCAAAACGACCTAAAATTACCACAGATATTTGTAAAAAAAAAAAAGTCAGTTTGTAGGTCCTCCATGAACAGAGAGAGAGAGAGAGAGAGAGAGAGAGAGAGATACGCTTTTCACTTGGGCAGACTGGGAGAGAAGCTGTGAGGAAGAGCCATTTGTCGGACGCCTAGAAGAGAAATTGCAACAAAAGTATCGATCTGATCATGCAAATTATCAATCCAATATTAATACTCATCTTGGTATTAATACTATTGAATTTTAAAGCAATACCCCCAGCCTTACTTTTAAGTTGTTACAAAGATCTCAGAATCAGAACAGAGCAGTTAGCAGCACGTAGAATCTGTCCACGCTCTGATCTCAAGTCCAAACGTGCAAAATTGAAGAGAAACCAGCCAACAGCGAAGGAGCAACAGAGGCTGGTGTCATTTGTCGACTGGAGGGAACTGAAAGGATGATGTGGCGCCTTCTGTTGTTGTTGTCGTCTTTTGTCTTTTGAAAGGCCTGTCATTCATTTCTGGGTTTTATCGCCGCTGCGACAAAGGACTCGCCTGTCGTCTTTTGTGCCCGTCTCGTTTCTTCTCCTCGCCGCCGCCCTTCAGCGCCACCCCGGACGCTCTCTGATGTTCTTTTATCGGCTGACGGCTTCTAAAAATTGCCGACATTTTTCCAAAGTATAATTAGTCGGGAGCCGATCCATTTCTTTTTATATCTGGGCTCCGCCGTGTTGTTTTGCAGCCAAAAAAACAAAACAAAACAAAAGCCTCCTGGCTGCTGATTGGCTTGTGTTTGCTGACGGCTGCACGTCCTCGCTCGCTCACCTGGTCATAGCGCATTCGCGGCAGAGTACGATACGCGACAATCATCATTACAGGTAAATGACTCATAATTGGGATAATTAACTTCTTCAACTCTGCAGTGGCGCCGACATTAAAATTCATGCAGAGAAGCTCTTATTTAAAAAATACCAGTCACAGTCTTATATACAGCGCCAGTGTCAATTAAAGGTGATTGTTGTTAAAATGATGCACAGCTGTCGTAAAAAGAAAAAAAAAAGCTGCAGGGAATTTCAGAGAGGTCCCTCTCGCATCTGCTTATCTGTGCATTCATCATTGAAATTATGGGCAAAATTCGTGTTTGCTCCCTTACAGAATTTCCTAAAAAGTTTCAGCTCCCATTGTTTGTCTCGAGGCCTTTGTTGTTTCACAAGAAATCATCACCCTGTCTCTCTGCAGAATAGAATCAGGGAGAGAAAAAAAAGAGTCCGCCAACCTCTAAGGAGCGATTTATTGAATGCATCCAACTGTTCAAATTGCGCATCACAGGGTCATTTTTGAGATTTTACCTTGTGCAGCTGAGGCAGAATTGGATGTTTGTAAAGAAAAAGGGGCCAAAACCACTGAAGGGTTTCAACTAGGACTGGACTAAAACGGACTAAAATTTTGAAAGTATTGACACCAAGAGGAGTATTGGTATAAGATCGATACTTGCATGATGAGATCAATAGTTTTGTTGCAAGTTCTCTTCTAGATATCCTAGATAGACTAATGACTCCAGCTTCCTCACAGTTTCTCTCCAAGTCTGTCAAACTGAAGTAAAAAATATTGGTATTTGTATTGATATCGGTGTCTGTATTGGTATCGGTACTGGCGATGCGAGCCCCAATATTTACGTGGTTTGAAATAGGTGCCAAAATCCCTATTACCACCCACCCTGACTTTCAGAAGCTGGTCGCTTTCAGTAAATGGTCACATGACGCCAAAGCCGTCTCCACGCAGTCATTTGTTGCCTTCCATTGAAACACAACCAGAAGTGGCAGAATGTCTCAGTTTCCTCTGCTCGCAGTCAGGCTGTCTCAGAGTGACGACAGTTTGTCCTGTCGGCGACGCGTTTTCAGTGAAGCAGCGGGAAAAAATAAATACATCAAGTCGCTGCGCATGAAGGGAGCAGTTTTCCTTTTTGTCCTGCGGGCGTCTTTGTAGCGTCTGTTTCTCCCTCTGGAGTCCCAACAAACAAGTCTCAGTGTTGAAAGAAACCATTTTCCAGTCCCTACTGGTGCAGCTCCAGAATATACTGTTGCAGCTCCAGGACCTACTGGTGCAGCTCCATGACCTGCTGGTGCAGCTCACACCAAACGGAAGATCTGAGAAACAGAAATCTCTGTGACGTGGATCCCGCGAGATGTTTTAGATTTCTTCCTCGCCTCGATAGTAATCGAGCTGCCGTCGCTCGCCGCTGACCCCTGGAGGCCCCCGGTAGACGCGCCGCTAATTAGCCATGCGGGCTGTGGCGCGGCGCCGGTTGCCGCCGGAGGTCACGCTGCTCTCAGGAGAAAGAACCATCCTGCTCCGCTGACCTCAGGCAGACTCGTCATCAGCATGGTGATGACAGCGGTGGCGGCGGCGCCGACACCTGGTGCAGACCTGCTTAACTCTCTGCTAGCATCCTGAGGTCGTACCAAGGCTTCAGCGGGAAGGAATCACAAGTCTGGGGCTGGAGGAAACTGTCAAGTAGTCTGGGAGGCTGTAAAGACAGAGGGCAGCCACTAGGAGGCAGGCTATATATACATATATATATATATATACATATATATATATATATATATATATATATATATATATATATATATATATATATATATATATATATATATATATATATATATATATATATATATATATATATATATATATATATATATATATATATATATATATATATATATATATATATATATATATATATATATATATATATATATATATATATATATATATATATATATATATATATATATATATATATATATACATATATATATATATATATATATATATATATATATATATATATATGTATATATATATATATATATATATATATATATATATATATATATATATATATATATATATATATATATATATATACGTATATATACACACATATATATATATATATATATATATATATATATATATATATATATATATATACACACATATATATATATATATATATGTATATATATATACGTATATATACACACATATATATATATATATGTATATGTATATATATACATGATGATGAGTAAAAAAACCTGTCTCAGCTTCACTACTTTCTGTCAAAAGAAAACATTCAGGCATTGGCAGGAACCTTCAGTTTCTTCTTCTGAAACAACAACACGTTGAGGAAGCTTCGTACCTTCGCCAACTCCGGCCCGTGTGTGTGCATGTGTGCGTGCGCGCGTGCACAGTGCTCAACGCTTGTACTTGTGCGTGTCCGCCTGTCAGTCGCGCGAGTGTTTAACAAATGAGCACCGGCTCGGGGACACAGAGGCCGGGGACCTCAGCCGGGGAGCGGGCCAACAATAAATCCTGAGAATCAATGCGCCGGGGCCCGAGGTAATCAGTATCAATGATCCGGCCGCAGATTCACTCCCTCCGGGGAGAAGGATGATCAGATCAGCCTCCACCACCGAAGGGGGAGGAGAAGGAAAAAAAAACACGCCGCCGCCGCGATGAACGATGGATGGAAGAAAGACAAAGACGAGGGGTGAGTGGGAGCGCTTGGGTTATTGATGGAGGTTACCCAGAATCCCCAGCAGCCCCTGTCGCTCGCACCCTTCCTCCTTCCATCAGACCACCTCCTCCTCCTCCTCCTCTTTCTGCTTTCTTTTCTTCTCCCTTCCTGCCCTCCTGTCAGATTTTGTCCAGTTCCTGGACAAACTGACTGATCGGAGCTGATGATCCGACAGGCGGCTGCAGAGAACTTCCTGCTCCTCCATCCTAACCGCAAGGCCTCCCTGAAGAACCCAATGAGCTCTGACCTCCTCTGCTCCTCCGTGAGCCGGGAAGCAGGTGGATGGTTTGGTCTTCCTGTGCAGCAGCTTTGCAAGGATGACCTGTGTCCTTTAGCTGAGATCGTATTTAATCTTTACACACATACACACACACACACACACACACACACACACACTACCCTCTTTGGCAGCCACTGCCGCCCCGTCATGCCTGAAACATCTGGGACCCTCGGCGGGTAAATGTCAACAAATCACATTCTGTCAGCGTTTTACACATTTATCTGGCTCCCCCCCATCCTCCCTCCGACACACACACACACACACACACACACACACACACACACACACACTCCTCCACCTCCCTCCTCCTCCGGATGTATTTTAAAGCCAGATAAACCTCTAATACCCTCACAGCTCCAGCGGCGTTCACTTCTAATATCTCCGGCCTTTCTTTTTTTTTCTTCCCTCCTCCTTTTTCTTCTTCTTTTTTTCTTCTCTCTCTCTCCCGTGCTCCCTCCCTGCTCACCAGATAAACGTTGCCGTCCATAATAACTCCCGCTCAGAGGGATGCAAACCCCTGGACGCGCAGGCAGACAGACAGACAGACAGACAGACAGACAGACCCTCAGTTCAGGTTTGGATGCAGCAAAGAAGAAGAAGAAGGAAATAGGATGATGAGGAGGAGGAGGAGGAGGAGGAGGAAAGGCCTGTGAGCTGGAGAGCGTGATAGATTTTGGTTTCTCCCTGCCGGTGGATTGGGCTCGAGCTCTAACCTTTGTTGAATTTCATCCTCTCTGCAGCCTCATCGCCAAAATCATTTTTCCTGCCAAAAATTTTTAAAAAGATGCTTTCGACAAAAAGAAAAAAAGAAAAAACATGCAAACAGCTCGAGTATGTGGCTCTGTAACCCGTCCTGTTTTGTTGTTTTTTTCACAAATATCCTGCAAGTCATAGACCCCGCGCTGAAATGTTCACACGCCGAAACCGGATCAGCGAATAAAAAATAAAAAACTTTCCATTCACAGAGCTTCTCGCTCGCTGTTGCCACTCAGCGGAGAGCAGACGGGGAGCAGAATGAATCACAGCACAAGGCCGGGACCTGCGTAGAGGAGAACAAGGTCGCAGAGTTTTCGGGGGCCGTCCCTCGGAGAGCCGACAACATTTTATTCCGTCGGCTGAGAGCCTTGAGAGAGAGTCGAGCGGGGAGCGAGTCCTCGTGATGAAACATAAACCAACAGTTTGACTCCCTTAATGCGGCGAGGCAGGCTGAGTGGATGTCAGTGTGTGGGTGCAGCAGGAGCCGGGATGGAGATGAATTCTTTCAGCGGAGGGGGGGGGCTTGGGATGGCGGGGGGTTTCGGAGGTGCGGAGCCGCTGCTGTTATCTTGAGGCTGAAAACATTGTTTCTTCCGCCACTGGCTGTGTTGGAAGCTGTCGAAATAGAAAAGCCTTCAGTGCAGATGTATGATGATCTTTCTTTTAGGTGAATGTTTCCCAGGGTCGATACCCTCTACACTGACGGGGTCAGAGGTCAGCGACCCCACTCCCAGAAAAAGTGTTGTCTCCGCCCCTCTGAGATCGGCCTTGTTGTTTGTCCTCTTCTGATCACCGCTGCGTGACGGCAGCAGCATCATCTCTGGGCGAGGGGGCGTGGCTTTAGGGGCCGTGGCGTAAGGCCCTGCGCCTCATCTTCTGATAGTCAGACTTTGCGGCCGCGATGAACAGATGCTGCCTGACGTGAAATGTTGCCACCGATCGGTGCAGGAGGGGGGCGCTGCTGAGTCTTTTAAAGGTCAGCGGAGGGCGCAGGTAGAGACAGAGACTTCCCACAATGCCGTGATGCCACAGCCGCTGCTGCGCCTCTTCCTCTCCCCCTCTCCTCTTCCTCCTCGGGAACACACACGTGTGCGTACGAAGGTGCGTTCGCTCACTCGCTGATGGAGGTCAAAGCGGCGCCGTTCATCATCGCCGCCGCGGTGCGTTGGCTTTCACCTTCAGTCGCGGTTCAGCGACTTACAGAAGCACAAACAGCCGCGGCTGCGCCCGCCTGCGGTTTGTCCACACGGCCAACTAATAAAGAACCTTTTCCACTTTGATAAAAACCGGCTTTGGCTCAGTTGTAGGACAGTTTTATTGCACTTAAATCTATTTTATTTTATTTTTGCTAAATTCTGATCTGCAGAATCTCCAGAAACGTAAAAGATCCAGGTTCCTGCTCCTCCTACTCTGGGGCTCCTCGACAAACTAAGGTCCGATGATGGAAAATATTCAGAAATTAGCAAAATCAATGTTTGTTTTATCACACAGATGTTTATCTCAGCCAGTGCTGGCAGAGTTACACTCCTCACTTGCTCAGTATACTGTAGCCAAGGAGATGATTTTCACTCCTGTCTAATGATAGCTGCGACATCAAGAGCAATTTGCAAAATGAAGCTTAATTGGGAAAAAATGTGTCTGTGAATTTGAGGATCCAGTGTCTTAACGGCATGAGTCACGATTGAAACTTAAAACGAGTGCAAAACATTAAAGGACAGCAGAATTTCTCCCAGAGTAATAATTTTCACTGAAGACAAAACCTGCCTCGCAGAGGAAAATGCACTCCAGCACCAAATAAAAAAATTGTGCATTTCCTGAAAGTGTTGTATTCCGTTGCTTTTTACATTTTGCTCTCCATTACCAGACGGTTTCTCTCGCTGTTTTTATTATTATAGGATATTTTAACTCATATAGGCGCTGTGAAGTTTGTATTCCATTTCGTGGCGCATGCACAACAAAGACGATAAAGGCAATTTGTTGGGTAAAAAAAGGAGGCTGGAAGCATTGAAAAGCCACTGAGACGGACTGCAGCAAACTTCTCCGTTTAGAGTCTTGAAGCGTCCGGCCGTCGGCCGTACATCTCTGCTGTTAGCGCCGATGTCGGCCCAATTAGTCCCTCCGGTGCTCCGCAGGAAGTCATAACGAGTTGCCGCGTGAAGGGGCCCATTCATTGGACGCACACGCTGCTTCTCCCGGAGCCAATTTAGCCACGTTTATGCCGATGACCCGGCGCGAATTATGAGAGCGTTAATCAGCAGCGGCGGCGGCTGCGGGGACGAGGTGCTGTTGAAAAATACCACAGGAGACAGAAGTTAAGAAACACTGGGCGAATGTTTGTCCTCCTTCAAGAAGTCTGCAGGTTGGGGGAGAGTCTTCCACTCGTAGGGGGGCCGAGCTGACAGCCTCACTGTTGTGTGTGATAATTTTATGAGGCCGTCTGCGCATTTGGAGAACTTTTATTTAAAAAATTGTGAGAAAAAAACAACCCACAGTTGTGTGGACGATGTCACATCCTGCTGCTGCTGCTGCTGCTGCTGCTGCTGCTGCTGCTGCTGCTGAACGTCGTGACTCGGAGGGAAACTGAAGAGCTGCAGCCTCAGTTTCTGCGTCTAAGCGCTAAAGACATCAGGGCTCAGGTCGTTGTGTGATTAAAGAGCACATGTGAGCGTGTTGTAAACGTGTGTGTGTGCACGCGCGCACGTGTTTGCGTGTGCTTCGATGACAGACGTCGGACCAATTAGGCAGGTAGGCGGCGCAGACGGAGAAGGACTTGCGCAGGATGAGCTGACGGCCGTTACTGTGACTCCTGCCTCCACTTTAATCCCTCCCAGCTGCAGAGATATTGTGTGCGTGTGTGTGTGTGTGTGTGAGCAGAGGTGGAGACTGACCCAGAAAAACTGAGAGACGTGAGACGGAACGAAAAAAAAGAAGAAGCAAAGATTTAGCGGGAGAAAGTGCAGAGCAGCCAGGAGATGAGGAGATGAAAGCAGCGGCTGCGGAGCTGCAGAAGAGCCGAGAGGCTGAAAACATGCTGTGAAATGAGATTAAGACACATAGGATCCATGTTTTCCTGTTTCTTTCTCCTTTTTCCCCTTCCCTCCTTCCTCCCCCTCTCTCTGGCTCGCTGACATGTTTGCTGCACTCATCCGTCACCAGCCGTTCATTAGTTAAATGGAGGCTTTTTTTAAACGCCTCCTGGCTCTAACTGATGGAGCCTTGGGTTGGTGTGGCGACGGCGGAGAGACCAGCTGACCACGCCGGGCCTCCTGCCGAGCTTCTCCTCCTTCCTCGCTGAAGCTTCTGCTCTCACGGCTCCCTCCTGAGTCCTCATGCCGAGATGAATCGCCGAGATTTCAAGTCTGAAATCTCAGATAAAAGCAAATCCGTTACAGTTACAGGTCTGGTCTCGTGAATAAATCACACGACTCTGTCTTTTAACCAGGACCTGCCTCCCAGTGAACCTCCAGAAGTTAGAGAAGTCCTTCCTTTTTTCTGAGGGTTTTTCAGAAAAGTCGGCCCTCTGGAAGTGACTTTTCTCTCATACAGGACCTTTAAATTCAGAAGCTCTGCCCAGTTTTGATGGTTTGCCCTTCACCTGCTGCTGCTACCTGCTTCCTGCCACTCCTGCCAAGCTGTTCAACTCCCCCCCGGAGGAGAAACATCTCTCCGCTCCCTCCAGCAGGTGACCGTCCGTCCGTGGGGAGTCGGAGTCTGGAAGTGGCTCCCGTCCAGTTGGCTGGCTGGTGGCTGGGAAATGTGCTCGTCGGCTCCGTGATCAAACTTCCTTAATTGGTTTAAAGGCCCACTTGGCAGCGGCCGGAGCCATTTTCAGCCCATAAAGCTCGCCGTTGACGAACAAGTGCATCGACGTTCCCATCAGGCGGACGTAGGAGGAGCGTCGGCGCCGATTTCCAGCCGTCGGATTTATGTGATGTCGTCTTCTTTTTTTTCCCTTTTTCTTTTTTTATCCCTCCTGTTGGGTTACGAGCATCCGTCTTGAGTGTTGTCACACTCGACTGTGTGCAATTCCATTCAAAAACGCCTTGGTTTGGCTCTGCTGTTTCCATGGCAACTCGTGGCCAACGGTCAGATCTTTGACCAGCGTCCTGCAGAGAGACGTGACCCCCCCGGCTTTTAACTTGTGGCGTCTTAGTGTTTTGTCGACGGCCTTCAGATCGCTTTGAATCTTTTATTGCATTTTTCTATTCATACTCATGTATTTATTTAGTCATACTTTATATAGTTGATGTCCAGAAGAAGTAATAGTAGGACCAAACAGCCATTGACGGAGATGGAAATAAAAAATGAATTCTTAACTTGTGGAATATGCCTTGAAAAAAGAAAAAATCTCTCCCAAATAAACTCGTGAGGGAGCGTCCGCAGTTTCTCCTCCGGTTGAACTTCCAAATTGCCTCATTCTGTGTTTAATGGCAACAGAAACCCGGCGGGGACGAACCTTTTGGCCATGAGCTCTCACCCAATCAGCAGCCTCGTCCGTGAACCTATGGCGACCCGCTGGGTTGATTCATAATCCTGCTCACAACGAGCCGTCAGCGCGTGTGTGAGAGAGGAGAGTGTGTGTGATGAGTGCAGACAGCTGCACATGCAGATGAGAGGGGAGATGATGAGAGGAAGTGACAGTGTGTGTGTGTGTGTGTGTGTGTGTGTGTGTGTGTGTGTGTGTGTGTGTGTGTGTGTGTGTGCGAGCGTCAGCAGGACAGCACTGAGTCACATGTTAACACTGAAAGCTGTCATGCGTCTGCCATAAAAGAGAGAGCAAGATGATGTTAAATTGAATTAGGGGGCGTCGGCTTGTCACCAGTGGGCGGAGCCAAGCTGCATACTGCCTTAAATCTGTCAGTCACATGGTGCAAGACATGCGGGGCCTCCAGCACCATCAGACTCTCTTCAGAACGTTTGAACAGAATTCTCGTTTCTCGTTAATTAATTAACGATGTTGATGTTGATCAATGCTGCTCGTTGCTCCGCCTCTTTTTAACCAAACCCACTCGGAAGTCAGTGGACGATGTTGTGACTGCGTGGACACTCTGACTTGAACTGAGGTGCTTGACCTCAGTTTTGTTCCATCGGGCCGTTTTTAACGAATCATCAGCTCTAAACTTTGCAGAAAAGGAAAAAGAAAAAACTTTTTTCCTGCAAACATTTGTGCTTTCTTGCAAGGTGACAGCCGACCTCAACAGCAACAGCCGGACTTTTCGTGGTGAGAATCTTTTCATTGTCCGCTTTAACCAACCGTTGCCTCAGCTCGTCGCTAAGCCTCGTAGGGGTGGCGACGAGGCGCCGAGTGGCTGCGGCTCAAACGACCATCACAGCTGCAGACCCCCGGCTCACCCTGCTGATTCGCCCTTGTTTGCCGCTGAACAACCTGAGCTGCGATTGTAAGCAAAAAATATATATATAAATAAATAAATTGGAGAAAAAAACCACCTTCTGCTGGAGGATTTTTCCAGCAGCGTCCTGCTGATGCGGCTCCCCCGCTTCTCCGGGTTTTTATCCGGCAGCCGCCGAGATCAGCGGCGCTGATCCCGATATCAGCGTTCTGTAATTGGAGGGAAATTGAGAAATAATGAGGCGGTCCCGGGAGGACGTGATCAGCTTAGCGTAGCTCCGCCCCCTCCTATCCTTCACGTGCTGACCGTGTCTTTGTGCTTTCAGGTGATTAAGGAAATCCCCCCCGACCCTGTCAGAACACCCACATCAGCACACACACACACACACACACACACACACACACACACACTGAGGTAGGTGTGTGGCCACGCTCCTCCACACCTCACATGCCTGGAAGAATGAAGCGCTAATCGTGAGGAATGGTGTCTTTTTTAATGCGATGACAGTCTAGTGTTTCCTGCAGTGGCTGCAGGAGACTTTCAATGTACGGTGGTGAAACAAAGGTTCGGACACCTCGGGGTCTCAAGTCTCCAAGTGCAGTTTATTTCAGTGCAGTCACCAACTTTCACCCACATGCTGCACCTGCACTCTTCTGTCCGGCTCAGAACTGGATGTTTCAGCAAGATGACAACACATCACAATGCAAGAGCACAACAACTACAACTTTTATAATTTTGGCCAGTTCGCAAAAAAACAATGAAATCATTTCCATCCGTTTATTTTTGTGCTTCTGAGGCAGCCAAACATTTTACGGTCGTCCGAAAACGTTCCACCACTGTATTTATTTGTGAGGAGATGTTGCCTCGTCTGCCTCGGAAGATAGTCACTCCGTTCAGTTATAGAAATAGCCCCCTTTTGGATGTCACAAAGGGCCTCTGATAATTCCCCCACGTTAGTGGCCCTGTCATCAGCCAGGTGTGGCTCCGCCCTCCTTGTTTTTGCCTCTCTAAGCATGTGAAAGGTTATTTTTTTCTTATATTTTATAGCATTTTTGCTGCTTCACTTACTTCCTGCTGAAAAACTTTCTCTGAAAAACTCCAGTAAAAAAAAAAATTCTGTGTTTTGTTGAAATTATTTTCATCCAAACGCAGTTGAAAAGTCAATTTTACTGGCGGCTGTTTGCTAGATAAACTAGTTTGCTGTGCGCTGCTCTGCGCTGCGCTGCCTCTGTATACCCACTGTCCTCCGTCTGTGAGCGGCGGATGAATACATGGCACAGTCGGCTGCACCCTGGCACAAAATATCATGTCTCCAGTGGCGCTCCAACTGATTTCACAGATGTTTCCCGAGGCGGGAATACTCATAAAACGTCTGCACGAGTGGCCGCGGCAGCAACGCTAACCAGCGTCGTCACAGCTCCAGACTTGCCTGCTTGGTTGTGGCACTAAAGAAAAAAAAAAAAATAACACCACCAAACCCTCATTTCCTCTGGCAGGAAATAAAGGTTTGCTTGCAACGGGCAGCAGGGCACATTGTGGGCGAGTGGAGGTGTAGCAGCGCTGAGATTAGACCTCCGTCGGAGATACGCATCAGGTTTGGACAGACAAGTTCAGAGGTCTCAGCTCTGTTTGTCAGACACAAAATTGAAAAACAAAAAAAAACAAAAATTCAAAATAAAATGTCAGGGTTTGGCCCGAGTCGGGCACCAAATCAGATGAAATATGATTAAAATTGTGTCATTGAGCCGCCAGAGATTGAGAGAAAACAGTAAACAAGATACTTTGCAGGTGAAGTGACGTGTGTGTTCGCTGTGATCAAGGACAGGAATTTTAAAAAGAAGTCCCAAAATCTTTAATTAAATAAATAAATAAATAAATACACACACACGCACACACACACGCACATATATATGTATGTATGTATATATATATATATGTGTACATGATTTTTATTTTTTTTTGGCAAGGCATCCTGATAGTTTGGCCCGAGCTGAAATTCCAAGCTGTCTGCCAGTTAGCCGAACCTCTGTAGCTGCTAGCTAAAGCCTGAGCTGTGATCAAAACCACAAGCTTCTGTTCGCACTCTTACATTTTGGTGCCATTCTTCTTCTTCTTCTTCTCCGGCTATTTTCTAATAGGAAATTACACACACTCATAGCGTGTACATTAAATTGGCACCAACAGGGGAAGTACAGACTGCTGCACAAGTACCTGATAGCATGAGCAGCATCCTAGCATAGCTAGGAGCATTTCCGCTAACTAGGAAACATTGATAACAGCCAACAGGAATTTGCTCTCGTCTTGCCACCGCTATAAAAAAACTGGCTGACTAACTAAATAAATTAATAAATAAAACAAGGGCACTAAAACCTTGGGCCCAGAGACATTTTCAAACACATCCACACTTCCTGTCACTTCCTGCGGCAAGAAACCTCCTCCCTGGGGAGCTTATGATAATGGCTCCATATGCGTCCTGTCACGCTGATGCTAATTAATTGCTGGGGGGAACAAAAAAAAACTGGAGACGCGGTTGCAGAGTACAGTTGACCTCACAGTGTAACAACACAGAGAAAGAGGGGGCTTCAGGGAGAAGAAGGATGTTGAAGAAGGAGGAGGGGGTTGGTTAGTTAGTTAGTTTGACCTTTTCCTCTTCACTCCGTCGCTTCTTCACTCCCTGTTTTAGGAAGTTGGAGTTTTAGTTTAAGTCATTTTAGCACCCCGGAAAAAGACCCAAAAGGGTTTTGCAGTGTCTCCTTCCAGTTGTCTGCCAATAATCCAGTTTTCCAATAATGCAGCAATAGCAGTGAAAAGGAGACCAAAACCTTCAGTCTCAGTCGCATCCGTGGGGAAAAAGTCAACTTGGAGGAGTCGTACGTTGCTGCGGCGACAACTCTTTTTTTCTTCTTCTACACTTTACTGCTCTTCTGTTGCAACAATACAAAACAATACGTTGCCTCTCTCGCCATCATCTCGCTTCCACAATCCAAACCATCGCACGTTTACACAAAACGTTTTGGCCTTGAAAAACAGTGTCAGCAAATGCTGGAAAATGTTGTGCTGTTTTCCTCTTTTCCATTATCATTCATCAGGTTTGTGTCATAATTCGACTCGTGGCGGCTCGTTTCAGCGGCACTCCCGCCTCCAGCATTCCAGGATTTCCCCCACCGGCTATTAAAACCCCTCCTCCAGACTCGCCGTGGGCAGCGGTTGCGAGACCAGTGAGCAGCGGCGGCGGCTGAATTATTGAACACGGCGGAGCTCCCAGGCCGTGTGTTTCTATGATATTGGTAATGAGGCCGCAGGAGATGTCGGCCGGTAAGAGGAGGAGGGGGAAGGGGAGGAAGAGGAGGAGGAGGAGGTCTTCTTGATGGAGCGCCGCGGTGCGTTCAGGTGCCGGATTTACCGAGGCCACGCACCGATGATGACTTCACCCGCGGCACTTCGCTCCGCTTCCGGTCCTCCCACGGGGCCGAGCGCTCCGTCCACTCAGTCACTGACTGCAATTTTTCAAGCTTGCGGCCGACCGGCCCGGAGTTGCTCAGCACGAAAGATTTCCCGTTGTGTAACCTGGAACAGAGTTCCATTGATTTAATTGCCAAAAAAAGTTTTTTTACGGATGCAGTGGAACATTTTGCTGATGTTGCAGTTCATTCTCTGAGGCATATGTGCCGTCTGCCATATGCCTCAGATGGATTAATCAGATTAATCCTGAGAACTGTTTGTAACCCTTTTGCCGTTAACACACGCTGGGTTCAAACACCATGTTTCTGTCAGAGACCAAAGAATTTTTGACAATTTAACCTGAACTTTAGTTCAACCTCATGGCAGAAACAAGAAGGTAACGGACAGCTGTACCGGTGAGCTAAGTGGCTCTGCGTTTAGCTAGCTCAGTCTGTTTTTCCAGTAAGCTTCTTCTGGAGTGTTTTCCTGCCACATAAATACGTGAAGGTGTCCTGGAAAAACTTCCAAAGCAGCCTTGGAACCATATACTGAGGCGTTTGACAGGTAACTCCACTGTCTGTTAACATCGCCGCCTCAAACACTGAAGAGGCGGGGGGGGTAAACCAATAATAAATAAATGTCTCTAAAACTCAGAAAAGGTTTTTCGCAGAGGGTTCATCCCGAGTTTCCCAGGCAGTGACACAGACTGGAGTTTCGGCTCTCGTTTTATCAGGAAAGACGGCGTGAACATCAAAACAGGAAGAGGCGGAGACCGCAGACGAGATCAAAACCTGCAGGGAAAACAAGGAGAGAGAAAAAAACCTTGGGAGGGAAGATTTAAGCTGCTGTCAAAACACAAACAAAGAAAAACAGCGGTGACCTTTGGTGCCGTTTAGAAGTCGCATCCTCCTGTAATCACTTTGGCTTCCTTTATAATTGCATTTTAGTCCGGCGCCCCCTGCAGGTGAAGTTTTCTAATCCCGCCTACAACTCTAAAGTCAAAGGAAAACACTGGGGAAAAAATGTAAAAAAAATGATCTTTCCCATAACTTCCTGTTACCGTGTGCCACTTCCTGTTCCGGCAGGGAAACAGCCGAGCGTTACCTTCTCACCCGAAGCTCCTCCCCTCTCTCACCTGCTCACTTTTGGTGCATTTGGCTTCGTGTTTGGGCCGCCGTGGATCAGGAGGTGCAGATGTTCTCCGGGACGCTCGAGAGACGCAGCAGGCGGCTGGAATGCAAAAGCAGCCGTGGCGTGAAGGAACCAGGATTTCCATCAGCGGCAGAAGATCCCGAGATGGTGGATTAGAGGCCTGGATTTGCTTCTGAAGGGGGAATTAAGGACGAGTGCTCGGGGAGATTTACGGCGCAAAATGAAATTCAGTGTGTGTGTAGGTGTGTGTGTCGGTGTGTGTGTGTGGTGCATTTGCTCAACCTTTAGAGGGTAAACGTTCACCTGGCAGGACCTCGGCTCTGTGAAGCCTCGGCATTAAAGGGATAGTTCTTCCAAAAACTCTGTCAGGGGTCTGAATCTGTCTGGGCGGTTTTGTCATCTAGGCTGACGGGCCGAGAACTCGCTCCACCCACTCTGGAAAGTGCTCTCCTCCGTCTCCGCCGCCCTCCCTCCCTTAATGGAACGCACTTGATATGCGATGCCCAGCCGATCCTTGAACGCCTCCTCCTCCACCCCCCCCACCCCTCTCGCCACTCGCCAGTAAAGCTCCCGCTAAAGCACGCCGCCGCTTATTTAGCCCGGCAGGATGCAACAAAGACAGTTTGTCACGCCGCCGCCGCACCCGGGCCTTGCTGCTGTTGTCGTAGCAAGAATAATATTTATCTTCTGCATGCATTCTTCTTCTTCTTCTTCTTCTGTAATTTGCCTCTTGACATTTCCGAGCATGGCCGCCGCCGCTGCACGGAAGCTTTATTTGGTTCGCAGCGATATCAAGATGTGATTAGCGTTGGCGGCAGAGGCAGCGGCCGCAAGCTAAACGTCTGCAGGAAAAGGCGGCAGCTGGTGCCACTGCAGGGCGAAGACGACATGTTTTACTGCACAAACACAGCCGCTCAGCCGCAGCGCTGCTGGCCACGCAGGAGCTACTGCAAGAAAACCACGTGGAGGGGCTTGTTTACCCTCATCCAGAACAACATCCAGCTGTTGTTTATGTTTTGTTTTGTTTATACATACTCATGGATTCCACAAAAATATTATCGAACGTCATCAAAAAGGACTTGCAGATTGCGGCAACAAGGCACACCGCCACTAGGGGGCCTGTAGAGTTTCTGATGGCTTTCATCCAGCGGAGAAGAACCAGAGGAACCTGATGCGCTGGAAGAACTCGGTAAACCAGAAGAACCAGGAGAACCAGAGCAACTTCAACAAAGTAGCCTATTTAACCCTCTGTTTACTGCCTGCAGCTAAAACTGATGTTCAGCTGGACCTTCCTGTAGTAAATCATTCCACGAGCGCAGTCCAAGATGGACGCGTCTAATTTCTGGATCTGTTCACTGACTGGGTGGTGAGGCGAGTGGTGCAGAATGATCCCCAGCTTGCCGCCGGCAGCTGTGAACGATACGAACAGGACAAACTGACCTGGATGTTCAGTGACTCCGACTCATCGAGTCACGAAATTGTGTTTTCTGCAGGAAGGCACCAGAGGGTCGACCCCCTCCAGGGACCGTCTGAGTTGTGTGGCTTTTCTGTCCGCTGATCGTTTGGAAGACTTTGATTTTCCCAAACATTACTTGCTCCCTCCCTCGGTGGAGGCGGGGCCTAATCCGTCCGACGGTCGTGGCGCTCTGTGCCAAGCAGCACTGAACAGCTCTGTGGTCACCGCCGAGCCAAAACAACAGCGTCCTGGAAACATAAATACTGTGTCATTTTCAGTGGAGCAAAAAAGGGCAGAAAACGCCAGCAATACACTTTGCATGCATGCATGTGTGTGTCTGTCAAACTAGAGAAGGAAAATCAGTACTTTGCACAGGACAAAGAGGTGTGAACAGCGTTTTTCAATAGCACAGCAGGGGGCACTGTTGCAAGGTCTTCCTGGTGTGACAGCTGCATCTGATGGATGCAAATGAGAAGTAACGTCAGGCTCTGACCAGTTTTTATCCGGGGTTACATGACGTGGAATTGTCTCTCTCCAGGCTCTGTGGAATCAGCTGTTTTTTTTCTTTTAATCATCCACCACAAGTCGTGTTTTTTTAACCAGACAATAAAAAGGGTCATCACCTGCTTTTATAAGCATGTGATGAGCCTTTTTTTAAGGCTGATGTTCGGTGTTTCTGCAGAGCGGCTGTAGGCTCTGAACTTCGTGTTCTCTGGTTCTGCAGCAGCAAACAGCTCGCTGAGGCTCTGCCCCCTGATGGCTGGCTGCATGTTTAGCTCAAAAGGCACATTTGATGCAGCCGAGTGGCACGGCAGCTGTGCTATGGAGAGAGAGAGAGAGAGAGAGAGAAAGAGAGGGAGAGAGAGAAGGAGATTGAAGTCCTAGACTGACAGTGGAGAAAAACTGTGTACCGCAACCAAACATTTGGGACTGTGATATGTTCATAAATATGAATATCAGGGATTTAACCCAAATTCATGAGCTGTGAAGTTGAAATTGAATTCTCGGCTGATTCAGCTGGCAGTGTGTGTGTGTGTGTGTCTTTGGTGTTTTACTCGCAGCTTTATGATGCGAGGAAGTGCTTTTTTTCTTATGAATTTCCTTTAAAGGTCAGCGAGACTACTGCGTTCACGTATTACACATGTCCCGCAAGGTTTAAAGGGGGGGGGTTACTGTTTTTGTTATCGTTTGTCACAGTTGTGGATGTGAAAGTGAGAGGAGCAGCCGTTAAAAGTTTGGCCTGTAAAAACTGGGATGTTGTTGATGATTATCACAGACATGTAGGAGAGAGAAAAGAGTTGATATGTGGGTGTGCACTGCTGCCACCTCTGGTCGAGCTGGGGCACTGCAAGTCTTTTTTTTTAATTAAATGTGAACAATGACTAGTTTAAATATGTGAGAATAAGTCAACCAAAACCAGGAAGCTGCGTTGTTTTTTGTAGTGCACTTTCTGGCCAATAGATGCCGCTAAAACATACACGGTAGGCCTTTGAAATGATACACAACCATTTGTTTAGAGGAGCGAATGTTGATTTAAGTGGCTACTGCTGCATAACAAAAAGGCTGTTTTTGGTTTTGGTTTTTTTGTTTTTTCAAGTGAGCCACTTCATCTACATGGAATCAGACTGAAAGGCAATGGCTGCATTATGATGATTGCCGCCTTTATTTTGTGGAGCATCAAATGCGCCAACCTTCCGATGTTACAACATGCAGGCGGCTTGTTGTGATTGTCGTTGTTGTCGTTGTGTTATCAGAATTATTGCCTGAACTGTTGAAGCTCCTCCTGCTCGGAAGCAGCTGGAGAATTTAAAAGGGGAATCGTGTCATTTGTGATTTGCTGTTTTTTTTACTCAGACTCCGATCAAGACACTCCGACTGACCCCATCCGCCCCCACCACACACACACACACACACACACACACACGCGCACACACATACACACACACACACACAAATGCACTAGAACACCCACAGACTCACAGCGACTCAACAGCTAAGTATGTAGCAACAATGATTTGCTTATCAACAGTCTAACTTAAATTAATCATTTAGGATTATACCGCAACATAAAAATTTAGTGAATTGATTTTATTTCCCAAAATTGGGATGCCCAAATTCAAACACACACAAAAAGTTGATTTCCTAATGCAACCAAGATTAGAATTCAGTCCAAAATGAAGCTTAAAGCCGAGAGAAAAACGGTTTGGTGAACAAAGGGACAATGTTGTTGCCAGTTTTACATTTGGAATCATTCTGGAATGCTGCCGAGGTCTAAAAAAAAAGTCATTTAAGAAAAATGTTTCAACAATAAAATGGAGTGTGCGTTGTGAAAAGTTTTGTCTTGTTTCAAGTTTACGAGTGACTCAGACTTTGACTTCTTGCCCCTCTGAAATCTTGTTGTTTATCCTTCAGTAGCTTGAGCAGTTTGTTCAGATGGTGAAAGCATGCCGGCCGACGATAATCTGGAGAGGAAAAAACTGAACCAGGTCGGCATCATATAAAATATTTATGGCATTCCAATATGAAGATAAAGCCCTCAGCTAGAAAATCTGCTGAAATTCTACACTAATTAATAATTAAAGATATTTCTACAGTAAATCAAACACAACTCTGACACTTCTGACTACAACTGGTGTCTAAATCAGGATGCAGAGAAAAAAGCCAGTGGCGTAAATGAAGCACATTTGTTAATAGATTAGGTTTTTTTTTTAAAAACCCACAATGATGTAGAGTTAATTAATTGAAAGCTGGAAGCTTTTTTCCCTGTTATCTGGAGAGGAGCAGAAGAGCCGAGACTGAATTAGCGAAAAGTCACACTGACGCCAAAAAAAAAAAAAAAAAACAAGTAGCCAAACAGGAAGTGGTGAAGGACCTGGCTGACGCCCTCCAGCTGCATCATTCAATTTGGAGATGTGTTTTTTACACAAACTTGTGTTAACACTAGTGAAAGCTTTTGGGAAGAAAAAAAAAAGAAAAAGAAATACAACAACACCAGTCAACAGTGTCACATGTCGTCCCATTAAATAGATTAGAAATAAACATGCTTATGGTTGCCAAACATTTCTGGACAAATGCTTCAAATTACAGCTGGGAAATTGAGATTTCAAGTTGTGAATTTCACACAAAAAAAAAAAACGTCTTTGCCAAACCAGTGTTTTTCAGCAACCAACTTCAACCAACTTCTTAGCATGCTCATGAAAAGCGGGAAGTAACCTGCTGCATGGCAACGTTAAGCGCACACACACACACACACACACACACACACACACACACACACACACACACACACACACACACAAATACACGCATACACACACAAAGGAAGTCTAGGAGACGGGCAGCCAGGCCGCTGCAGCTAATGAGATTAGCTTGGATGCTAGCGGCAGTTTTATCAGAAGCGGACGGCGTTTCAACACATCAAAAGGAGAGCAGAGGAACATGACTAAAGGCCTTTCCTCTGCTCCCGATGCTACTTGGCAGGAGTTTAGTGAAACGTCTCGGCGCTGCGCTGCGCGGCCCGGTGCTGCTTGGCACGGCGCAGCGCAACTCGCCGAGCATCACCAGAGGAAACCCTGGGCTGCTGCTCCTCCGCCATCAGCAGGCCTCTTGAACTCGCTTTTGATTGGCCCCTGTCACACAAAGGCCTTTTCGTCCGGTCAACTTCACAAAGGATAACACCTATAATTTAAGCCCACTGCTGCTGCTGCTGCTGTTGACCCCGCCCACTGCTGTTGCTGCTGCTGCTGACCCCGCCCACTGCTGTTACTGCTGCTACTGACCCCGCCCACTGCTGCTGCTGCTGCTACACCTGACCCCACCCACTGCTGCTGCTGCTGACCCCGCCCACTGCTGCTGCTGCTGCTACACCTGACCCCACCCACTGCTGCTGCTGCTGACACCGCCCACTGCTGCTGCACCTGACCCCAGCCACTGCTGCTACACCCGACCCCACCCACTGCTGCAGCTGACCCCACCCACTGCTGCCACCACTTTGTGTCTGACTGATTTAGGAGCTTACTCTGCGCCTGCAATTACTCCTTTCATTGTCTTGTTGTTCTGCTGGCAGGAGACAGCCTTATTTTACCAAGTTCAACGCTGCGGCTTAGAAATAGAATTAGCAGGAATAAAAATATGCTTCTGGATTTTTTTTTTTTTTTTAATGTTCTTTTGGCAGGGACGTCTCCGTAGTTAAGCCCGTTTTTTACAGACGTTAAACAGGGATTGTGAACCTTGTTTTGTTTGGGGTTTTTTTTGTTTTGTTTTTTAGAAGTACCTTGTGTATTTTTCTGTGGGGGAAAGAGAGAGACACCACTGTGAAAGTGCTGGACGGGAGATCAAAGAGTGAAGTGTTCGCCGAAACCACAGCGACAGCGGCGGCCAGATAGAATGGGATCAGTGTGAAGCTGCATTCTCCTCCTGTCAAAGTTGAAGTGCAGGAGAGCAATTTGCAAAAAATTCATGTTCAGAAAAACACGTCTCTGTAGCTCCTCCCACAGAGTCACATGCCGCAGTGTCGTATACATGCACCCACACATGCACGTGGAGGGACACAGTTTGGATTCTCCCAGTTTTCGCCTCCGTGGAAAACAATGCTGCACAGTCAGGGCACACACACACACACACACACACACACACACACACACACACACACACACAACCAGACTTTGACGGCATCTCACTTCAGAGAAATCAGCCACTGCTAATTCTGACCTCAGCAGTCAGATCATCCAGCAGGGTGTTTAGCCTTCTGTTTACAGCCTCCCACATGCTCTGGAGCCCAACACCTGGACGGGGCGGGTGAGAGGGGGGTCACCCGTGACCTGGGTCTGGTGTCAGGCAGCACCCTTTGTGACGTCAGCATGTAGAACTAATTTCTAGAACTTAGTTCTAGAGGTGAAGGGGAATGTTCTTCTTCTTCTTCTTCTTCTTCTTCTTCTTCTTCTTCTTCACACTTTCGATGGGCTGCAGTGGTTCACAATTACCTTTTCTCCAACTCCTTACCTCCAAAATACATGCAATACACACACACACACACACACACACATATGAAACAATGGAAAGCAGGGAGAGTGGGCAGGGCTAGTCCAGCAAGGTCCCGCCCTCCTGTAAACTTCACACTAGTGGGACACATGTGTGTCTGGTTCTAAATCTGGCAGGAGGGAGGCACAGAGAGAGAGAGAGAGAGAGAGAGAGAGAGAGTAACAGGACTCCACACAGCTGAAGTGGGAGGTGTGTGTGTGTGTGTGTGTGTGTGTGTGTGTGTGTGTGTGTGTGTGTGTGTGTGTGTGTGTGTGTGTGTGTGGTGTGGTGTGGTGAGAGGGAGGGGGGGTCACAGGAGTCCAGCAGCAAACGTCCAGGAAACGTCCACGGCTGCTGGGAGGCGGAGAACACTTTGTTATTGGAAAAGCTGACGTGAGCGTCAGGGCGAGAGAGAGAGAGGGAGAGAGAGAGAGAGAGAGAGAGCTTGCAGCTGGTCATTGAAGGCCTCATGAAGCGTCTGAGAAGCAGCAGCAGCAGCTTGGCCCAACTTTGATCTGCCCGACTCGTCACACAGTTTAGAGAGAGGAAGCAGGAAGCAGAGGACAGACGGACGGACGGACGGACTGACGCAGGAGAAGCAGCCATGGTGAGTGTTGGAGTTTCACAGCTGCGGCTGGTTTCTGGGTGGGCGGAGCTTTGGTGGCTGCCACTTCACTCAGGACTAAAGCAAAGACTGCTGCCGCTGCTGCTGCTGCTGCTGCTGCTGCTGCTTTTTGACGTTTGCTTTTCATGGTTTATTTATTCGGCCACTTTGTGCTTCACAGCCTCAGGAGAGGAAAAAAAAAAAAAAACAACTAAATTCATTGCAACTTTAAAAAAAAAAAGAGAGCAAAAGGAGTTAAATGAATTGATTTGTTCTGAAAGTTGGGGAGAGAGGAGAGAAGGGGAAAAAAGGGAAAAAAGGGAAAACGCTCTGGAACATTTTCCAACAATTATTTTTCTTTGAGTTGGAATTACGCCGCAAAGTGGTTCTGTGCTTGGCTGTTTGCTGCGGAGCCGCGTCTCCTCCGGCGCTCCTGCAGTGTGCGGCCGGATCAGAGGCGGCAACACATTTGGTTTCAATTACTGCCTCCCACCGGAGCAGCAAGCGGCTATAAATAAGTAACAAGTAGCCAAGTGTGGACTGTCTGCAGACCTACTGTTGGAGGAGGGGAGGGAGGGCAGGAGGCGGGGCTTGTCCTCGCAGCTCTGATGTTGGATTGACTGCGAGTTGCTCAGGAGGAGGCGAAGGAGACTCCGCCTGCCTCGTCTTTGACTGACAGTCGAGCTAACGTGCAGATGGGATTCGTCCCCACGCTCGGCCCCGATGGATTCTGGCCCCTGAAGAGGCGTTCATTGGTCACCAGGAAAAAAAACAAAAACAAAAAAGCATGTTTGAGAGCTTTCACATCATCTTGGAGCCACACGTGAACGTGGAACAAGTATGAAGAGAATTTTTCCATATTTCAGTTGAAATTAAAAGAGTTTCAGATTTTGGTCCACAGAAAATCAGGAAGTGTTGGAAAGCTGTCAGGAGATGGCGCTGTAGATACAAAGTGTCCATCTCGCAAAGAGCCCCAAGTCAGTGTTTGTAGAGGGAAGCGAAACTTGCGAGGTGAACTATAGGGAAGCCTGAATCTGGCGCTCAGATTTGTTGTTCTCGTTAGCAGCGGGCCACCAAACTACCAGCTAGCTGCTACACGCTAACTATTAAAACTGCGATCAGTTGAGAGAAAATCAGGGTGATGTTTTCCAACATGAAAACAGCCTCACTTGCTGCTTCTGTGTTTTTCTTTCAGGACAAGTTTCCGATCAAGCTGCTAACATGGTGCTAAACCCATTAGCATTAGCAGCCACAGCTCCTGGTAGCTTCTTCTTCTTTCGCTCCTCTTCTGTGGTTTTTCAGCGCTCACTCCTCAGTTTTTCTCATATGCACCTTGGTGTAATTGTTGTCGTCTTCATGTGTGTGCGCCAGAGCTCCTCCTACCAGGTGTGTCCAGGTGCAAATCAGCCAGATTGCAGTGGTGAAGCTTCACGCTGTTTGTCTTTTATTCCATTTTCATAGCAGCCGCCTCCGCAGTCCCCTCTCCACACTTTAAAAAGCTTGATTCAGACTTTAATTACTTTATAAAATTGCCTTTTCTTCCAACTTATTTAAACCCAGACAGAAAACCGATGAGTGTTTCTTTTTTTCCAACCCCCTCCCCTTACTCACCCACCCACCCACCCACAAAAAAAGTCTCTGTGAGCCCAAATTGCCGCCTGGGGTTGAGGTAAGATCTCATTATTCCAAACTTTTATGCTCTTGTGATGAACGCAGACACTCAGTCAGCGCTTGATTGCACACCAGATTTGTCTTTTTTTTCACCGAAGACGGTAATTAACCTTTAAAGAATTTGGAGCGCTGTCTAAACCATCACAGTGTCGGTTCGAGCCGAACGGTTTAGTTTGGCTGTGAAAAAGAATCGCCAGGCAAACTTCTGAAGCTTCAGTGCTGGAATACTAATGACTTGTTGTTTTGACCAGTTTTTTACGGTTTTTCTGGCGCCTTGGTGGCGGTAGGTTCAGTAACTGGATGGATTAATTGGGAGAAACTCATTCACTGGCTTTAAAACAAATGTCAATATTTTTTGATGCCGATAATGAAACAATACCGGGAGAAAACCCCCTAAAAAACAAAAGGAAAAGTTGTGGTGCTAGTTGCAAAAGGACTGTCCTGAGGAAACAACAGACAGGACGCTACAACACATTCAGGATTTGTCTGTTCTTACAGTAGAAATCAACATGTTAAGATCAATCTGAAGTGGCGGGCACAGCAAATGAAAACCAGTCCAATGTCATTACGGTGCGTTCGAGGGCAGCTAGGAGAAATGTGTTGTGACTTGTTAAACCCGTGTGAGGGGACAGAAGTGTGGTGTGGTGGACTCAAAGGACAGAGAGTGGACCATTGGACTGGTTAGTTAGCGAGGTAGGTTTTCTGGTATTTGCTCTACGTCTTCATAGCCTGCAGTTTCTTGCTTCTTTTGCTTGACTCTGAAAGCTCCTGCGGTGTTGGACTTCAGAGAAGTCAATGAATAAATGAATTGCCCAAGCCGTTATTTTTATTTTATTTTGTTGTTTTTTTTCTTGCCTTTATCGACTGCCAGCATCGGGTTCGAACTCTATCAGACTCCACCCGCTGCAGACTTACCCTCCTACCCTCAGACGGCTTCAGCAGCTGCAGCTGTCGCACCGCCACGCGTTTATTTATAGGAATAGAGTCCAAATATCTCCTGACCTGCCCTCCCCAATCATCCCAGACCTTCTGACTCCTCCTGGGCTCGGGCGCAGCTCCTGTTACCTCACTGCACACGCATGTGGCGGGGGGGGGGCACTCGAATAGGGCTGATAGCCCATTTTGTTGTGATAACGGGAAAAATTAAATGTATTTCTCCAGTGGTTCCACCAGTAAACTGTGTCTCTCCGTCCTGTCGGTCCAGTGAAAACTTAATCCATCACTTCTCCTGCTTCCTTTCATTTTCAAGAAGAGCAGAAAGCAGAAAGAAGAGCCAAACCAATCAATCAATCAACCAATCAATCAACCAGTCACATTTTATTTACATAGCACCTTTCAAAATGCCATTCAAAGTGCTTTAAGTTTTGATGGACAAATAGACGTATTAGATGTGAAACAGGACAAAGGAGTAAAGGGAGAGCAACACACATTGTCTATCTATCATAAGGAAAAGGCTCAACTTAAAATAATGGAACATCAATATCAAAATAGATCCAAAATCCATGAAGTCTTGCAATAATAAGACATAACTAGCCCTGCAAGCAGGATTAAACGGGACTGAGCCGCCACGGCCGACGCGACCCCCGATGACCCCCGACCTCTGCCAACGCCCGGCGACTGATGAGACAAATACGTGGATGTTTGAATGACGTCTGTACGACTTCCCTAAAGGAAACTGCAGCCATTTATGTGTGTTAAAAAAGAGGGAGAGATAGAGAAAGGCGTTAGGGCTCCAACCGAGCAGGAGCAACCTAAGCTTGGAACTCAGCCATTTCGGCGTCTACATGAAAGATACTGGTATCATCTTTTAGCTAGGCTGTGCTGCAGTTAAATGTCTGTTGTTATGGGGCGTTGTTCAATCACAAGCCAGCATTTATGACTGACATGTTTTAATAGCCTTTGAGCACGTTCTGCCTGCCAGTTGAGGCAAAAAAAAAGGAAAAAGAATGTTATGCAGTCAGTGTCCTTTATAGTGGATCTTGCATTGTCAAAGCCGATCCAACGTTCTAACTATATCCATAAATATGAAGAGTTATGAGTTAGAGTCTGGTTGGAGGGCCGTTGCACGAAAACGGTTGGAAAAAGCAAAATTAATACACACAGGCTCACAAATCCACATAAAAACATTAGTGGCACGAGTTAGTGCGGAGGATGCTCTGGTAGCTTTGCTGAAAAGTTACTTCAGCATAACAGTGAGGCTGAAAAAGGTTCAGGCCCTAACCTGATCGTAGAGGTGTTACGCATTTATTGAATCATGTAAAAATCAGCTTTACACTGTTGAAAAGCATTAGCTTACACGTTAACACACATTGACAAGTGTAGTGGAAATAATTATTTTCCTGACAGTTTATAGGTACAAGAAGGAATTCAGTGCACTTACCTTGCAGAGGTTAGACAATGGCTGTCCGTCGAGTTGCTCACCGTAAGAGGGGGACAATTCTAAGAGCCTTTGTCTGACAGGATATTTATATGTCACAATTTGGACATTCTGATGTGGACATTCTGTTCCCCACCTTAAGTCTTTACGATCCAGCCCATCAGCAAAGTGACTCCATTATTCTTGCCCGCTTTGATCTGACTGGTTAGTTACAGTTGTGGTCAGAAGTTTACATACACTTCATGTTCCTACACTAAATCTCATGCTAGGTCCTGAAGCTACGTTGGTGCACTTGTCAGTGATGGTGTGCTTCATTAATTGTAGGCATGCTTCGTGGCCGACGCAGCACTTTCAGAAAAGATGTCTAAACCAGTATATAAGTCTAACGCCCGGTTCACACTGGACGCGGAAGTGCCGCGACGCCCGAGCGCTTCCATTCGGCGCCCATGTTAATCAATGTAGTAGTTCACACCAGAGCTCCACTCATCTTTTAGCTAGGCTGTGCTGCAGTTAAATGTCTGTTGTTATGGGGCGTTGTTCAATCACAAGCCAGCATTTATGACTGACATTTTTTAATAGCCTTTGAGCATGTTCTGCCTGCCAGTTGAGGAAAAAAAAGGAAAAAGAATGTTATGCAGTCAGTGTCCTTTATAGTGGATCTTGCATTGTCAAAGCCGATCCAACGTTCTAACTATATCCACAAATATGAAGAGTTATGGCTTAGAGTCTGGTTGGGGGCCGTTGCACGAAAACGGTTGGAAAAAGCAAAAATGTTTTTGATGATTCTTTGTAATGAAGGTCCAGACTATGTCTTACTGAATTTTCAAGCCCGTTGGACTTGCGCTTTCTGAGCCTTATGATTTTAATGTGAAAACCAAACAAGTGGGAATAACTCACTCCCTGTTTGTCGGGGACAAAAGTTAGAGGTGCAAAATGCCGGGCTTGAAGAGACGAACGCGTGGGTGTTTTCCCCATCTTTTTGGACCTTCCTAGTGGACGCTAGGGGCATTTGTAATTTGTGGTCAATTGTAGTTGGACGCCTCTTGGGGGCGCCACGAAAACGGTTGGAAAAATCCCTTTTTTTTTTGATGATTCTTTGTAATGAAGGTCCAGTCTATGTCATACTGAATTTTCAAGCCCGTCGGACTTGCGCTTTCTGAGCCTTATGCTTTTAACGTGAAAACGAAAAGTGGGAATAATTCACTCCCTGTTTTTTGGGCGATATAGGTTAGAGCGTACGAAAATGTCGGGCTTGAAGAGACGAACGCGTGGGTGTTTCCCCCATCTTTTTTCGACCTTCCTAGTGGAAGCTAGGGCCATTTGTAGTTTTTGGACAATTGTAGTTGGATGCCTCTAGGGGGCGCTAGATGTGGAATTTTGCCTTTTTGTCTTCATTTTCTTTCATTGTGTACCAGTTTCTACCTCCGTGCCGAATTTGGTGAGTTTTGGAGCATGTTTTGTAAATAATAATAATAAGAATAAACATAGCAAATACAATAGGGTCTTTCGCCATTGCGAAAGACCAGTTCGTTTCGAACTGGTCTTCCGCTGGCTCAGTCCCTAATAAAACGTAGATATACGTAGATATTAATATATAAATATAAAAACATAGAAATAGAATTAAATAGAATGCAGGATATAAAGGATAAAATAGAAAAACACTCAGAACAAAAAGAAATGTGCAGTTTTCTCACGAGGTTTCCTGTCATCAGTCCTCTGAACAACAACGTGAAACAGTGTGTAATTGCGGGTCCTCTTATGCGTTGTCACCACGCTGGGCGCTGGGCGCCTGATTGAGCGTCGCCACGACGATCAAAAGATTCACCTCCGCTCTTGACTGGAGCTGTCAAGGGCTCATAAAGCGGCAGCAGCCGTGATCGCTGCCAGAAATCAGGAGGACAAAAGAGAAAATATCCCAGGGTTTTTACAACAAGCGTTGCAAGATTTCATCATCGCAGAGCGAAGCTGCTAGTTTGAATCGCCACCTTGAAGGCGTCCCGACTCGGTCAGTTTGTGTTAATTTCGCCCTGATTTCAGATTAAATCCGGCAGCTGCTTTGTGTCAACAGCAGTTCCAGGCTGGTTTGAAACGTGCAGCCCATCTCTGTGTTGTTTTGACGGCTGACACGAGTCGGTTTGCACAGCTGCTGCCGGAGCTGAGCAACATCTGTGCCGGATTTTCCGGGAGCCAGCCGGAATACTGAGCTCACTGCTTCTCCTTTTTTCTTTCCAGAAAAGTAGCGTCGACTCATTTTACAGAAGTTCCTCTGGAAATCCTGCCAGGGATGTCGAGCCGCTGTGTGATTGGCCAGGCTGTGTGATGATGTCACACATTCACAGCTATTGCCAGAGCTTTTAAACGCTGCCGAAAACCAAAATAGCAGGCGTCACTGGAGCAGCTCAGACCTCCCAGAGCTTTTTTCCTTCGTCCTCTCCAGTTTCTTTGTGCCCTCGCCCTCGTTTTGCTTTGTGTTTTTTACAAACTGGATTTGAAGTAAACAACATAAACACAGCGATGATTAAACAGAGCCATCCAGCCGGCATTAATCCGCTGTGGCTCTGTTGCTCTTCGGGAGCAAGTTTAGTCTCAGAGCGTCGACTCCGTTTCCGCCCGCTGAGCTCGGCAGAGTCAACAAGCATCTTCCTCTTCTTCTTCTTCTTCCCTCTTTTTTGTGCATAGCTGGGAGCTTTTAACCTTCCCCACAGATCTGTGGTGCTGCAGCACTTCCAGATGCTTCAACACATCAGACAACATTTAGCGTGTCAGCGACGAGCAGGATGTTTTAGTTTTGCTTTGTTTTTTTCGTTTATTTCCTCTGACAGACACAGGAAGTAGACAGGAAGTTTTCGGCAGAGGGAAATAGAATTTGTCCTACTTTCAGAATGCCTGCATTGCTAAAAATGCATTGCTTATTCCAGACTGTGCAAAAAAAAAAGCAAAAATGATTTAAAGTTGAACTTTGCTCAAATTTATTATCACTTTGTTACCAGCCTGTTTATACCTGAGGTCGGTCTGAATGTCAGGGCAAAGGTGGAATTTTTATGGGCTAGTCGAGAACATGCTTGATAAAAGGTTCCTTAGATTAGCTCATTAGCATTCAGAACAGAGTGACATTTAGCCTCCGCTAGCTAGCGTCAGTCTTTTATATCTTTCCCTCTTCTCTATTTGCTGTTACGAGGTTTTTCTGTGCAGACGGAAAGTTTTTTTTAATTTGGAGGGGAAGAGGCAGAGCTACAGTCAGGGTGTAGCTGGGGCAGGAAACAGGAGCCTGCTGCCGGCTTGGAAGCCATGTATATGTCAGTGTGGTCGCTACAGTGTGAACAGCCTGATCAGAAATCGGACAAGAGGAGAAAATGACTTTTTGTTCAGGGAGTAAATGTTGCTGCAATAAAACATTGTTGCCGGTCAAAAGACTTGGAGAGAATTTCTACTGCACTTTGGGTCTGAAGCGAGCATGAGCTTCTTGTTAGCCTAGCTTGGCACCGTAGCAAGAGGAGACAGCAGGTTTGGTCACTGCGGAAGGTCAGGAAGTCCAGCAGGTCCACCTTCTCAAGGCTCATTAGGGGTTTGTGTATTCTCAAAAAAGGCAGCTACTGGGATAACGAGAGGAAGTAACAATTTATCATAAACACAGAAGTTTGCAACAATGTATTTCTGTCCAGTTGGACTTAGATCATCTTTATCCAGGACAAAATCTGACTCACCCAAAAAACAAACAAGTCGATTTATTTTTGTCTGATTTGTTGTTTTTTTCTGTCCTGCGGCGGACAGATGGCCGTGTGTGTGTGTGTGTGTGTGTGTGAGAGAGAGAGAGAGAGAGAGAGAGAGAGAGAGAGATAATGAGAGGAAGAAAAAGAAGAAGATGAGTCTGAGAGGAAACCAGGGATTTGCTAAATGAGTGATAATTGAGTGATCAGACCTCAGTGGGCCTGCAGGTCGACCTCGTCGTCAGACCTCCTCTCGCTGCCCCCGGCTCATTTCCATGACAGTGACGACCACAGACCCTCACTGTTGGCAGCTGTGTAGCTGCGGGACGAACAATGCGAGCCGATGGCGGCGCCACAAGGTGGCTCAGTCAAACAGCAGCCTCCTTGTTAAGTGAAGCTGCTGTCTAAGTTCCGCCTACAAACAAGTTGAAAAAAAGAAAACAGCGGCGAGGAAAAGTTTTCTTCATGATACCAGTAAAAAGTTCTGCAAATTAGAGCCATTCTTGCCTGTTTAGAAGCATCTTGTGTTTTTTGTCTTCCTTAATTTATTAATCTCTTTTTCATTAATTTATTTCCAAAAAAAACTCCACTGCTTTATATAACGCGGTTTACATAGCTCATATTTTAACCGTCAGCCTAAAACACATTGCAATCCAATTAAGGCTGAGCTCGTCAGCGCGGCGGCTCTACACGTCTTAATCCGATCGGATCTGATTAGAGGATAAAGCTTCCTCCGTCCTTAAACCCTCTGAAATCTGCTCAAATTTAAGTGGCTCGTGTTTGAAGGCTCATTGTGCCAGCGAGCCGTCGGACGGTAAACAGGTGTGACGTTTTGGGAAGCCGACAGGAACAGGAAGCTGCTGCCGGCTGGCCAGCTAGATGGATGGATGCTCTGCTGCCTTTTCTTTCTTTTTTTTTCTTTTTTTTTTGACTTTTTATTAAAGCCTTGTTCAATGTCGGCTTGTGAATATAGTCGGCAGCAGCGTGGTTCACTCAGATTTTCAATTGTTGCGTCGCCGTGTCTTGCTGGGTGTTTTTACCTCAAATTTGTTTGTGAAAAGCAGCAGCTAGCTTTAGCAATAGTCACTTCCTGTAAGTCTTGCAACTGTCTTGCAGGATGTAGGACTGCTCCTAGTCAAAATCTGGGCACTGGAGAAGTAAAAGACTCATGTGGGCTTTTGTTTGAATTTTATGCTCACAGGCCACCATAGTTCACTGGCGAAGGCATTAGAGTGAAAGACGCTGCGACCTAAAATGTAACCACTTGATGTTGCTCTTTCTTCTTCAAAATCTACAAAAACATTACACGCTTAACCTTTAAGTTTTGTTCAGCTTTGGTTGTGTTATGCTACTCCTGCTAACCTCAATGTTAGCATAGAGCGCGGCACTTAAATTCCCTTTAAATTAAGGGTCCATCATTCGTGAGTTGACCGTTCACCTTTTCGTCAACCACTTGAGGAGGGAACAGGGTGTCTGAGTCTGAAGTTTTATCTCTATTACAGTATATTTTAATGATAGGTGGATGATTGGCTTTGTATTTGTTTTTTGTTCAGCTTTTATGCTCATGAAATTGGACATTACATTTCTTTTCCATCTTATTCAACTGTAGAAACAGGATGAATATATTTTAAAAAATATTATTATTATGATTTAATGGTCACCATCACTTCATAACAGTTTCCTCAGTTTCACTCACATTCAGGTGAAAATAGAGCTCCCTTTCATTTTCCCTTCAGCGCTCCCTCCTTGCCCTCATAATTTCACCATCTCTCTGTTTCTGTTCTCTGAGTGTTTCTTTTTTACCCATTGTGTACCATCTCCTCCAGCCTCAGTGACTTCCTGCCTCTCTCTCTCTCTCTCTCTCTCTCTCTCTCTCTCTCTCTCTCTCTCTCTCTCTCTCTCACAATCTCTCTCACCAACTTCCTCCCTGTCTGACCTGCTGTTTACCCTCCTTCTGACCGATCTGCACCATCAAAACTCTGTCCCTAGAAATAAGATTAACTGTTCAGAATGCAGCAGGGAGAACGGCCAGCAGCAGCCAATCGCCTGTAATGATGATGATGATGATGATGATGACGATGATGATGATGACGATGTCAGACAGGAGCCACTTACAGGAAACCAGGCCTGCGCCCTCATCAGTCACTCAGTCAAATTAGCTCTACTCCCTGGTAATAAATTCTGAACGGCCTCGTGGCGGCTGCCGTTAAGGACGAATACTGAGTCCTGATTGGTCCACAGAGGCGTCGCTGTTTGCTTTCTTCTTCTTCTTTTGTTTCTGGCGGCAGCACCGAGGTCAAATCCTTCTGCTTTGATTCCCTCGTCTTTGAAAAAGAAACATAGAACTCTTCTCAGTCTTATAACAGTTTGATCACCAGTGTTTCACTTCATGCTAATAATAGTGTTGCTGGAATTTGTGGGGGTTTTTGCAACCGTATTTGCACCTTAAACCTTTTTTTTTTTTTTTTTTTTTTTTGGCGGCAAGGTTGTGTTCCTGTTGTCGCACCGTATTTCAGCTCCCTCCACTCTCCTTTGTTGTTCTGCAAAGCGTCGCGAAGCAGAAAGTTGTTTGAAAACCACCTGCTGCCGTGACAAAGGGTTTGTTTACTCGCAAACAGGAAGTGAAGGTCGCTCTGCAGCATTTTGCTGAGAGGGGGGGGGCGCGGGTCCGAGCTGCCGTGTGGCGCCGGGCGACAACTCCAGTTGTCGCCTTCGTTGTTGCATTTTTCATGAGCACATTAACATGCGCTGCAGCTTTTTTTTTCTTCTTCCCAGCATTAAGCCGGTCGAGGTTGTGGCCCCGACTCCAACGTTGCCGTGTAAGCAGCAATTTACCTTCACCTTCATCACAGCGAGGTCACAACGCTGAGTGGGCGGGGCATCAGGTGCAAGGAGGCGTTAAAGCGCCGTCCGGTGGCAGCAACAGCCGCTTTTCTGCTGAAGGCTGAGCGGGCGGGGCTAATGAGTCAGCAGTTATCCAATCAACAAGTTTCCATGGCTTTTCTTTGGCATTTCTCACAGTTTGTGATACTCATCGGGCAGCCTGACTCACTATTTCCTGCCGCTGCTGTGTTACCGTCGTCATCCTATTCTACTTTTGAGTTTTTCTGTCACCAAATAGACAATTTCTGGCTGCGGCAATTATTTAAAATCAAACTATAAGTACAATAAAAGCAAATTGCAAGGTCAGAAACCAAAAATTCTTAAAATAAAAGATCTTCATCTCATAAAACCACCGCACGAACGCTCTGACCAGTTAAAATTTGTTTTTTGTTGTTGTTTTTTCTTAGAATTACTGAAATTCCCTTCTTTGTTTCATATATTATTTATTTCCACACGCAAAGAGCCTGAATCTAAACTGACCAAAGTCAAGTCAGTGAGCGGGTCTGCATGTGTGACCTTTACCTCCGCCTCGGCAGGAGGAATATTGGCGGGAACGTTCCGTGCCTCCATGCAGACCCGGCGAGGCGGAAGCCCAAAAAAAAAAAAAAAACAAAGCCGGCGGCGGCAGATTTGTTCCATATCATGTTTGCATGTGATTCACTCCTCAGTTGGAGCCTTTTTAATGTAAATGTATCTGTAGGTGGCGCAGGTCGGTGGAAACGACATCGAGCTGACTCACTGATTCAAACACGACTGAATCAGTCAGTCAGAGTCAGGCTGCAGGGACCGGCTGAGAGTGATGGTGGAGGAAATGACAACCAGTACCTTAGCTGGTCAGGAAGGAAGAATTTATCAATTCAGTTTTATCAATCAATTAATTAATCAATCAACTTTTATGTGTAAAACATAAAACACACATCCAGTGGCGTCTCAAAAGTGCTTTACACAATCAAGAGAAAACCAACTGACCCCCCTCAGGCCAAGAAAAACTCCCCAATAGGAAGAAACCTGGAGCAGACCCCGCCTCTGGGGGGCGGAGCTAGCGGCTTTGATGGTGGGCTGAATAAGGAAATATAAAAGATGAAGAAAAGAAGAAGAAAAAGGGGGGAGAGAAAGAATGATAAAAATAATAATAATAATAATAATAATATAAATAATGTATAATGTTATTGGATAATTATACATGATGTATTATAGGAATATATATATCAATAATATATTGACGCTGGAAAATGTGGGTGTTTTTGGTCTTGTGGCTTAAACGTTTCAGCAAGAAGAAGTGAAACTGTACAAACTTTTTCATCTTGTAGTTTATTATTCATTCATTCATTCATTCATCTGGTTCTGTGTGAAAAATAATTTGCAGAGAAAAAAAAGTCCTGTTTAGTTTAGTTGTGTTTTTTTCTTATTGTTGCGACCGTCTGGGTAAGTTTTCCCATTCTTGTGTTTGTTTTGCCAAGGCCTCCCCTGTGCGCGGCGGCGCCGCTGCCTCATCGCTCCTCGGCAAACAGAGACAAGCTGTGAAAAGTTCTCCGGCAAAGTGCTCCGCAAATAAACTTATTGTTATTATTCAGCGTCGCCTCCCCCTCCAACCCTCCAGCCGCCCCGGAGGGTTAATGCACCACCGCTGCCGCCGCTGAGCGTGTGAGCGGTTATGGCTCGTGACACAATTATGATTAAGATGTTGGCCGCTGGGGGGGTGGGGTGTGGGGGGGGGGGGATGAGACAACAGAAAGAGAAAAAGGAACCCAGAGAGGAGGAAGGAGGAGGAGAAGCGACAGGCAATTTAGCATCAGTGTCTCTGAGGCGCCGGCCGACCCGCCACCGCTGAGATTCTTTAACAGGAAGTCTGAAGAAAACATCCACTGATGTTCCACCGAGGATCCAGCTCAGGCGTCCGCCTGGTGAAGAGCCCAGTGGAAGAGTTTGGAAAGCCGACACTCTGCCCGTCACGTTGAGAGGGACCAGTCAGATTTGTTTCCGCCATGTTTGCCAGTTTGACGGTGTAAGCGCCGACGCTAGCTGCTAGCCGCTAGCCGCTCATCGCTAGGCAGGAGCAAAGAAACAAAAAATCCTTCAGTGCCATTTCTTTTCTTTCTTTCTTTGTTTTGTTTTAGTTTCTCTTCGTTTGATGTGCAAATGTGCTTCAGTTCTAATAAAATTGCAAGTACAGCAGCAATGAATCGATAACAGAAGCTGATATTTCAATAAAACAGCTTTGCATGTTTGAAATTTCACCACAAAACTCTGAAATCTTAAAAAGCCTCCAGAGTTTTTGACTGGCCACACTGTATGCTAGCAGTGTGCTAATACTGTGGAACAGTGCCTCGCCTGCCGCCCGCAAATAAAGCTAAAAGCTCATTTCTCCTGGTGAACTGCTGCAGTATTGATTCTGGCCTGCAGTCGGACCCGCCTCAGGCCTCCCCTCGGCACAAACAGTGGCCACGAGCTGTTGTTTTCCTCCTCGCCGCCGCTTTTTATTTATCTGGTTTAGCGATAAGCAGTGGGAACGGTTGAAGGGTTTCACTGTCATTCTCTGACCTTTCCAGCGTCTTGCACAGTAGAAACAATTGTCTGGGAATGAAAATCCCGAAAAGCTTTGAAAAAGCAAAGTCTGTCAGACCAAGTCAAAATATATCTCCTGGTAGTTTAGAGCCTAATTTTTAATAACATCCCATGGTATTTTGATTTAAGTTACTACCAGAATTGGATATGGATGGATAAACATTCCTGCTGATGAATCAGGGAAACAGTTATTGTTTTGGGAGCCGCTGTGGCGAGGGTAACATGCAAACATGAAATATTGAGCCTTGTTGATCTTTCGTTTTTCTGCTCCCACTAATATACCTTAATGAATACTGAATGAGAAGCGACGCACAATGTTCCTGTTTTCCAAAGGTGTCGGCGCACTTTATTTGGTTTTTCACTGGAGTTTCATCAGATTTTCCGCCTCTGTTGTTGCCTCCAGTTTTTGAAAGCTGTCAGCTGCTGAAGGTTTGGAAAATGCTCTCAAAACCAAACCACCAACCTTCAGTGTGTCTCAGCAGACAAGCTAACACATAAAGATCTATATTTTTTTGCACAATTATTAGTTTTTTTTTATACTTTCCACTTTCAATCAAACCCAAAAGACCCTGCAACAGAAACCAATTTTTGTTTTTGATATTCAAGCAAGTGGAAATAATGAGATAAATTGCATTGGTACGATAGCGATGAGCAATTTAACTTCCCGCCATCGCCACCTAGAATATTTTCTGTGAACTGCAGCTACTTTAAGCCTGACTTTGTGAGGAGTTCTGCTCTTTAGTGTCTTCAGCTGGGAAACGGTTGCAGCAGCAGAAGCAAAATAAATTTGTTTAATCCGAAGATAGCAGGTATTTCTTGAATTTATTTAATTCCGTCCTCTCTGTCAGCTACTAACAACGCCCCCAAAACCCTCCCCCGTGCAGTCAAGGTGTCGGCCAGCCAGCGTCCCCATCCACACTCTGACGATTGCAGAGAGAAAAAAACCTGGAATGTTTGTTAAAGGCCTGTTTCTTGTTTCTGCATGGCCACGCCTCCGTGCACCAACTTTGATTTGCCTCCAATTTGCCTCCTACTTCTCTTCTCCTCGCCGCTCTGGACCATTATTCACCCAACAACCAACCAACCGTCGGCTCCCTTCATCAGTCAGCTCGCAGCCTGCCAGCTTATTGGAAAACTATTAGTGTGTTTCGTGAACGCAGTGGTGCTCTCACATTCAGTCGGCCGCTCGTGTTTTCAGCCTGTAGTTTGATGTCGTGTCGATGAACTCAATGATAAGAGGGTGCATTTGTGTTTGAAGGTCCCTGAATTCTGCAAAATTCACTTTCCCCGGTGTTTTCTAACAATCTTGGTGAAATGGTGATCGATGATGTCACAAAGGGCCATTGAGGCCTCTCCCAGGTCAAAAACCACACCCCCCAATCTGGTGCTGCCTCTGCCAATTTGTAAACAGAGGGCTGAACACTGCTGCTGCTGCTGATTATGATGATGATGATGATGATGATGACAACGACGGTGACAATGATGATGATGGATTCCAGGTTTTAAAAAATGTAATAGCAGGAAATATTCTTCTGCCCATTAAAGAAACAGCTGGGACGCAGCACCCTCAAAAGTTTGCAATTTAAATTTTTAAAATGCTTGATGAAACAATCCTTCATCAGGAATTGAAAATGGAGGATTCTTTCTCTTCCTCTTCCTCTTCCTCTTCCTCTTCTTTAAGAGACAGGAAGTTGGGCCTGGTGGATGGGGCCAGTGGTGCTAATGAGCGCATCCGTTGTTGACAGTAAACAATGGGTAAAACAAATTGGTTCCACTTCCTGCCATGTGACCTTGAGTCACCATACCTCAGCATGACCTCATTGTGACCTCATCCTAGACCTCCGCCGCCCCCCCGCCCCACTCCTCTACTGTGCTACTGCACAGAACTCATTGCATCTTCCACTGATTCACTTTAATTCCATAAACGACTCTCCGTTCACGACCTCCATTTTCTTCTCGCGTCTCAGCGACGTGTTGCTCTGCAGCTTCCAGACCCCGCCTGACTTTTTTTTCTTGTATTTCTGCCTCGGCAACAGCAAATTACGTTATGATCTGATGCTGCTTTTTTTTTGTGTTTGTTTGTTTTTTTGTTATTTTTTTCCGCCTTAGTTTCAGGGTCACTTATCTGAACCTGTCACGCCGGCAGCGCCGGGAAGAAAAGAAAAAAGAAAAACAAATCTCCCCGGAGAGGAAATGGAAAAGCTGCCTGTCGCTCGTCGGATTTAAGGGGAGGGATTTTTATTTTTTATTTCTGCGTAATCAACTGCGAGATGCAAACAGCAGGCGGGTCAGCTGACTGGGAGGTCTGCTGCTCGACGGCAGGTGCATCGCTGCAGATACTGAAAGTGGCGCGCGGATGATCCGCTGTATTAATCCTGCAGAGCGTGGCGCCACTGCACCCCCCCCCCATCCCCCCTCCACTCCAACCCCCACATCCTCCACCCCCACCATGATGTGCGGCTCTCTCGCTCGTTATAATCTGTGTCATTGTGTTAGTGTCCAGCTGCTGAAACTATCAGTGATATTCAGGGTTTGTGAGCTGTTGCTCTGCTTCCTCCTGTGGAGATGATGGATCACTCTCATCACGCCCCCTGTCTGTCTGTCTGTCCCTCTGTCCCCAGATGACCCAGGAACAGTGCACTCACAGAAACAATGTCCAGAGTTCAGAGAAACCACACGTGTACAAGGTGGGAATATACGGCTGGAGGAAACGCTGCCTTTACTTCTTCGTCCTGCTGCTCATGATCCTCATCCTCGTCAACCTGGCGCTCACCATCTGGATCCTCAAGGTCATGAACTTCACCATAGTAAGTCCAGCCTCCTTCTGCTTTTTCTCTCGCTCTCTTTTTTTGAAACTTCAGCCGCTCTGCCGATGACGACGAAAACGGGCGAGTTTGACAAGTGTCTCTGACAGCGTCACCGACGGCCGCCGAGCCTCAGGTGGATCAAAAGTCTTAAAGCAGAACAAGTGTCTTCATTTAATCAGACAATCAGGCAGCAAAGGGCAGCCTTTAAATAAATCCACTGGCAAACCATTCATCACTAACATGTAAAAAATAAATAACTAAATACAAATTACCAAGCAGAGGGCATAAAATGGCAGTAATTAAAAACTTTCCAAGTGCATCTATCACCGTGGACCAACTGTAAATAAATCAGAGGAGCCATTAGTTGGATCTTCTTGGCCGGCGAGCCACTTTTTATCCAATAATTGTGACAAACTGACTGAATCAACTTCTGAATTACATCTGCTGTTGCTGCTTCTGGTGTGTGTGTGTGTGTGTGTGTGTGTGTGTGTGTGTGTGTGTGTGTGTCCACGAGTCCGTCACCATGTCGCACTCCTAGCAGATCTAATCGCAGATCTAATCACACTTTGATGGGAACACGCAGTGTCGATTCTGAGCCGAGCTGCAGTGCCCCTTCCCGCCACCGGGGGCGAGACAAACGCGTGTGCGCGAGTGTGGGAGTGTTTTCCGTCACTCCCGCTGAGGGGGGAAGCGAGGTGAGGTGAAGTCCTTTGACCGCCGTTGCTCAACTGGCTGCTCCGCTAAGGACACTCAGCAACTGATCCAAGCTCCGCCCCCTTCCCCCGGCACCGCCTGCCCACCCGGCCCCTGGAGACCCGGCTGGACATCTTGACCTTCCCTGTCTGAAGCCAAATGTTGACACACTCGGCGTCTCCCCGAGTGCTCTCTGTCGGATGTTGTTTTTCAGACTTCAGCGGGGGTGTGTGTGTGTGTGTGTGTGTGTGTGGAGGTCAGTGGGACATCTCTGAGGTCGCTGTCACTCAGAGGGGAAGTTTCATTCCCCTCAGCACTGGATATTGGACAGAAGCGGACTGAGTGTGACTCTGGCAGGAGTCTCATGGTCTGAGGAGTCACATGATCTCAGGTCAACACACTTGGGAAAAAGAAAACTTTTTTTTTTTTTTTGAAAAGTGTTTTGAGCTCCTGCACTGAGAAGCTCTGAGTGACGGAGCCGGGGATTGCGCCGCCACTTCTCTCCTTTTTCACAGAACGATTCTTTACCTGGTTGGAGGTGGCAGGCGGTGACATCAGCAGGGTCAGGAACAGGAAGTGACCTCATGTTTGTTTTCTGTGACCTGATCGTACTCCGTTTTATTAGTCTGAGATGAGAAAGGAGGAGGAGAGCGTGCGCACATACATAGACATCCACGCAATCATGAGTCATTTTTTATTTACTATTACTTATGAAGTTTCTTCCTTTTTTAATTGTTTTATACTTTAATTATTTATTTTCCCTTCTCTCTTCATTTAATTTTCATGTTGCCTTTTATTTTTAATGATGTAATTTAATTAATTTGCTTACTCATTCTGTCATTGCTTTATTTTTTATAGTGCTTTATTTAATAATATGTATTATTTTGTTTTATTTTACTATTTAGGAAGGACAAAAAATAAATACATTTTTTCTTATCTGAGGATTTTTTCTGCCGCAAACGACGACTTATTAGACCACCGAGAGTCAGCTCAATCAGCTATCAGCGATATCAGCTGAAACAGAAAAACATTTGTGGCTCTGTGTTGTATCGTTGCCATTAGCAACGGGATGAGGAGAGAAAATAGAATTAAAATCAGTTTTCTCTCTGATTGCGTTTCCGCCTCCCTCCAGAATGGAGTAGGAGAACGACACTGATTTTCTTCTGATTTCACCCAGAATAAAGAGCAGCAGCCAGTCTGTGGAATGCTGCCTCCACATTTCCTTAAATAACAACAGCAACTTTGGCTAAAACCTCAGATAGATCAAGTGATCTGTGATTTGTGGTGCCCTGACACTCAGAACGGGGCTCTTTGACTGACTCTGACTAAACTCCGTCATCATTTTTTCATCTGCCGACCCAATAACGTCAACCATTTACGGTCTTTACTGTAACATTTGAATTTTTCATTGCGCCGACACTGATGTCTGTGCAGCAAAAACTGAGCGGGCTGATGAAATCACGCAGCCGGATCAAAGAGCTTCAGGCTGCATTTGAGGTCTTTTAGTGTTTAATAAGCGCAGACGTCTTCCTGATAGATAAATTTCCCTCGGCTCGCATGGACGCTGACGTTCTCTCACCGCCCCCCACAAACACAGACACACAGCTGTTGTGGGAACCGTTTAATTTGTGGCCCAACAATCTGGGGATACAGACATACAAAAACAGAAAGTGAAGTTTTCAAACTTTGTGAGAAATTATTAAAAATCAATGACTCTAAGTGGAACGAAGCCTCCCAACGCAGGGTTTGTTTTATAGAAAATGCACAAAATGCATGCAAAAAATAGCTGCTGTAAAATTAAATGAGCTTTGACGCAGATGTAAGGATCAGAGTTTTGGAACTGCTGTAAACTGGTTCTCAGATTCCGCATCTGCAGGGACAAGAACCAGTGGGACCAGGCAGAATCAGCCATTAAATCTGTGTTTGCTGCCGAGCCGAGATTGGCTGCTCGCAGCCGCAACCCCAGCGGCTGAAAGGTCATCAGGATCGCTAGTCTGAGTTTGATTACCAACGATTCATTTCACCCAACACAAGAAGAAGGTCATGAGAGTGGGTCAAGAAGCTGCTGGAGCTCAGGACGATAATCACACCTGAGATTCATCCAACCGAGAGGCAGCAACCCTCTGACATCACACCGGCAAACTCTAGTTAAACTCCGCCCACCACAGGAAGCCCAAACTCACTTCCTTCCTCCTTCCCGCCAGTCGCTCTCTCTCTAAATGGATCCCTTCCACCTATTCATCTGCTCGACCAGACGTCACTCACGTTTCTCCTGCAGAATTATCACCACTTCTGCCTTGGAAGTGAGTCTCGACACTAATTCTTTATGACTGATGAGTCGGCACATTTTCTCATCCATCCATTAGTCAGCGAATGTTGTGGGATAAAAAAAAAAAGAAGTTTTACTGGGTTGAAGTGGAGGTGACGATCCTGTTGAGGTGTGACACTCCTTCCTCACCAAGTTGGGAGGCAGCAAAGAAAAAGAAGAAGAAGAAGCTCAAATAAATGTTGTAAAGTCAGTGTTTTGACTGTTGCCATCAATCGCCTCAGTTTCATGGAGTCGATTTTTTGGGAGTTGGGGGTCGCGGCCTTACGGAGTAATGAGGAGGGCGAGTGGCTTCAGGCCTTCAAGGGTCCAAACACCTTGATGACTCATCGGTGTCAGCGACCTGAAGACGACCTCAGAGAGTGGCTCGTCTCTTTGACTCCGCCCCCCTCTATCATCGCTTCAAACGTCCTCTCTCACTTCCTGTTTGGTGTCCGGCCCTCAAGGCGTTACATCAGCCTGCCTTCATCATAGCACTGCAAAGAGAGGAACACACACACACACACACAAAGACACGCACTTAAATATTTTAAGCCGCTTGATGAAGCGAAAGTCTTGCATGAACAGCACCTTTTTTGGGGGGGAGGATTTGATGACAAAGGGCCGACTTCTGAAAGCCCGACTGATGATGCCGTCGCACCAAAAACCCGCCGAGCTGATTAGAGCTGGTTCCCGTCCCCGCCACAGAAGGCTGGGGGAGGATCGTTTAGAGGTGAGGGGGGCGGATGAAAAACAAGGAAGTGAAAGGTGAGGAGGAGGAGCGGCAGAGCGGAGGATGAGGGAGGAAGGTCGCTGTGTCTTTAGCTGTTGAATTCTGGGAGGATTTACACAGACAGTGCAGCGTTATCACTGGCCGTGCGACTCCTCCTGGTGACAGTTTTTCTGTCAAGCTTTTTTTTCAACTGGGAAGGGCAAACTGCGATCTCCGGAAATGTCGAAGGAGAAGAAGAAGAAGAGAAAGAAGAAAGGCTATGGCAGTCCGATCCACATAACAGTCGTGGAGTTTCACAGATACTCACTGCTGATGGCTGATGGCAGTGCAGCTCCGCCTCTTCCCCTGAGAAAGCAATGATGAGTTCCTGGACTCTTGGATGTAGCTGGTGGTTGGTTTTTCTACATTCAAGGCCGTTGCAGGTAGAATTCTGCCTGTGGAACTCCGCGAGGGTCGTGTGGTTCAGAAATTTGCCTCCCTCGGCTGCGTTGAGCTTCTCACCGGTTCCATCAGGTTCTGCTGGAGCATCACTTTCAGTTTCATAGCAGCTTTTGTCCACAAAAAGCGTTTTCTTCTTCTTCTTCTATATGTTTTTCACCCCTCCTTCACCTCTGGAACAGTGTCTCCAAGGTTTGCTCCATTGTCTGACTCACAGGCAGAAGGAATCTTCTCTCTGTACACCGCCAGTGTCGCTGCCATGTTTGGTGCAGATAAACGGCGAGCAGCGGGAGGTCTGCTGGGAGGATCGATACGGGCGCCGGCAGATGGAGCCGTCATTATGTCCAGACCGGCAAGCGAGGGGAGAGAGGAGGGGCTCCACGCTGGCGGCTTTTTGTGCTGTCCCCTACAGGCGGTCCGGCCGGACGGCAGTGAAGCACCTCAGATAAAAGCGTCGCTGACAAGGGAATGGCCCGCACCGCTGCCAAAGTGTCCGAGGCTCTTCCCCTCAACTCTCTGCTCTGGATTAAATCTCATGTGTTTACCGGTTCCGCCATCTGACTGCCTGGTGACGGGCGGTTCCGGTCCAAAAAAAACTGTCTGTGTGAGAAACTGGCATAAGGTCACAAAGGAACCAGAGGAGCCAGAAGATGTAAGAAGGACGATTGAAGAGGGACGGAAGAGGACGCAGTTTGCCCACTGAATGTGTGAAAGCCTGCTAATCGATGGATGGATGGATGGAAGATAAGAATGACAAGTGGATGGATGATGAATGGACAGACAGATGGATGATGATAATGATGATGATGAATCATGGATGACAGATGAATGTATGATGATAGATGGATGAACTTGTTGCCAAACAGGTTTTAGGTTTTCCAAGTGTGTTTTGTGCATTTTTCTTTATCTCTGGGCTTTGCGTGTGTTTTCGTTTGTCTGTGTGTGTGTGTGTGTGTGTGTGTGTGTGTGTGTGTGTGTGTGTGTGTGTGTGTGTGTGTGTGTGTGTGTGTGTCTGCAGTGTGTTTATGCATGACTTCAATGCATCAGTAAAGCCTCCCACAGCTCCGATCAGACAGCAGGAGTGGCAGATAAAGCCGGCCGACTCCGTGCAGGTGGCGGCGGCGGATGGCGAGGAGATAACATTGTGAGAGCGAGTTGGAGTTTTCTGTTTTTTTCCTTTCTATATTTTTTTAATGCATAGCCTAAAAGTTTCAGACGCGTGGAGAAATATATTGGCGGGAGATATCATGAAAGAGAAGAAAAGTGGATCGCCTCTTTGTATTTTTCCATTTGCCAGTAAACGCATTACTGTGTGGAAGCTGCAATCCAAAGGAAGACAGATATAAATAAATGAATATCTAAACAGGCAGGCGGACGTTACCTTCCTCTCCTCCTTTGGCGGCAAGTCAAAGAAAAAAAAGAAAAAGCAAAAAAAAGAAACGGAGGAAGGAGTCCAAATCCCTGCAGGATGTTGTCTTGTGACAAAACCTGCTGGATGTTTTGGGTTTTTATCATGCAGTGTTGCTCCACAGGAAGCTGCTGCTCAAGAAGCGGTACAGGACCTGCAGGGAGCCACTTTGTTTCGGTGTAATTTCACGATCCAGCAGTGAAACCAGCATCTCACATCGCCTGGAACGAACCAATCACATGTCACTTTATCCGGCACCAGGTGGATGATTAGCACCGTTAGCTGCTATTCGTTGGAACAGCTAGTGTTTAGCAACGGGGAAGACGTGGGAAAAAAATAGATAAATAACAGCAGACGGTCGGTGGGACTGGGTTCCACCACCGCAGCGCTGCTGGTTCAAAGACACATTTTGTCTTTCGAGCTTTTTGATTTCACTGAGTTAGGCTTGAATTTGTGCTGTGAAGGTAGAAAATAGAGGATCACACCTCACTGGATTGCTCACTTGTCCTCCGTCGCCCTCCAACAAGATCTTCCTCTACAATTGAAAATCAGAAGAAGGAAAATTGCCTCCTTGCCTTCACGGGAAAGATTTGTGGAAAAGGAAAACAGTCACTCATCTCGTCTTTGGACTTCCTGTCCCACCATCCATCCGACCTTCCTGCAAAACAAGGCCGCTCTGTCGGAGCGTCTCTGACATCCGGAGGAGGCACCTCGTTAATTCATCCAGCACCTTTCTTTTCTTTTTTTTTCTCTTCCTCCTTCATGGCCTCCAAAGAAGCTCCAGACTGGAGGCGGAGGATAGCTCCAGAAGTGGACGTCAGACGTGTGATAGCCGCGCAACAGTAAAGCAAAGCTGTTTTCTGTCGTGGTTAAAACTTCATCACAAGCAGCTTAGAGCAACGTTGAAAACACAGAGCGCTTCCAATTAACCCGCAGTAATGACTCAATAATCAGGGGATAATTGCTCCACTTTGACTCCTGTCACACTTCATTCATAGCTGAGCGTGCATCTGTGTGTGTGTGTGTGTGTGTGTGTGTATTCGTTGGTGTGTGTGTGTGTGTGTGTGTGTGTGTGTGTGTGTGTGTGTGTGTGTGTGTGTGTGTGTGTGGTCTTACTCAGGGAATTAAAAAGTATGAGGCTGCTGCTGTTTGACGGTTAATTTATTAAAATAAAGTGAAGACGCTCGACTTGTTTTGACAGTGGGTGGCGGATGGGTGGCCCGCGTCGTGTGACTCCTGGCTCTGTGGCTGTGGCCCTTGGGCTCCTGAATTCACGCTTCAGTAAACCGCCGGCATTGGCTCCCGTCGCATTTCAGAGCATACATGCTCTTTTTTTTTCAGCTCTCATGATCAGAACAGCGAGCATCCTCTCTGATTGGACAACAGGAGTTCCAACAGCTGGACTCCAGAGAGAAACGTGGCGTTTGCCGACAGCATCGAATTAGCCGTCGGCACAATTTGCTCCTTATTGAAACCTCCTGAATATTCCACAAGATTTCTGCCTCCTCCTCCCCCTCAGCCGAACCCTCCAAATGGAAAGCAACACACTCCCATTGATCCGGAAACGCCTTAATTTGTTTTCCGATAAATGTCCTTGGTGAATATTAACCACACAGCTACGCTGTGTTTGGACCCATGAAACTGTCAGAGATTCCAAACAGACGCTTTTTTTTTTTACTCATCAGATCAGTTTTGTGGTGTTCACATGCCGAAGGACACGCCGATAAAGCACCTGCTGTGACCTGGGACGCCTCAGCGTTCACACTGCTCAACTCCCTCCTACAATTAGAGCATTCTTGTGGGCCGTGGAAGCAGCTCCTGTAGAATACAGGCTTACTTTACTTACCCTCTTCATCCCAGTTGGGACATAAGGCCGCAATCATACGATGCCACTGAACCTTGTCTCGTGCTTTGGCTTGGCCTGTGTTTCGTCCCAGGAAAGACCCGTCATCACTGTCCTTTGCCAGTGTTCTTTGGTCTGCCCCTCTTTTACCCAATCGGGCTCCATCTCAAAGCAACTTTGGGTAAGCATTCATTTATCCATCTTATTTGGCTAGAAGATCTTGGCTATCACTAGATGGTGGTTGTTGCCAACATCCCCCAAGTGGACATTGACATCCAAAGGAGATTGTTGCCATTTCTTGTTCTTGTTGACAATGATCTGGTCAATCTGGTTGACGGTATACCACAGAATATATAACAGACTCTGCTAGCCATCTTTTAAAATGATAAGAAGAAGAAGAAGAAGAAGATGAAAAACAAGAAGAAGAAAACATCTCTAGGTGGATGGAAGGAATAGAAAGTAGTGCCAAACACACATCAACCGGCTGCTGGTCCTCTTTTTCTCTGGGTCCTCAAGCCATCATCGCTTTACCATCTCCTTCTCTTCCTTCTCCTTCTGCTCCTCCTGCTCCTCCTCCTCCTCCTCCTCCTCCTCCTCCTCTTCTTCTTCCTCCAGCCATCTGCATCGCCGTCCGGCAGTGTTGAAGGCCTCAATCAGAGGAGGAGGGCCCAGCGGCGGTGGTGAAGGCGAGCAATCTCAAAGCCAATTCCGCTGATAGCCATCGCAGGGCGCCGTAGCACCACTCTGTAGCTTTCACCTGTGGAACGGGAAGGGGAGGAGTTTTTTTTTTGTTTTTTTCAATTTTTCCATCACAGAGTTTAAGTGAAAAAAATTATTAGTTTGGAATTCGGCCCTGTCGCCCCATTACAGGGGGGTGATGGAATGAAAGAGTGGCACAGAGAGCTGGCTGGCTGGTGGTGACAGCGCCCCCTTGTGTGTTTATTTTTTTAATATTTTTGGTTCTCCTTCATCCGTTTGACAAGTGAACCATGATTTAAAGCGACTGAACATCCACTGGCCGTTCCTCCCCTTTACTGTTGTCTTGCTGCCACAAACGCAGAGCGGGCAAGTGCAGTGGGGACATTTCTGGATTTTAAGAAAAAAAAGAAGAAGAAGAAGAAGCAGAAGCGCCTTTGTGATGCGTCTCGCTGTGTCCTAGTTAAGGCTCCAGCTTGTCTGAAGCTTCTTTAGCGGCGGCCAAGAAATTCAGCGCCGTTTTGTCCCGGATCGCCGGCCGGGGCCCCAGCTGCTGTTTCATCCGTCGCCGCCCAGAAATCTAATTGATGTTGTGTGGGTGTGAAGGTGCTTCGCCTCCGACTGGCCTGGTCACATGACCCCGGCCTGGCTGCTGTGTTAAACTCCGCCTCTGATTCTGAACCTTCCAATTTGCACATTAAAACGCAGGCGTCTGAGGAAACTCGACAGCTGCTAGCGACGAGTTCCCTCTTTGTGTAACAGCTTCAGATTTTTTTTTTCCACTGAAATGAGTCGACTTTTTTCACACCATTGGCGCCATAAACACACATTTTCGAACCACAATCCAAAACATCCTGCAGCATTTCCTCGTTAAAACAGCCGAAATCTTTGAGCAGCCGCATTGAATTCACTATTTATTATAGATTTGTTCCAGCAAACAACAAATCCGCCAACTTTTGTGCCGTGTTTGGCAGGACCCCAATTCTTATGCCATCATAGACTTATACTTTCTATATGCACAGCAACCAAAACAGTCCTCTGTAACACACATAAGTCATTTTTTTATTTTATAAATATACGTACATCTATATATACATACATATATAAAAAATACATATATACATATGTATATATACGTCTCTATATTTTAATTTTATGTTTATATCTATAACAATCCATTTATATTTATATTTAATGAGAGTTTTGTAAGTATTTGGATGCTCTCACTGCATCACTGTGGCCTGTCTGCAACTCTCGCTACTTCTATCTCTATCTTTATCTCTTTCTCGTTCTCTATTTTTTTGTACCTGTGAGCGTGCACAGGTCTGGTAAGGTGGGCCGCGAGCGCAGCACACCTGAAATCGCCTCAGCCTGCAGGCCTAACAGGTCTGAGTGGGAGGGAGGAGCAGCAAGGAGACAGCAGGAAAAATCCTGAACAGTGGAGACTGAACATGGCTGTACTATAAGAACTGGATATCAGACTTCCAATGTTTACTTTTTACTTTTTTTAACTAGTGGGCACGTGAGGTACTGCAGCCAAAATCCCTTGCAGCCCAACAAGCATTTTTATCGTAGCCTGCAATACAAAATTAAAAGCCTGTAATACAGTTCATGCTACCGACCTGAAATGCAGTTGATAACAAATATTTCTATTGTAGATTTTTAAACCATGGGACTTTTAATGTTTCAAAAAAAAAATCTTAATTCTTCAGAAATAATCCCCATTCCCAGCAAGACACCATGTCAGGGTCAGTGCTGTGTCTCGGCTCTGTTTCATTGGCTGATGCATTATGATGCATTGTGGTAGTGACAGAGGGATGATGGGAAGTGACACTAGCCAACATGCCACATAATGAAAGCCGAAAACTTTTTGAGCGAATGCACGGGATGAGCAACTTCGCTGAAATGAGTAGGCCGCCATATTGGATCCTAGGGACCTAGGACTGACGCAAAGCGTGAAGTGGCTTGTGACAAACATCACAGTCACAAATCAGTGGCCGTCGACATCTTAAGTGAGGACCTGCTGGGAAGGGAAAAGGAGGGACACACACACACACACACACACACACGCACACACTTCTCCTATCTTACAGTCAATTTTCGTCATCCAAGCGTCGGAAATTGAGTTTAAATAACGACCATCGACACCCAGAGGGAGGTGGAGGGTGAGGGTGTTGGGGGTGGTGATTTAGAGTCACGCCACGTCACTGCCGCCGAAGTGGCAGCGGTAGAATTTTAATATGTTCCAGTCAGGAGGAGGTGGCAGGGTCACCCAGCGCAGCCTCAGAAACCCTCCTCGGTTGCTTTGGGAATTTCTCGAGGTCTTGATCTCCATTTGCTCGTCGCAAAGCAGTGGGATCAGAAGACGGCTGGGAGGGGAGGGGTGGTGGGGTGGGAAGTAAAAAAAAAACAACAAACCTCTCAGCTGGATGAAGATCACGCTGCCCGATACCCGACTTTATTTCCTCGTCTCTTTTCTTTTCCACGCCGACGCCTCTTATCTGTCGAACAGGTGATTTTGTGTTGTTGGTGATGATTGGGCACAGGCTGAGAGGTCGGCCGGGCGGGCCATTCTTCTTTTTCTTCTTCTTTTTCTTTATCCTCCCGCGACTGTCCCACTTCGTCGCCAAGACAATTTTTCCAGCAAATAAGCTCTTTCAACTGTCAACAAGTGTTCGCGAAGGCACAAACTCCTTCTGCTGCGATTGTGCACCTGCTCTGGGACAACCATGGATGTATTTATAAGGCCGCGATACTGGAACTTCCAATATATAATCCACAGCAATTTCTCCTTGTGGCCACTTTAGTTACTTTGGCCAAAAATCCCATGCTGTCCAAAAAGCATAATTCCTGTAGACAGTAATACAAAGATAAACTCCTGTAAAACGGTTGACAGGACGGCTGTCAGCCGGGGAACAGGACCTGTGAGATGTGCATCCCAGACGAGTGATGGCAAATACAGCTTTTGCTTGTTTTGCTTGTTTTTCCTGCTGCCTGAACTTAAAAATACAGTATCTAGCGGAATTCAATGTTTAGTGGTCTCGTTAGCGAGTTTGGCTTCAGGACGGAGGAGCTGGATTTATTCTTGTAGTAAACAAGGAAACCAGTCTGTTGACTTTAATTCTCATCTATAAGTCATGTAGACTTCCAACGGCGTCTCTCATCTTCCTTGCTGGTCTAATTGGCTGTTTTCAGGACGAATGAGGGTTTTTTTTTTTATCATAGCCTCTTCATCTTCAGCACAGCCTGTTAAAACATTCAACGTTGCCAGTTTCAGGTTGTTAAATTGTAAAATTGTGCGAAAAACCTTCCTTTCGTGGTTTGATCTGTCCACAGCCTTCGGTTTGTGTCAACCAGCTGCAAACACACTACAGACAGGGAAGTGTGTGTGTGTGTGTGTGTGTGTGTGTGTGTGTGTGTGTGTGTGTGTGTGTGTGTGTGTGTGTGTGTGTGCGTGTTTGGGCGATATGCACCGTTCTGTTGTTGCGTTAAAAAATGATGATGATGATGACGATGATGATGATGATGATGATGATGAAGACGACCCTGACACTGTGACTGTGTTCCTGGCAGGACGGCATGGGCAACCTCAGAATCACCGAGAAGGGCCTGAAACTGGAGGGACCCTCCGAGTTCCTCAAACCCCTCTATGCCAAAGAAATCCAGTCCAAACCGGTAAGTCGTCCCAATACGTATATTCTGATGCCATCATCACTACACAACTCATCAAAATGTGGCGCCCGCTCTTTTCAATGCAGTTGCTATCTTGGCTACCGGGTTTACTTCCATGTCATCCGGCCCATGGAGCATGTGCAGTAGTGTAACTTCCCTTCATACCTCTGTCGAACTCACACAATGCATCAGAACATATCAGCCAATTAGAATGTCTCATGACGTCACACTGGAAGTACATTATTTTCTGTGGATTTTCTAGCCTTCAGAAAAATTTTTGAAAGATGAAAAAAATTAAATTAAAAATAGAAAGATGGATTATGAGCCATGTTCCAGGTGGGAGTCATTTTGCATGTTTTTATTTTTGTATTGCAGTCTACAGTAAAATGCTTTTTGAGCCGCTCACAATTTTTTTTTGGCTGCAGTGCCTTTGATTGGCCACCAGGACAAATTTGCTGCACCACCATATTTGAAGTCCAGCATCCATTTCTTTTAATGCATCCATGGTCGTCCAAGAGGTGGCGCACAATCACAGGAGAAGGAGTTTGTATGATGATCAAAAAAACTCATTTGCTGGAAAAGTTGATCAGCCATGAAGCGACTAACGGCGGCTAACGTTGCCCTTTGAGCTCGCTAAACTGTCATTGATGAATCCGATTGGTTGGCTCAGATGTGGTGAACGGCTGGTCCGCCTACAGGATGTTGAACTGCCCATCGGGGGCCTCTAGTGGCGACGCTAACATCCTTCTTACTCAATCTTGGGCGGCAGGCGTGAAAATCATGGTTCCAAGGTTCCAACGCTTTGTGTCATTTTCTTCCTTTTTTTTTTTAATGCCAATGTCGGAGGAAACAAGGCGTGACGGGAGACGAGTCCAGGCTTGGTTTCCAAAGGTGTCCTGTTAGTTCTCGGTCCTCTCGCCTCGTCGGCTCCAACAAATGTGACTCGACATTCGTCGGCCCTCAGCCGGCGAAATTTATTCAACTGCAGTTTTCATTCAATTCTCTTCTGCACAGGCAGCACCCTGCGACGGGCGAGATATTTTTGAAGTTTTTTTTCGTGAAGGTGCTTCACCTTCTTCCCCCCCTTGAGACTCATCAGCAGTTTATTGTGTGGACGATCACGCCCGCCTCCACTTTGCCCACAAGTGAAACAACCTGCTGGAGGTTTTTGGCAGCTGACCTGGACAACAGTGTTGCAGCTGCAGGCCTGGAGCAGCGCCCCCTGGCATGACAGCTGGGCACTACAGATGGACATAGCCAAGAACAAAATCATAATTACCAACTCGAGCGTTCCTGAGCATTTTAGGGGGTGTGCAGAGTGTGTTGGGTCTCGGTTTAGGTGGAACAGCGGCCAAGTGCGGTTTGAGCCAGATTGAAGTTGGCTACAGAAGAGTTGGACGAAGTCAGGTTGTGTGGAAGAGCATCAGTCACTCCGAGAAGAACCGAGCAGGAAGCTGAACGTCACGTTTCCGGGAAAATCAAGCAACACCAACATCCGCAGGGATGATCAACTTTTTTGGTTTCATGTATTTTCACTTACTCACTGAAAAAACATACTGGCCTCACTCACTGGCCGATTGCCCTGTAAATGTGCGTTGCCCATCTTGCCGCCTCCCCTCTTCTCCCTCGTCTCCTGCAGCAGGTAGTGTGGACACGTGTCTGGAAAATGCAGCAGAGCGGCTCCTTTCATCTCGGCTGTCTTGAGGAAGGGTGGTGGTGGGCGAGCACAGAGATGGAGATGAGGGCTGATCAGACTGAATTAAAGCTGAGGGAAGGGGGAGGGGCTTTGACAGGCGGCGGCGGCGGCAGCGGCCGAGTACAACACAACATGTCGGCGATGAGATATCGGCCCAGATATCATGAAATATTCATGGTGGAAGCAGTTCAGCGGGAGATTCCGTCTGGTGCGGAGCGTAAACACTGATGTTGCGACATATGCAGAAAAGGAAAAAAAGAAATCGCAGAGCGGAAAAGGCAGGAGGTGGAGGAGGGGAGAGAGGGGGTGGGGACTTCCTGCGATGGCTTGAAATGAAACGGTGATCAGAAGGCAGAAGGCTGTGGGAGGGATGGAGATAAATGAAGAAGGCTGCAGCAGCAGCGGCGGTGGTGGAGAGAAGAAATAAAGAAGAGAGGAGCAGGAGGAGTGACAGCAGGTGGCGCCGGAGCAGGAAGTGAGAGGAATATTAATCCCTGCCGGATGGCCAATAGGCTCGTCTTCTCTGGTCTCCATCAGGCCCAGCCTGCTGCGGCCACTGAAGCTGAGTTTCCAGGAGGTGATTTAGTGCTAAAAGAAAAAAAATAGATAAAAAAATAAGAAATAAAGAAGACCAATTAAAATACAGTGACATCATCCACACTTGATATAAAGTATTTTGTTGTATTGTCAAACTGAACTAAAGTTTTCTTCCACACTTCCTGTCTGCAGTTGGAAACTGTTCGCTAACCTGCACTGGAGGCAGGCGGGTGGGGAGAATTAAATAACAGCGGCTGAATGTGTTTTTATTGTGAGAATGGAACGGGTCAGAGGCGAGCCAGACTCTTCTCGTTATCGGTCAACGCGACGGGCGCCGCAGCCGCACAGCCGCCACGCCATTATCTCTGATTGAGAAGCCGAGTGACGAGGCGCGAAGATTAGCCGAGAATCTGGCCTGGTGGGGGCGTGACAGGAGCAGGGAACTCTGGGAAATAACTGCAGAGCTGTGTGTTGTGTATTATCTGTCCAGCTAGCAGAGCACTTAGCCCGCTGTTTGCAGCCTCCCGCTGAAATCAGCACTTTGTTTGGATGGGTCCAGCGATTTGTTTGTCCAAGTAGGATTTTTTAAAAATTAGGTGGTCTCAGGGACCCCGAGCTCCATGCCCCTTTGTGATGTCACGGGGTGCGGTCGACACAGCCCTCCTGGAGAGAGGGGCAAGCAGAGGAAGTCAAGTGATGAACTTCTCACGTTTCAGCGACAGGACAGAGACTGAGAATGTTCTCAGAAAGTGATTATTTTTTAGCAGAATGTGCCTTTAAATTGGAGGTTAATGGACCCTGCCTGCATTTGTGTGTTCATCCACAGGGCCGTCCGCTCTTCCTGCAGTCATCCAGAAACGTGTCGGTCAACGTGGTGGACGGCAACAACCAGCTGCTCACTCAGCTGGTCACAGGTGAGGAGCCGCCAGCGTCGCACACCTGGCCGCCACAACTAACACAACACTCCCCCGCTGATTCATGATTGTTTGTTCAATTTGTCATTCTCCTGATTTTTTTTTCTCTTAATTAAAATCTGAAGAGTCTTTTCTGCGGCTTGTTGGTGAAAATGTTTCGTTGTCACGCTGCGTGACGCTCCGTCACCGCCTTTCGGTGACGGAGCATTTCATCACAAACACTGCAAGGTTTTTTGTTTTGTTTTTTTTGTTCTTTCTTTTTGAGGCTCCTCCAGATGCGTCGACTGACTGTCACAAATATCAACTTTGAAACATGACTGAAGCTGCTTTTTACAGCACTCACTCAAAATCATCAATACTTTTACATTGAGTGAGATGCGCCACTTGCGGCTAAGAGAGCGCAAGCCAGGCGCCAGCTAGCCGATGCTAACATTAGTCAGCACGCTAACACTGTCTGGCCACTTACTGCAGAAAAATATGCGATTTGGTAGACCCAGGAAAAATACACTTGTGGATGCTGATTGGCTAAAGATGCTAATAGCTAATTTAGCAGCTTGTTGCGGTGGGGGTGTTTGGCACTGACCTCCGCTCTCTCTCTCTTCAGGATCCAGCGGATTCAAAGCGCGGGGAAAGATGTTCGAGGTCAAGTCCACCTCGGGGAAGCTGCTGTTCTCCGCCGACGAGCAGGAAGTTGTGGTCGGCGCCGAGCGGCTGCGAGTGATGGGTGAGTGGCAGGCGGAGCCGCTGGGCCCCCATCACCAATATTTGTGTATGAAAGTGTCTGGAAACGTGTCTCTCTCTCACACACACACACACACATACACACACACACACACACAGGCGGCGTGCGCTTGTGTAACAGAGCTGACATTATGTGTCGACGTGAAGTCAAAGGAGTTTGAAGCGCAGCGATGTGACGCCGTCATTCGCATGATGAGCGGCGAGCAGGTTGGGGAGGGGAAAGTTGGGGGCCAGGGGTGTGGGTGGTGGGGGGTTTGGGGGGGCTGGGAGGGCCATTGTCCTTTGCTTTTTCTCTGTTGTGAGATTCTCCTCCATGAAATCCTCTCCGGATGTGTCGCCGCGTTAAAAAGCGTCCAACTGGCTTCTGGTCGCTCGTCCTTGCCCGTCCTGCCCCAGCACACCTCTCCGTCCTGCTTCCTGTCAGACAGCATGCATCAGCCTTCATCACCCGGTGGCCCCGCCCACCTGTTCTCCATCCGCCCATCCGTCCATCCCAGATACAAAAAGGCTGTAATTTAAACGGATTTCCTCCTCTTGACTGCGCTGCACATTTCCACTTAAGAGCTCCTCGGGGTCGCTCTTCAAACACACACACACACACACACACACACACACACACACACACACACATTACTCCTCAACCTCATCGACATTCATTTACATCCTCGCAGTGAGTCACAGTTCATTACTGTCAGTCAGAGGGAGGCGCAGGTGGAGAGGCAACACAGAGGTGCATCTGTGTGTGTATGTGTTTGCACGTGTGTGTGTGTGTGTGTGTGTGTGTGTGTGTGTGTGTGTGTGTGTGTGTGTGTGCGCGTGAGGACAGGTGGATGTTTTTTTTTTTCTGTTCTTTGTCAAGGTTGAACCATTTTTAGCCGTTTCCAGTGACCACAGGCTGTGATGGAACAGAAAGGCGTCACAGAAAGAAGAAAAATCTCCTCATTCCGGTACTCCAGCACTCTTTTGCTGGTACCCTTTTTGACATCACAAAAGGACAGATATCTAGAGCTGTGTGTTTAAGCACAGGTGGAAGAAGTGAATGATTTCTGGTCCATTCATGGAGACGCGTGGGTTATTGTCCAAAGAGCAACAAAAATGAGGTCGTTCCTTAATAACTGTAGAACGGTCGGCTCAACCAGCGAGGGCTTGGAGGAGGCGAGCCGCCACCGGTCGAGCTGATAAACACAGTAAACACACTGCGCAGAGAGCAGTGCCCGGCCAGAGGTAGTTAAGCCTTCACAGGCGGAGCGCCCCCCGGGGGAAAGCAAGTGCGGAGGTCACCTTGGAGCTGCCGGATCAGAGAGAAGCTCAACTCTTCGTCTTTACTGACTTGAGTATAGTTTCACTGATCGGATACAGTCTAAGGAGACACCAGAGGTCAGAGGTCAGGACACAAAACTAATAAAACTGCCACTAAGCCAGCAGAATCATCATTTAAAACAACGACAGCTGGCTCACAAATCAAAAATAAAACCTCACATTTTTTATTTCTCCTTCCCGTGGAAGTTTGCAAAAGTTTTTAAATATTTTACCAAGTCTGCTACACCAGAAAACTCGGAGCCAAGGAGTCTCAGGGCCACAGGGCACCGACACAGAGAGAGCCAGGGCCAGCAGGGCGGCGCCAGAGGAGCAACGAGCCGCTGAATCTTTGATGCGCGGCCGGAGCGAGGCCGAGGCCGAGGGCAAAAAGATCCATCAAAGATTAAGAGCAACGCCGGCGAACCACAGAGTGAAGCCAGAACTGCAGAAAGACGACGGCGGTGGTCTGGAGTTTTAATAATCCGCTACAATTAAATACTGTAAATATTCAATTAAATTCCTCCCCGTTGCATCCCGATGATTCGCTCTCTCTCGGTCTGACTGCGGAGGAGCAGGAGGTGAGGCGGGGGTGGGGGGTGTGGGGCAGGGGCTGCTATTAGCTGCAGCTCTCCGAGCTTTGATGCAGCCACTCGGTAATTACGCTCCACGTTGCGGCACTCAGCCTCTTTCATGAGCCACGCAGCCAAATCAAGGACGGCTGGATGATTACAACGAAAAGATTTCCATTTTATCCTCTCTGGCGTCTCTTAAGCCCCCGCAACCCCCTACTTCCCCACCCCGCACACACACCCATAACCCCCCGATGTGAAGCCCGGCTGCGACTCCGCGGCGGCCGTACACCAACCGCCAACGCATTACACGTCCGAACAATCTGACTGGGAGCAAATTGGAGGAGAACATCAGAGGTTTAAGAGTTTTAAGGTTTTTCCCTCTGAGACTATTAGTCGTCCAGGGAGCAACATGGACACGCTTCCAACCACTTGTTTCATATCTTCATCACTGTTGGAGTCCAAACTCCAACGGGAAGCCATCTGGCCGCGCTGATCTGAAGAGACGACGTTGAAAAAAGAATTCATTTACTCCACAGAGGCTTTAATTCAACCCACTATGTCTTTTTGTTGAAGGATAAGACCGGCTTGTTCGTGTAGGGTCCAAAAAAAGCATCTGTTTCAGCAGCAGGCTGTAAACAGAGGGCTAAATGTGCTGTTCCTCTGGGCCTGGATTGTGCTGGGAGGAGAAAATAGAGGTCTGGAGATGGTTACAGTCCTTTGATATATTTCTGAAAGCCACCTTTGTACCTCTCTAATCTGTTCAGTGAAATTAAACGAGCTCCGAGGTCGCAGCTCCCAAACTCATTAAAGCTTTTGGGGTCTTCGGGCTCCGACAGAGGCAGGGGGCCTAATTCTGGGCGGATTATTGAGGTTGTGACCTGCGAGGATCTGACGGAAAGTCCTCCCTGACAATAAAGATCATAAAGACGTCTGCCTGTGGGGGCGGAGGCTCTGAGCTGTTATCGCTGCTGCACCTCCGACCTCCAACCTTCTGCTCCTGCGTTATTAGCCGAGCCTCAGCGGCGGGTTCAGCCCTGCGGCCCTGACCCCGCCTCCGACCTCCTCTGTTTGCGTTGTGGATGTTTGTTGTTTGCGCTCATCTCGATCTCATAGCTAACCTGCAACTACCCTGCTGGCCACGGAGTCGACTGAGCGAGAGGACTGACCAGTGAGTGTCAGAGTGACGAGCTGACAGTGCCGGACAGAAGCGAGGGTTCAACCAATCAGGCATCTATAGTGGTCAAAGAAGAGGTTCATTACAAATGCAAATACCTGTGACTTAGGGTGTGACAAGAGACTGCAACGGGGGAGGCGAAATTGTAACATTTTAAAAAAAATATATATATATATATATACTGGAAAAACAGACATTTCATTTGATTTTAGTCACAATACAATGCAGGTATAATTTGAAATGTTCGAAACTATTTATCACCGTTTAACTTATTTTTACAAAGTGAATAGTTAAAATAAAACAGATAAAATTTAATATTTATTTTTTCTGATACAATACCTTCACAAAGTACTCCGTCAATACTGGGAACCAAAAAAACTGAGCAAAATCAGATTGGATTTGACTTTCCAGCATGATACAGACAACATGCGACAGTGTGAGGCAGCTCTGGAGCTTTCCTATCACTTCCCGCCTCACACGGATCACAGGCAATGAGAGTGGGCCGGCTGAAATGGACTTTTCAGCAGGCGGAGCAGCTGGTGGAATTATGGCAACAACATCTCTTGCAAGACGCAACACTCCTGCTGCTGCTGCTGCTGCTGCTGCTGCTGTTGCTGATGTTGCTGCTGCTGCTCCTTCTTCTTGTCCTCTTCCTAAAGACTAGACGTAGCAAAGGCGCATTACTGCCCTCCTCAGGCCGCAAATAGAAGTTTGGCTATCTCGCAGTCTGATAGGCTGCTGCCTGCGAGACAACTTTTCATGTAAACCAGAATTATCGGCGAGAATAACAAATAAAACCTTGGAGACGTCCTCGTCGATATCCGTCTTGTTGCCACGCCGGCTCTCCGTCAGCCGCCTGCCAATGTCACGTCACGTCGCTCTATCGTCAACGTCGCAGAAAGCTTTGCTCAGCTTGAGCTTGTTTTGTGTTTTTTTTTGTTTTGTTTTGTTTGTACTGCACTAAGTTTGTGGGGCCGTTGTGAGTCCCGGCGGCCCCACAGCTGTCCATCCAGCCTCGTTACCGATCCTGGAGTCGGAGCGCTGACAGACAGACACGGGCGAGGGGCGTTTAACACCAAGTCTTGGAGCTGTAAACATGTTTTTATCCACTGGCTGTGAGACGGAAGGAACTCACAGACAGCAGGCGGCTTTTTACGGCCTTCAGAGGAAAAATAATTTTGTTTTCACGGGCTGATAAATTCAACCTTTTTGTTAAATGCAAACACAAACGCATCCAGAGCTGCTTGAAGAAAAAAAAAAAAACTGCCTTTTGATTCGATAAACAAAGATCAGAACAAAAGAAAGGTCAAATGATACAGTGCGCAAAGTCTAAGTTGAAGCACTCCAGCAGCTAACGCTAGCAGCCAGCGCTGGCAGCGTTTAGGAACAGGAAGTGACGTTAGCTGCACGTGTAGCTTTACTGCTCCTCGCTGTCTGACGGGACCCGCTGTGTGTTCATGTAAAGCGTATCGCCTGCACCGATGCTAATGCTAACACATTCTGCGACAGCTGTGGAGACATGAGCAGCTGGTCGCTGCTTTGTGTGCGTGCACGCGTTCCCTCCCTCCCGCCCTCCTTTCCTTCAGTCATTCACTCCCGCTGCATCCCGGCGGCGTGTCAGTGGCCGTCTGTGTGGGAGAGCGCAGTGAGACGATGGCGGCAACGGAGATGTGTGTGTGGTAGCATCTCATCACAAGCTGCCGCCCGAAGACAAGGGGAGGTGACTGGCAGTCGGCTGGAATCTTCCTCTGCTGCAGAGAGAGGAGAGGCTGCGCACACACGCGCACACTCACACACACACGCACAGTGCCTGGCCGCACGGAGGAGAGTCAGCTAATCATTAAGCAGAGTAGTCATTTCATTAAAAATGTATTATCAATATTCCTGCTGCGCTCGACGTCCCCACTGGTGCAAAATGATTTAAACTGCAGTGAATTAAGTTCTCACTGAAACAAAAGAAGAAAATGAAATAAAAATCCTTCACATTTCTCCCTTATTTTTGGTCTCAGCTCCGTCTGCTGAGAGAGTGCGAGGACTTTATTCAGAGTTAACAAGCCACATTCATCAAGTTCAGTGTGCACTTTCATCCTCCTCCTCCTCCTCTTCCTCCTGCTCCACTTCTTCTTCTTTGTCCTCCCTCTCCTCCTCTAGCTCTTTATTCACTTTCTCCTCCTCTTCCTCCTCAACTTCCTCTTCGACTCTCTCTCCTCCTCTTACGTCCTCTCCTCCTCCTCCTCTCTTCCTCTTCCTCTTCCTCCTCCTCCTCATCTCTTCCTCTTCCTCCTCCTCCTCCTCCTCTTCCCTTCTTCCACCTCCTCTCGTGTCCCTGGATTGAACCCACAGACACCAGAAAAGGAAAAAGTAAATTTAAAGGTCCCTTATTCTGCCCGGTTTTAATCTTCGGCGTCACGTGATCAATGATTTCTCTGGATGTCAGGAAAGAAAAATGTTTGCCCTCTGTTTGCAGCCTCCTGCTAAAACCGCTGCATTGGTTGGATTTTTCCACATCTTTGGAAGGGGAACAAAAAAGCAGTGGGCGGAGCTGTTCAGGGGTGTGGTTGCTGATCCCGGGATGCTCCTTGAGACATCACAGAGGGACGATATCCATTTTTTTACACACATAGTTTGTGAAAAGTGGCCATTGTCAGTCAGTGTTGTGGGTCGGTGTTGTTCATCAGTGTTGTCGGTCGGTGTTGCTGGTTAGCTGGTAGAACTCCGGCTCACCTGCACCCTGCTGGGCTGGCGGCTGGTTCTTCCAAAGGACAGTCTGACATTCTGCTCTTGAATCTGGCTCGCAGCTAAAAGCGGTTATTGAGTTAAATGGATGGCAAGGACAAAAACAAAAAACAAAAAGGCAGAAAGCTGTTTCACCGCCCTGCTGTGTTGCAGGGCGCCCGCCAGAGCCGTAATGGAGGGAAATTAGGCCCGGCTGTAAATAACAGAGTGACTCAGTGGAAATAAATATCCCTCATTTAACCCTTTTAACATCTTGGGGGGTTGATGCATGCGGAGGAACTGTGGAGGATTCTTCATCGGCGAGGGCGGTCCGCCCCTTCTCCTCTCCTCCTCTGCAAGTTCTTTCATCTTCACAATAATGACAGACGTCAATCCAGTGCAAAGACATCATTTGAAATTTTCCAACCGTAAAATAATCCATTTTATTTAGTTTCTTTTTGATTTGCTGAATTCTGTTTCAGTGAGCATGGCTGACTGTAACAGAGTTACACTTACCTCAGTCACTGAATGCCGCTGGTCATGTGACACTCCGGACCAATCCGTCTCCAGGAGGATTGAGGAAAAAAAAAGTGCAGAACAACTTTGTGTATGAAGCAGGAAATTTGGATGATGAAACAATAAGCGATAAGATCTTGGATGAGAATTATTTTAAGTGGGGTGATAAAGTGTTTTTAAAGACACCATTAGCCGGCGTTAATGAGCAGAGTGCTTTGATTAAGCCGCTGGCGGCCGCTCGGCTTCCTAACGAGCCTCGCAGAAGGAGAAGATTTCAGAATCAGATGGATTATGGAGCGATAATATTAAAATATATCTGAGGCACTTCAGCGTCACCGTGGCAACCAGCCCCATGCCCCACCCCCTCCCCCACCTGTGACGACCCCCCCCCCTTTTATCCTAGCCAATCAATAATCTGGCTAATCTGGATTACGTTACACTTTGTTAGTGTAACATTTGTTATGTATGTGTGCAAATTAGGTTTTGCATCCAGCTCTGACACACACACACACACACACACACACACACACACACACACACACACACACACACACACACACAGGTTAATTTGCAGCTTGTTCCAGAACAGCTTGGTTGGCTGCAGCCACAGTGGGCGTCGCCAAGCCGGCAGGGCGGCGGCCAGTTGGCTGTTGTGTTCTTTCGACCTACATACAGGAGTGGAAAGGTTTTTTTGCACAACCTTACATTTTTACTCAATCCCTTGGGATGCATAAATAAATGCAGCGTTCCCAAATACCACACGAGAGGAAAACCTGAAAACCTGAGCTGCAAAATACATTATAATCCACTTTTTTCCTGAGTTTTTCTTTATTTATTCATTTATTTATTTTTAGCCTCGCGGAGGCAAGCAACTCTGTGCCGCAGTGGCAGTTTTAGCAGCCGCCTCTAAAAGAAGACGGGAGCGCAGCTACACCTGTGGGGACGTTGGGAGAACTTGTGATTCCGCCCCAGAAGTGTTGAGTCCCCCTTCCACTGCCCGCCTCCTCACAGGCCCTTGAATTTCATCCTGCTATTAGCCTCAACAATAAGTTATCATTAATTTAAAAAAACAAAAACAAATGCAAATCCAGAAAACGGAAATTTTAGCCCTCTGTTCACAGCTTCCTGCTAAAACTGAGACTTTGTTGGACCTTACACATGGTAGGAAGGGGAAATAAAACAAGGCGGTATTGGTGGGCAGAGCCAAATATATGCCAAAAGTATGTATAAGGTGCCCGTTGTGACATCACAAAAGGCCAATTTCTGTTTTTAATGCACATATTTCTGAATCTCTGCCAAGCAGCCGCGGCTGCAAACAATGAGATTTTCTCTGTCCTGGAGTTCACTGGCGGGAAAAACAGTTGTGGTGAGATTTTTGCATAATGTGAGACCTTCACAGTCTTTGCTCCGAGGATCCGTAATAACCATAATTCAGAGGGCCCTGTAATTGTTGTGTGAACGAGCTAAATTACCTCAGTGGCAGATGGACCAATCGTTTTTTTTTTCCCTCAAGTAGATAAATAATTCTCCTCTATTTTTACTTTCATTCGCTCCCTTCATGACCTTCCCCCAGGTTCCTCCCTGGTGCACACCTCCCCTCATTTCATCTTTCCAACATCTGGTGTTTAGTCCTTAAGCCATGAGACCTGCTGAATGACGCACTTAAAAAGAAAGAAGAAAAAGAAGAAGCAGAAGGTAGAAGAGCACATCCGTGCCACAGAAGAAGAAGAAGAAGAAGAAGAAGAAGAAGAAGAAGAAGAAGAAGAAGAAAAGAAATGAGAAGAAGCCCAGAGGAGTGGAGACAGAGGAAGTGTCGTCCTGGCGAGGTGGAAAATCTGCAGTGGCAGGGGAAAAAGTAGGAAATATGAAAAGTGGGAATGCAAAAAAGAGACAAGGGCGAGGAGAAGAGACGGCGTCAGGAAATGAAGGAGAGGGAAGGTGCGGTGAAGGAGGAGCAGGAGGATACGTGACAGGAAATGGGGTGTGGAAGACGACGCAGACGGCTGGGATGGAAGTGAAATGATGTGCAGAAGAGGAGGAGGCAAAGGGACGAGACGGGAAGCACGGCTCCGAGCTGCGGTGAGGAACCACCGACCGAAGACGAAGAGCGGGAAGTTGCGGTGGCTCCTCACCTGCAGTGAAGGCAAGATCAGACGCCCGAGAAGGAGGCCAAACAGGAGAGAAAGTGATAAACAGGAGGATGTAACGACGGAGCGAGAGTAAATCCTGCCAGGAAATGTGGAGGAGTTGGAGAGACGAAGGAAAACAAGCGGGCAGGAGTGAATACAGGGAGAGGGTGATGGAGCGACGAGGGAGAGGAGAGGAGGAATCAGCCCAAGGGAAGCAGGAAGACGGAGGCTGGAGCCGCGATGGAGAAGGAGGGGGAGATGTTTTTGAAGAAAGTCACACTGGAAACAAAGAAAAGACCCAGAGGGCCAGATTTAATCGATCCCTCGTGAGCCGCCGCTGTTTACACACGGGGGAGGGGGCGGAGCCAGTGGCAGGTGGACTGAGATCGATCCATCGACGGAGCCACAGGTTGGAAGAACATGAAAGGAAAGACACACACACACACACACACACACACACACACACACACACACACAAATGCACGCACAAACAGCAGCAATACTTCATGAACAATGCAGGATCTTCGAAATCGCACATTTTGGCTCCAGCATTTTCAAAAAAGCACAAGAACGGCAAGCCAGGAGTCACTGCGGCGTATCTTATGATGGAAATCTACTTCCTGTCTCTCTAAACGCTCGGCGGGGCCGCCGGCGTAAATCCCCGCCTCAGATTTTGGACTGTATTTTTAGCGGCGTCCCCGCCGAGCGCCGACAGACTCCAGATCAAGAGACGCTAATCCGACGAGGAAAAGATGAAGCAAACAAACAAACAGTTGTGGAGGCTGAGCGGCAAGGCGGCCCGTTAGTCTGACAGCGTCGCTCCGCTGCTCCTCCGCTGTGCTGGAGCAGAAGTCGCAGGAGGCGGCGCAGGAGGAGGAGGAGCGGAGGGAGGCGGCGCCTGGAGCTTCATCCACCTGCAGCACGGCAGGAAGTGGCCAGGTTGTAATCCATCTGACCCCATGTGTCCGGTCGAGTACATCTCCTCCCCCTCTTCTTCTTCTTCTTCTTCTTCTTCTTCTACCCCACTTTCCTCCACTTCCACTCCGCCCTCATTCCTCCTCCTCCTCCTCCTCCTTCCATGTTCAGCACTTTGATCCGGCTGCCTCTCTTGCTCTCTCTCTCTCTCCCCCCCCTAATCTGCGGACACGCTCTGACAGCCCAGATGCGGCACCGAGGATTGGCCCCATTTTTTAAAAAGCGCTCGCGCTGACATCTCAGCAAAGCCAGCTAGAGGAGGAGAAGAAGAAAAGAAGAGCCCCCCCCCCCCACCCCACCCCACCCAACCCCTAAAAATAAAATATAAATGCCCCAAAGGTGAGAGGAGTATGTTGTGAGCAGCAAAGAAATATGGGAGATGGAGAGGAATTAAATTAGAGGCCAGGGCGCTGAGAATATAATAGGAGTTGAAACTGAACTTCCTGCTCTGGCACATGTCTGAGGATGCAGATGAGACGAGAGGAGAAGAAAGGAGAGGAGAGGAGAGGAGAGGTGAGGAGAGGAGAGGAGTGGTCCGACCTCCACAGCGCAGCGCCCAGAAATAAAAGCGGAATTGCCTTAACTGAGCTTTTAAGGAAAGAGGCTTTTTTTAAATAAAATAGAGTCTATGTTAAATTGAAGAGCTTCACTTCCTCTTGCAGACTTTTGTGAGTGCATATTTGCACTATCCTACAACTGTACTGTAATTGAAAGGTCTGAAGTTCCTCAGAGCCCTTCGACTCGATCTGCATCTCCACGCTAGCTACGCCATCTTTGTTTTGTCCCCTTCCACACGCGTGAAAGCGCCGACAAAATGTGGCTTTTATCAGGAGGCTTCAAACACGGGGCTAAGCAGGTCTACCTCTGTAGACATGGAGACAGGTTGCTGCTGCACTGGATTCCAGATTTTAAAAAATTTAAGTTGTAAAAATTATCAAACTGAACGGCAAAAGTGGAAACAATTTTTGCTCTACTTTTCTACCTTAGCTCTAAAAAAAGAAACAACTAGTCATCCAGCTGGATGTCAGATGAAGCGTTAATCTTCTCCTTTTTCGCCTCGACCACCTTCCCTTAAGCTGCTCTTTGAAAGGATTAGAAACTTTTGGTTCAACGCGAAAAACGATATGATATGTGTCGAGCTCAGGATTTAACAGCAGGCAGGCCTGTGAAAGTGGAGCCTCAACTATAAAACAAACAGGAACACGAAGAGAGCGCCATCACCTGGCGGAGATGTTCTGGTCTGACACTGTCCACTCACACAGTCCAGTTTCAACTGGTGAAACTTCATTGTATCCTGCGACAGCAGCCATCCCACACGGGCTGCACAGCTCCACCACCTCATCAAGCTTTGCCTCTGAGGAACTCTCTCGATGTAAGGAACACTTCCTCCTCTCCGTATCAGTGAGAATAAAAATTTAAAGTGGCTCCGAGTAGCAAAGAAAAAGGACAAAAGGTACCCATCAGCCCCGTCACTGTGTGTGAAGCTCCCTGTATGTGTGCAAGGCTACTTTTCATCCTGGGAAGCAGCGAGCTGTCTGGACGAAATGAGCAGTCGACCGAGAGACGAGACCGAATTCTCCATCATTTCTTCTCCTGCAGGAAGGTGGCGGCGACGCGCAGCCAGGCTTCCCCACCGTCCTCTGCTTCCTGCTGCCTCGCCTCCACAACATACCAGCCGCGGCTTTTTAAATGTCAGCCCTTAGGCTGCTTGCTTTTTCTCCAGATCTTGGAATACATACAGTCATATATGTATATATTTATATATGTGTGTGTGTGTGTGTGTGTGTGTGTGTGTGTGTGTGTGTGTGTGTGTGTATATATATATATATATATATATATATATATATATATATATATATATATATATATATATATATATATATATATATATATATATATATATATATATATATATATATATATATATATATATATATATATATATATATATATATATATATATATATATATATATATATATATATATATATATATATATATATATATATATATATATATATATATATATATATATATATATATATATATATACACATATGTATCATTCCTCTGGGCACGCAACGAAAATCAAACAAAATCTTATTCCTGTGGAGTCGTTAAAGAGCAAAGAGTCGTCGTCGCTCCCTCAAGATTCCCTGACAGGTGGAGCCGTGGTGTGAAGAGCTCTCCTGGGAAACATGACGGCCGTAAAAAAAGAAAAAAAATTCCCCGATATAAAGCGCCGCCGTGAAAAAAAACCGGCACACTCAAACACTGCAGCACCTGTCTGGGTCGTTTCAGGTTGCTCCTTCCATAAAAGGCCCTTTTTTTCTCTGAGACACGTGTGCTTTTTTTTTATTATTAAAAAAAAAAAAAAAAAGTATTTGCTTGTTTTGGAGGATGTTAGTAGATAAGTTTCCGTTCTAAAATTTCTTCTACATTCTGATTGGTAACATCTGGAGCGCCTTGAGTATGTTAACATTTAATTTCACTGGAGAATCTGTTTATTTAGCCGTTCCACCAGCCAGGTGGAAGGTTACACTTGGGCCTCCCTCACCTGTTAGCACACACACACACACACACACACACACACACACACACACACACACACAGTCAATTAAAAACACACACACATTGACGCCACAGCAGCGCTTCAGAAAACACATTTAGTCACAGTCACTGAGCTGCAGCCGATGTGTTTATTCAGCCAATCAGCAGCTTGCAACAGGCTGTGACATCACCATGGTTGTTTTATCCAAACACCATGGGGAAACTGAAACATTTCCAAACCAAACTGCTACCCCTGCTGGAGTCATGGAGGCTGATTGGTTAAACTGTCTGCCTGCCACTTTCAAGCTGACCAGTCAGATTTGCCCCTGCCGTTCCCGCCGTGACACTGCAGCTCAGGGCTTCCTTGGTGTGTGTTTAACTCGGTAGACTTGACTCAACAAACTAGCACCATGAAAAACCATCAGCGCTGTTTTTTCCAGCTTTTTCTTTTACTTTGAAAATTCCAGACAGTTCTGGCAAAAGCTCTTTCGAAGCGCTAATCTCTTTAGCAGCCGCTGTTGTTGTTTGCCACCTCAAGTAGCTTCCTCTTTGTGTTGCTTGCACTGTGGTTTTGTCAGAGCAGAGTCAGAGGTAGGGATAAACTTAACCCTAACTTTATGGAAAACAGGGCAGGGTGTGAAACCAGGACATGTCCTGGGAAAACAGGACGTTTGATCACCCTAGCCTGAAACTGTCACTTTTCAATCACAACGCCTTGATTGGCTGTGGAATTAGTCCAAAGTCCAGCTGAAAAACTCTCTCTCTCTCTCTCTCACTCTCTCTCAAACACTGGCAAGATGGACAGTTAGCAGGAAACCCAAACCAAAGAGTCCAGAAATGGACCAATGTCTCTGCAAACTCTCGTCCTTCTCCAACCCGTCTGTGTTGTGTTGTGTTGTGTTGTGTTGTGTTGATACGGGTCGGCTTGGCTCTGTGGGATTAGGTGCACTGGCGGATCGCCGTCCTGTCCTTGTGTTTGATGACGTGCCGTCTGATTTCAGGGGCGGAGGGGGCCGTGTTCAGCAAGTCGGTGGAGACGCCGCATGTCCGGGCCGAACCCTTCAAGGAGCTGAGGTGAGTCCATCTGTCTGCTGACACTGTCCTGCTGGGTGAGAAGGAAACCACACAAATAGATGGTGGCATGCAAGCCAAACATTTTTGCACCAGCATTCGGGGGATGAAAAAAAAAACCTTGCGTCTAAAAATGTTGTCTATGCTGATGGGATTGTAGGGACACTTGGTGGTTTTTGATGGTATCCCAGAAGGAATCCCAGAAAGTCGGCATGTGGTCATCATTCCTCTGAAAAATATTCCTCCAAGGACAATAAGGGTTCGCTTTTATTGCAAAAAAAAAGTTTTTAACAGCGGTAGCTTTGATTGTAATTTCGTTCCTGCTGCAAAATGTTCACATCAGTTAATCAGCAGCGGGTTGGTTGGTTGATTGGTTGGTTGAAATGTTATGCAAATGTAATGAGTCACTTTGAGAAGAGGATATTTACCAGAAGTAAAAAAAAAAAAAATGCATTGAGAGTTGTTGCGTAACTCTGGCGGCGTGATGTCACCCAGGAGAGGCGGCGTCGTAAAAACACTGCAGTCTGGTTGACATTCCAGGAGAAAAGTACACTCACTCAGATGCCTCAAGGACTGAAAGAAAATATATATAGTGTTTCCGTGTGTGTGTGTGTGTGTGTGTGTGTGTGTGTGTGTGGCCCAGTGTCTCCCCTGTGTAAATGTCTTGTTTATCATCTCACTGCTGCCGGCGCTGTCAGATGTGATGACAGTCAATCAGACGGTGGATCAGTCTAACAGGACGGAGGAGGATAGAGAGAGAAAGAAAGACAGAATGAGGAGGAGGAGGAGGAGGAGGAGGAGGAGGAGTGAGAGGACGGGTCAAGTTGGCCAGTGAGAGGAGCTCCGCCGCAGCCGCAGCCGCAGCCGCAGCCACGGCCTGCACTCAGGGCCCGGTGGGCGGGCTCACGTTGCAGTGATTGACAGCTCCATCAAAGCTCTACTGCTCTGGTGACACAGCAGAGGCAGTAGAAAAGAAAAAAAACATGAAACATCTGTTGGGTTTTCCAGAACCGAGGTCTCGTCCACGCCTGTCTGAAGGCGGGGTTTCACCTTGGACACGTCACAGGGCCACACAGAGACCCAAACCACCAAGAGTCGCAGTGAATCTCGGACTTGATCTCCTCAAGCAGCAGCAGCAGAAAGAAACTGTTTGAACTTCCTGTCCAGGATCTCCGACTCCCCCCGCAGTCCACAGACAGGCACAGCTGGCAGCAGCAGAGTGTGGATGAATGGTTGTTTTTTTGTTTTTTTAAATGCCTTCACACACCAGGCAGGACCAGGTCAAGCTGAGTGGATGGACTGATAGCAAACCACCACCTTCAGACAACATCACTACACAAGAAGATCAATCATCAACGCCCATCGACGTGATAAAAGTTCTCCGGGAAACTTTTTTTTCTCAGTCAGAGCGGGAACTCTCTCTCACTGGTGCAAATCAAATATGACGAAGATCAAAAGCACGAGAACAAAGAATAGAGGAGAACAAAAATCCACCAAAACTTTCCGGAGCCTCGACAAAGAGCTTGACTTTGTACCAACTTTTATTCTGAGCTAATCCTGCAGATTAAACCTCCTGTTTGGATCATTTTTGTGGTGGCCAATATTGTAATTGTTGCTGCATTTGTTTCCTTCTCAGTTCCTTTTTTTTTTTTTTTACTTCAGATCATTTTTTGATTCGTCAAACTTTCCTTTTTTTAACCATTCCACCGAAAGTCACCCAGATGTAAACAAACCCGTAATTAATGCTGATTGAAAACCTCCCTTCATGTCCACACTCGTTGTCACGCCTCCTCCGTTCACACAATCTGTTTATTTCATCAGAAGCTTAGAAAAGAAAGGAAGCAAAAAAAAAGAAAAATCCTCTGTGAAAACGTCGGCGGCGCATGAGAGCTTAGAGGAGATATTGGCCCCGAGGTGCTTCTGCACACTATTGATCTGAACTTGAAGAAAAGGAAGGCAGAAGAGAAGAGAGATGATGAAACTAAAGAGGGAATAAGAATCGGAGCAGGACGGAACAACAGAGTCAGGGAGAGAAACTGTCGGAGGGTGAGAGAGAGACAGAGAGAGAGAGAGAGAGAGAGAGAGAGAAGCTTCCTGTGGTCGGACGGCCAAGGACTCTGATTTCCGTTGCAATCATCTTCTCCCAGGACGGTGACACTACTCCAGTGGCAAGCAGTCGATTGGACGTGAAACATGGCGTAGCCCCGCCCACCACATGGCTAGTATCTTATCTGGCTCTAATCTCCGCCGAGCGCCCAGGTAGCAGCTACCAAGCTGGGATTCTGATCCTCTTCCTGTATCAAACCCATCACACGTCACACCGACTGAAGTGGGTTTTTATTTTTTATTTTGTTCCTTGCACCTTACGTCTGACAGAGAGGTGAAGGTATGACAGAGAAATCAGAGGGCAGAGCAACCATGACGACAACCAGCACACGTTGAACCAGATTCATGTGCATTTACCAGCAGGAGGAAGCAGGAAGTTGTTAGTTTCTTGCTTGGAAGCGTCACAGTGTGCAAAATCGTAAAAGCATATATTTTCCATCCATCCAGGGAGACTAGAGCCTCTCCCAGCTGTCTCATTGTGGGGCTGGGCCACTAACCTGGCAGAGGCTTCAGTGCCCTCGCTGAAAAACTGGAACATATCTGGTGCGTAAAAATGCCATCTATGCTAGTGGGATTTGGTGACACCTTGTGGTTTTTGATGTTATCCTAGGAGCAGTGGTCATGTTGTCATCGTTCCTTTAAGAAATACTTCTCTAAAGGCCGACTTGGGGTCATGATTTGTCCTGTGTCCTGTAGTCTATGTTGTTTTTTTGCCACTAGTGGGATCAATAAAGTTGTCTGAATCCGAATATGAATATGAATACTTTTTTGCAAAAAACAGTTTAAAAAGCTGTGGATTTAATTATAATATGTTTCTGCTGCAAAACGTAAGCTATTCAGCAGTGGCTTGCTTGCTTGCTTGCTTGAGATTTCTAAGGTCATGCAATAAAATTGCATACAAGTAGGTATTTATTGCATAAATCTAGCGGTGAAATGTCGTAAAACGCTAAAATCCTGTTGGAATTCCAGAAGAATACACACAAACACCACCAAGACTGAAAAAGACCGAAAGAAAATTTGTGGAAGTTATTTCTTTCTTGACAGCGTTACAGTTTCCAAATATATTCACAGAATAAAGCCATTTACTTTCCATCCATCCATCTGTCCTTCCATCCGTCCGTCTGTCCAGGCAACTGCAGCCTCTCCCAACTGTCTCTGGGCGGGGGTGGGGTCACTAACCTGGCAGAGGCATTGGTTCCCTTTGTGACATCACTATGGGTTATGTCATGGGACCAGTCTGACCTCTGAACAGCTGCCACTCTCTGGATATTCCCTCTGTTTTCTGTGACCATCCTGGAAAACCACAGGCGAAGGGGAATTTTGCACGATGCGTGACCTTTAACCCGGGACTCTCGCCGGCTCACTCTCTCTGTCTCAGCTTCTTTGTTCGCACTCAGACACTCTGGGATCTTCTTCAGTGAGGAGCCAAGAGGGAGAAGAAAACCTTCCCTGCGGCTCTCATCCCGCCATGTCAGGCACCTGAGCTCATTTCCGCCGCTATCTTAAGGTTTTGGCGATACGAAGGAGGACGTGAGAAAGTTATTAACCTCCGATCACCGTCGCAGATAGGAAACACTGCCGGGGAACAGAGGGAGGATGGGTGAGGAGGAAGATGGAGAGTAGGAGGATAAACAAGATGGAAAATCAGGTTGTGACCAGGGAAAACGGAAAGTTGTGGGGGAAATGGATAATTATGATTCAAGGAGCTTTTAATCATGTAAATAACTTCATTCAAAAATTACGTTTGTAACCAACAAACTTTAACAATGATATCTGACATCAGATTTTAAAAATCTCTTTAGTCCTTTCCACATCTAATATATGAAAAGAAGATTGTGGCAGTTGCATGTCCACCATCTATTCAAACATTCCCTCATTCCTGCAGTAACTCTGGATTTTTCTTCCAACCCAAATACAGTAAAATAAACGATGAAATATGAGTAGCCGGTTTTATTGGAGGCAGAGGAGGAGACGGGGTGGAAAATATTTTACATTTCAGCAGGTTTAAAGAGGAAATGAAAGAGAGAGGGGAGCCGCGTGATTGGCTGAGACCCAGCGGCAGGAGAGAAGTAGAAGATAAAGATCTGTCAGACAACAGTCTGATGAACAAAGAGCCTGACCAACAGTCTCATTAACAAACAATCTGATCAACAGTCTGACCAACAGTCTAATCAACAAACAGCATCACGGTCACATCTGACGTTGGATTCTCACGAGGCTGCTGCTGAAATGTAGAAAAAGTGTCATTTCGACCACGATGATCCTCTGTAGCTCTGGTGGCCAGCAAGGACTTCCCCTGCCGTTGATAACGTTGTGGTTGCTGTGGTTGTGGTTTGGCAGGCTGGAGTCTCCCACACGCTCCCTCCTGATGGAGGCTCCTAAAGGGATCCAGATTCTGGCCGAGGCCGGAGACATCCAGGCCATCTGCAGGAACGAGCTGCGACTGGAGTCCAAGGATGGAGAGGTGAGTCGCCCGACAGACCAACCAATCACAGCTGCTTATTATTATGTTATACTCATGATAGCCCCACACTGTTTGTTTAAACACAGAGTCCAAGATGTCAGTAAAACATTGTATTAAGTCTGCTGTTGTCAGCCTCCTGCTAAAACCTAAACTCATCCCAAGAATCTGTTTTTTGGTTTTTGTTTGGTTTTTTTTTTTGTCTTACTGCTACTATACTGCTGTCAACGTGTTAATGAACCGCTTACAGATACTGGTCCGTTCCAGTCTAGTTCGGCCCGGTTCAGTCCAGTCCATTCCATTATAGTCTGATCCAGTCCTGTCCAGTCCAGTCTGGCCCATTCTGGTCCAATCCACTCCACTCCAGTCTGGTTCTTCGAACTCTGCTTCAAATCCAAATCCTCCTCAGCTCCTGGTTCCCCCGTCCAGGAAGTGAGCTAATTAACTTCCTGCTCACAGTGCAAAGTCAAAGTCACGTCTGCTCTGTCAGGGCTTGGTCTAAATCCCGTCACGCCGCTGCCGTCTGGCTCCAGACAATAGCCGCCTCCCTTTACGCCAGCGAGCGTTGGGCTGGCTGGCTGGCTGGCTGATGCCCCCCCCCAAACCCTCTTCTCCTCGTCCTCATCTGCCGCCGCCTCAGAGAGAAAGAGCTTTAAATCTCCGGCCCCTCCCCATCCCGTTTCTCCTCCCCCCGTCCTCCTTCTGTCTCCCACCCTCCTTATCTGACTTCCTCCTCAGTCATCCCGCCCTCGTCCTCGCCCCGCTTCTCCTTCCCGACCATCCGCCTGATTCGTTACAGCCATCAGGCCTCGCCTTCATCACGGCCAGCCGCGCTGATAAAAGGATTTCCCACCTCAGGTTGCTCCAGTCGTGTCGTGTCAGATCTGCCCGAATCAGACGAGGAGGATTAGGGGCGAAGGAAAGTGTTTCAAAAGTTTCCCACACAGAAACACACATACACACACACTGACACACACTGGTACAGTGGCAGTGTCTGCTGATACCAGACGGATGGAGGGGAAGGTGCCCTTGGATTCACTTCTATCCAATCACAAGAGAGAACAGCACCAAGCGGAGGCCACGCCCATTCTGCCTTATCCGCTGCTGAGTAGATTTTTCAGTGTTGGATGAACTCAGCACAAGATACGTATATACATATATATATAGATATATAGACATATATATACACACACATATATATGTATGTGTGTGTGTCTATATATACATGTATACATATATATATATATATACATATAGATATATATAGACACATATATATCTATATGTCTATATCTATATTTATATATACATATATATATACATATATATACATTCATTCATTCATTCATTCATCTTCTATACCCGCTTATTCCAATTCAGGGTCACGGGGGTCTGCTGGAGCCTATCCCAGCTGTCTTAGGGTGAAGGCAGGGTGACACCCTGGACAAGTCGCCAGTTCATCGCAGGGCCACATAGAGACAGACAACCATTCATACTCACATGCACACCTATGGACAATTTAGAATATTCAATTGACCTCACATGCATGTTTTTGGAGTGTGGGAGGAAGCCGGAGAACCCGGAGAGAACCCACGCAGACACGGGGAGAACATGCAAGCTCCACACAGAAAGGTCCTAGGCCCGGGCCCCGGAATCGAACCCACGACCTTCTTGCTGTGAGGCGGCAGCGCTAACCACTGCGCCACCGTGTCGCCCTATATATATATACATATATATATATATATATATTCAGTCAAAACTAAAAATTGAAAGTTGAAATTTCGATTACATCTGAGAACTTTACACTTTGCTAGGCAGCCCACACACACACACACACACACACACACACACACATCTCCTCCCTCTCAGCCAGAGGTTTGTGATTTCCCAGGGACTCCACTGAGACTGTTTTCAAAGTGTTCCGGGTCATTTGGTGGCACTTCCTCCCTGAGGCGCCCTCTAATGGTTCCTTTACCTTTTGATGGCCCGAGGGCTCCCCCCCCCCGTCCCTCCCGTCCCTCCCGTCCCGTCCCTCCCCGTCCCTCCCCGTCCCTCCCCTAACCAGAGTGGCCGACCGGAGACAGCAGGTGGCGAGCAGAGGCGATGTGTTTTGTGGCTTCTGTTCTCGTTGTTTCCTTGAGAGGAGGGCGATGAGCGGCGGGGGGATCAAACAGAGCTACGCGCAGACCGAACGCTGCTGGGATGTTGTGCCGCTGGAGGGTCTCGCTTCATTAACGAGATCCATTGATGGTTTCAAATGGTTCCCAGATGCAATTCTTCCCCTTCCTGCCTCTGTTCCGGAGGATTAGGATCAATCCAATCAGAGTCTCATCACCAGTGGAAGAGGCCGCCCTGTGATTCTCTGGCAACACAGTACCAAGACTTCAGTTTTCCTGCGTTATTCCTCCTAGGACTCTTAAAGGGGCCGGATACACAGACTTTCCGCCACTAGATGTCGGGGTTTTTGCACTGAAACAAACCGGCTCCCTGCAGGTTCAGAAACTCTGCTGAGCAAAATCTGGACTGAAGAGATAAAACTGGACCGTCAGTGGACACTGGGAGGATCAGGGGGCATACTGGGGTTTTTTTGTATGTATGGTAGTGAAAGAGCTCCTGTTTACTTACCCTGGCTTGGAAAGAAGCTGTGAGGTAGTTGGAGTCGTTTGCTGGAAGTCTGGGAGAGAAACCGCAACAAAAAGAATTGATCCAATACCGATACTCACCTTGGTATTGACACTATGATATTTAGATCAATACGCGCAACCCTTGGTGGACAGTGTCAGTCCAGAATATCACCCGTAGATGATGAAGCTTTTTTTTGTTTGTTTTTTGTTGTTTTGTTTTTTTTGGGGAGCAAGAGGGGTGAGGGGGGCTCTTAGTTGAGGCTCCACTTTCACAGGCCTGTCTGCGGTTAAATCCTGAGCTCAACACATATCGCATCGTTTTCCATTGAACCAAATGTTTCTAATCCTTTCAAAAAGCAGATGAAGGGCAGGCGCTTGGTGCGGAAAAGTGGAAGATTAACGCTTCGTCTGACATCCAACTAGATGACTAGCTGGTGTGTTTTTTTCTTCAGAACTGACAGCGAGCCAATCAAGCACAGGACGACACTGGCAGTGTTTCTGCTGTTTCCTGCTTGCCCCACTGACAAAAACCCAGCCTCTGTTTTGTTTTTTTTGTTTTTTTTTGTTTTTTTCGTCAAGATGCTGCAAGAATTCTTGTGCCAGAATTCAGAGCAGAAATTTCAGGGATCCACAGTTCGACAGTTCGTGGATGTTCAAATCAACAAGAAACTTTATGGAACTTGTAGACGGGCGGCCCCTGACTTCTGACCTCTCCGGCCCTGACTTCTGACCTCTCTCCTACCCCCCCCCTATCCCCGTCCCCGACCCCGCCCCTCGTCCCTTACAGATCTCGCTGGACGCTCGCAGGATTCGCCTGATGCGGCTGCCCGAAGGGAAGGCCTCCAGCAGCTCCTCGTCCTCCGGGACCCGCCAGACCGTCTACGAGGTTTGCGTTTGCGCCAACGGTCGGCTGTTCCTGTCGCAAGCCGGCACTGGCTCCACCTGCCAGATCAGCAACAACGTCTGCCTCTAGGGGCGCTGTGCACACATACGGACGAGACGATGCTGTGGACGCCCCTCCCACTCGCCCCGACCCAAACACCTCCACCCCGACCCCCCCGCCCTGAAGGACAGCGAAGACAGATGGACAGATGGAAGCAGCTTATCTAGCGATACTGTCACTCTGCCAGAAACTTTGGGATTGAAGCTGCTGACATTTCAATGCTTACTCAAAAACAAAAACAAAACAAAACAAAACGAAAAGTATTTTCTCCCTTAATTTTATATGTCTCAGAGTGTAAAGTCTTTGGAGGAACAGCAAAGCATCATGGGATTAGGTGCCAAACCGTTTATCACACTGCAGGTCTGTACAACGTTTTTTTGTTTGTTTGTTTCTGGTGTAAATGAGAAAAAGTGACGACCTTGTAGGTGAAATATCTGCATCCACACAGGAGTGTCCCGCAAACAGCCAGTCAGGACCAGAATCACTGGGGTGACCACCCACGGCACCAGTCCCCTGGTCCCGCCTCCTCTGGCACATAGGGTTACAGCTAGCATAGTTCTCTGAAGTGTCGGCAGGAAGATCATTAACGCAAGCAGTATTTGAAAGAAAAACAGCAGAAAAAAATTTGTTGAATTGCTATTTTTTTAAGATTATCATTAATATTATTATTATTATTATTACATATTTGAGTCATTCAGATTAGCCAGTGTTCTTATTTTGTTTGTGGAGTTTATCAGCTTGGTTGTGAAGAGTTTTTATTACTTTTATTTAGTTTGTTTTTAACTTTTTGGGTTTTCAAGAAATTAACTATATTAACTATATTAATTAACTATAAGTTTCACTTTTTATTCTTTTGGTTCAACTCTGAAAGTCCCACCAGATTTACTTCCTGACACTAGCAGCCAGAACAAAGTGATCTCAGTGATTTCTGTTTTTTTGCCAAATTATCCTTTTTAAATCTGTCACTTTTACTTCCCACCCTATTGTCCCAATTTTGGAAACTTTTTCCACATTCGTTTCCGATGTGACCAGCAGAAACAGTTTCCTTCCACATCAGCGCCCCCAAAATCTATGATTTTTCCAATCGAACGCCTGCTGTGAGTGTTTGATCTTTGGGTTTTTGCGGTGGAAACCAAGAAACAGTAGAATTTCCTGTTCCATGTGGGCTGGGTGCAGGTCGGCAGTGTTCACCTTACATGTTTCTTGCACTGAGTCATTTAAAAAAAACAAAAAAAACAAACGGGATGAGCCACCGTGAGCCGCTCTGCTGGAGGAGGGGAACTGTGCCTGTGCCTTACGTCGATGCACTTGCGGCTAGAAGAAGCACATCACACAGACTTTCTTTGGCATCCAAAAAAAAAGATCCTCTGGTTCCTTCCTCCCGTCTCCTCACTGGTGTTTTTCCCCTTCAGCTTGAATGCAAAGACCTTCAGCCACATCAGACTGCAGCTCCGCCCACCCTGCCGTGCACACCCACCCGGGTCTGCAAAAGGATGCTTTCGTTTATCTGAAATGTTCAGTTCAAGCGTTTTTTGCTAATGTCTGCTCTTGCGACGGTGAAACCGCGGTTCCATCCGACTTCTCCGACCGCCAGTTGTCATTATCACTCTGCAACTTGATGCCGCACCAGATTTTCGTGACCTTAAACCTTCATTACCCTTTTTTATTCTTAATGGGTCTAAAATCTGGAGACTTGGTTCACAAAAGTCCACATGTGTTTGTTCAAAGTTATTTCAGGTTAAGCTGAAACTGCTTTTCTTGTGATAGCTTCGACTTGCTGTCATTTTTTGTTTTGTTTTGTTTTTTTGTTTCGTAACTCCAATTGCAACATCTGCTAGCAAAAGTGAAAGCTAATGACCCCTAATTATCTAAACCAATTGAGGAAAATCGTGTCTATAGCCTTGAGAAGGGAGGCCTTAAAGTGATAGTTTGAATATCCAGGTTTTTAATGACAGTCAAATGCTAACGCTGGGGTTTTCGTCTGCAGAATTACATGCTAATCCTAATGTTCCCATATATACTGAATATATACTGACCACTAAACAAACATCTTTGGCAGAAAGAGGTCTGTTTGATGTTCCAGGCTCCTGATTTTGACCCTTTAAGATGTAGAAAGTTCTTTTGTATTTTTCCCAGCGATAAAAACATGGCGTTTAGCTAATTTCCTGTCTCCTAAGTCTTGCATTCTCTTCCACAGTCAGGTGTTTTCTTTCCCACCTTGTCTGTCAGTGAACCTTGAAGGACCTTTACAGCCAGATCAACCAACTCAACATCATGTGTTTGCTTTTTGTCCCACACGGCAAAACATGTGTTTTTTTGTCTTTTTCTTTATAAGGTTGTAAATAGCGTACGGACACGCGCCAACGTGGAAACCCTTTTGTAATGGAAACCTGTTTCTGTTTTCTTTTTTTTTCCCTCGAAGGGCAAAATAGAAAAATTGTAAAATGATAATTCAAAGCTAGCATGAAAAGATGGAGTGAAAGACGTCCTCGTCTCTCTAGCTGATGTCACGACCGGAGGTCTTTGCACTCACTGCAAGTGTGTGTGAGTGTGTGTGCGTCTGTGTGTGTGTGTGTGTGTGTGTGTATGTGTATGTGCGTGCGTCCGTGTGTGTGTGGGTGTGTGTGTGTGTGTGTGGGTGTTTGTGTGTGTGTCAGGTCATCTGCTTGACAGGACGCTGCAAGTCCGAATGTGTAGCAACAGGAAGCAGGAAGCTTCATCAGATCCATGCAGGACGAAGATTAGCAGCAGATGAACATGTTATTTATTATATCAGGACATCAGTCGTAGTACGAAATCCCCCAGAGGAGGCACTGCGTTAAAATTAAGTCCAAAAAATTGGCTGATTGACTGATGATGGATCTGTGATATCCTCTGGCTACACACTTGGAATTTGCATCTGTTTGGAAGATTTCCATTCATTTTAATTAATTAATTATTGTTATTATTATTTTGTGTTGGGGTGGGTTTTTGCTCATTGTTCAGATTGAAACTGCCATTCATGGAGTTGTTTTCAAAGATGCCAAAATAAAAAGCATTTGCTCAAAATGGCTGGCTGACGTCACTGAAGGTTCCATGAAACTCCTCACAGACTTTAACAGTTGGGATTAACCTGATGGATGTGTTTTAAAGTTGTTGTTGTTGTTGTTGTTGTTGTTGTTGTTGTTGTCAAGATCCAAATGCTGTGGCAAACACGTCAGATCTTAGATTGGCCGCTGATGAGAACGTCACATGACCAAATGATATGGACGTCCAGTCTTCCCTGACGGACGTCCATGTCGTCCTCATGGTGTGAGATGAAAGAAAACAGTTCTCAGTGATTATTTTAAAGTTTAAATCTTTTGATCGTCAAACTCTTCACCATCAACCAAGAGCAGGAAACAGCATTACATGAAAAATTGAAAAAAATTAATGAATAAATAAGGGCGACACGGTGGCGCAGTGGTTAGCGCTGCCGCCTCACAGCAAGAAGGTCGTGGGTTCGATTCCGGGGCCCGGACCTGGGACCTTTCTGTGTGGAGTTTGCATGTTCTCCCCGTGTCTGCGTGGGTTCTCTCCGGGTTCTCCGGCTTCCTCCCACAGTCCAAAAACATGCATGTGAGGTCAATTGAACATTCTAAATTGTCCGTAGGTGTGCATGTGAGTGTGAATGGTTGTCTGTTTCTATGTGGCCCTGAGATGAACTGGCGACTTGTCCAGGGTGTCGCCCTGCCTTCGCCCTAAGACAGCTGGGATAGGCTCCAGCAGACCCCCGTGACCCTGAATTGGAATAAGCGGGTATAGAAGATGAATGAATGATGAATGAATGAACAAATCCTTATCCAAAGTTGAGGCCCCCGACCTCAAGCCACCAGGACACCACCGAAGAAGAAGAAGAAGAAGAAGAAGAAGAAGAAGAAACATACAAGAGGGTCACTGGAGATTTTTTTTTGTCCTGACCCAAATTTGTAGATGTTCTACTGTAGGGAAGTGACAGAAAGTCTCCTTCTTATCTTGACAGAAAGAATCCAAGGATAAGAGTCGAGACAATTTGCTGCGTCGTCTTTGCCCCTCATTCAATACGCAGACGACACTCTGGTGTTCATGTCACATTTTTCTGCTTAGACATTTTGAGGTCTTTTGAGTTCATTGGACTTCGGCTCTGGTCGACGATTGTTGTGCCCAGTCAAGTCCAGTTTGTTTGTCTAGTTCTTCTTTGCAGCTCTGCTGACTGTCGCTGGAGCGCACCCTGGTGGTTGTTACTGCAGCAGAGATATTAATTAACCTGATTTCGGGGGTGTCGAATGATCATCCCTCATTAATTTCTCAAAATAAAATGAATTTGTTCTTGTTGTTGCCGCCATTTAATAAGAAACAGAATCGGAAGCAGACGGAGCAGAACTGCAAGACTAGAATCAGCTCATTTACACCTGCTGGTGTAAAAAACAAAAAAACAAAGAAGAACTAAGTGCGTAAAGCAAACAGCTTTCTCTAAATTCAAATTTAATTGAAAACTTCTTCTTTTTTTTTCTTTGTGTGTCCAAAGTCTTGAGCTGCATGTTGGACCTGCAGGCTGCAGCTTCTTCTTCAGCTAAAAGAATCTTTTAGAGTCAGGGTTTTTTTTCCCACACTGTCCTCTGCTTTGCTAACCTCTTGCCGACTCCAGTGACATACTGCCTATAGTCAGCATCAATGAGAAGTGTGAAGATATCAGACAGACTGATGCAGGACTCGGATGTTGATCCTTTTCGTCCTGGACTCAAGTGAAGCAGCTTTGCCTGATGAAGCATCCAAACTCTCATTGGTCATTTCCCCCCCTTGAGAGTCCCTGGTTCAGCGACGCTTCTCACATCAAAGTTTTAAAACCGTTGAAGATGAAAACTTGATGAGCCAGGACTCAGAACTCAACTGATTCATCCGTTCAGTTCCAGCTGCGATCACGGCAGCTTCAAATAAACTGCAGCTAAAAAGGGAGAGAAAAAATTAAACAGACTCGCTTTTAGTTGGACTGGAAACCTTCTGGGAAACATCCAGAGTTTTTTCCTTCCTCAAGCTTCCAGAATCCCGACTGAATCCAAGGCTCTGATATAAACATCCGTCTTATTTTGCCCTTAACGTCTGAAGCGGCTCATTTGCATTTCATTTGGACACCGCCTGCCGCTCAGATTGGCTCGCAGCGAGACTCCCTGCTGACGGCTGCCAGATCACAGAGTCAAGGCTGGGACAACACAAACAAAACAGAACAACACCAATGCAACACAACAAAACACTCCTGCAATCCAAACCTTGAAACACTTCCTGGATCGATCGTGACTGAAACTGGTGTCAGACGAGTCTCAGAAGGCGAGTCGAGTGAGTCGGGGGGGTCAGTGACTCAATGACCTGCTGGCCATCGACTGACTCGCAACTCCAAGTCTCGACCTGGAGGCTCATCAGCGGCTTCGACCGCCTTGATTTCAGGATCAATTTATACCGTCTGTTCAAATGGGGCCACGCACATCCACAGCATGTGACCAGGCGCCCCCTTCTGGAGAGCAGCGTCAGCACAAGTTTTTTTTTTTTTTTTTTTTTGTTTTTTTAATTCATTGTTGCAAAGTCGCTCCGTATTAATCAACTGAACTCAGTTGAATTTTGATTTTTCAGTTTCTTCAGTCTCCCGCCATGAAAACACACCAAGCTTTCTCTTCCTTTCTCTCTATCTCTTTATCTCTCTCTCTCACACACACACACACACACACACACACTGTGTGACTGTGTTGCCTTTTGTCAGTCTGCAATTAGCTGCTTCTGTGTTTGTCAAAGAGGCCACCACCCACCCGCCATGACGGACGCCCACAACGGCAAACAAAACAACTGCGGCCGTAAATCATCTCATCCGACGCCTGTTGATTAGCAATGCGCTCGCAACCATGTTCGTCTTAATGCGATGGCGTGTTGTTGTTTTTTTAATATTTGCAGAAACACGTGCAGCCTCCAAAAAATCCATCACGGTGCACAAACAAGGCTGATGTGAGATAAATAAAGTCGACCTAATGATGTAACACTGGCTCCTCCTCTGATGTGGGCAGCAGCCACAGCCACACGGTCACACACTGGGCAGCTGATTGTCAACACAACAACAACTGGACTCATTATATCAGCGATGGAAAGACGAGGGAGGGCTCGACTGAAAGCACCCGATGATCTCCTGCCCAGTGGAAAGTAAAGATTTCATGGTCTTGATTTCAAGTCTTGAGGCGGACTTCCACCGTGCACGCGGAGACTTCGCAGACAATTGTGCGACGTAGCAGGATGCAGAAGAGTCATTTAAATACTTCAACGCCACCTCTGCAGCTGCTCAGCGACTCGTGACTCTCTGTTGACGGAGGAGCCGGGAGGAGGCGGCAGGTGTCAAACACAGGGAGGCCCATTAGCCATGCATTAAACCTGGCCATGGCTCGCCTGCTCACCGCCGACACCAGGCAGAGGGATCGTAGTGCCAGGAGAGAGAAGAGAAGGTCATCAGCGACACACAACAGCAACAACGATGCTCATTATTATTCATTGAAACTGGCGTGTAAACAGAGGAAGGAGCGGCTGCTGCTGCCAGGAGCTAATGAAGAGCCTGCAGGGGGCGGAGCCAGAGTGATGTTCCTGCAGGTGGCGACGCTAACCGCCAGCGCCACATCACAGACAAAAAGGAGCGTGTGAGGAGGAAGAGGGAAGATTTACACCTGAGTCTGAGTCTGGGCCCAGTTTTCAGTTTGTTGTGCCGTTTATCTTCATCTTTTAGCAGGTCTAATGCTTTACGCCACACTGGCGAACCGTCGCTGCTGTTACACAATCTGTGGGGGAATAAAAAAGACAATGAGAATTCCTGAGCGCTGCTCCGGCTGAGAGGTGGATGAAAGGCTCTGTTGTTTGCCAGAAGCACAAATGCCAAGGTATCTTTTCTCCAGAAAAAATGTTCAACGTTTCATAACCGCCTCAACAGACACAGGCGACATGCAGCAGGACTACAAGAATCCTGTGGTGACAGTGTTGAGCACTAAAAACAACTAAATACCTTACCAAACAAAAGACAATGATAAAAGTGACAGTAAAAATCTCCAACTCATTGTGTGTGACTCCAAGTTTGCAGTGCGGAGTGCAGTGTGGAAGGGTCATTCACATTTTAAGACATAACCCCTTTCCCCCATACACATTCCCCCACCCCACCCTTCATTAGCGCCGTGGACACATTGATTAGAAAAATCCAATCATGTTGGGAAAATGGCCCATTATCAAATTTTCAATGACGGACGACTCACCAGCAGCCTGCAAAACATTCCGTCCGTCAGCACATAAACTCCGGGCGTATCGGCAGGAATCTGATTAGCATCCGTTTTGTTTCCACAGAGGCCCAAGTGGTGTCACGTCAGGTGCACCACTCGGTACGAAACCAGTTAGCAGTCCTGCAAGAGCTCACAACTCCTCTGTGTGCCAAAGTAGTTCATTTTTTAAATATATCTTCTTCTTCTTTACCTTTCTTGTTATTGGGACTCACTAGAGAGAAGAGATTTTCAGCCCCTTGGAGGCTCTTCTGGGTTCTGAGCTCATTAGTGAAGCCACAGTTGTGGGGAGAAGAAGGAGTCTCAGCAGAGCTGCTCCTTCGTGTCGGTGCAAACATCTGAGCGAAGGGACGTGTGTGGAGTTAGAACGGGGCCAAAAGTCCCGCGAGCGCAAATTGCGCTCACAAGCTTTAATGTAACCTGTGGTTCTGCTCCCTTGCGTAATTTTTTAAACCTTGAGAGGAGAGAAATAGGCTTGAGCAGAAAACAATCACCTGCTCACGCGAGAACAAATTCTATGGGTTCTTTTCACGCGACAGCAGTTTACCCCCATCAACATGGCCAACACAGGGCCACAGTGGCCAACAGTGATGGTATCACTGTGCACAGTGGAACTCCTCAGGCTGCCGGCAACTTATTCCAGGTTTGTTGTCATACAGGTTTGTTTATATCCATAAATATGTTCATCTTCCTGCCATCTGCGGAGAGAAAAACGCAGAGCTTTTAATGCGTGAGACGAAACCTGAGAATTTGGTCTGAGCTTTTTGTACATCTGAACGTGAACGTGGAAAACGGACAAACGACGGGTTTTTGTGTGCACGTACCTTTTGCACATGAGGCCCCTGGTCTAAAGGTCTCACCAACTTGACTCACACTGCTCGACACTGCCAACAGCAGTTCTTTTTTAATGATCCTGCACTATTTGTTTTTTTGTATTTGTGATTTTATGTGATTGTAAAACAGAAAATTGCACAAAACGACTCCACCTGTTTCCATCAGTGTATCTGACAAAACAAATGAGCCTTTTAACAGCTTTGATTTTTCAGCGTCGGTCGCCGTGAACGACTGGCGGCTGGAAAGTGGAAAAGAAAAAAAAAACGCAAGCATTTTTCATTGTCGCATCATATTGATGACACTTGCTAGAGGTCAATTTAAACCTGTCTGACTTTGTTCGACAGCAGCGAGGAAAGAAAAGAAAACAAAGTGATGGAAGCCTTGGCTGCATTCTCCAGATCTCCAGTCCCGCCAGTTTTCCCCAGTTCTCCCAGTCAGTCAAGACAAACCTGGCAACCTGAACCCCAAGGAGGGAGGAAGCCAAGCTCTGTAGATGGTTTTAAGCTTTAAATGAGCTTGTTAACAATCTTCACAGGTGAAATGTGGCCTTCAGAGACAGAGAGAGAGAGAGAAACACAAGTTCCGAGCAGATTCTGAACCAAACAATGTGAGATTTGACTGTTTTATTGTCATCGTGGGCCAAAATGTAGCTGCCAAATGCCCAGAACCCGACAGTCAGACATCCTGAGAACAGCGTGTTTAGCCCTCTGTTTACAACCTATTGACAAACCAACCGACCCTCCACACGTTTGGAAGGAGACAAAAACCAGCCAGGTGTCACAGGGCGGAGCCAACTCCTACCTGGGGGTGTGGTCACTAACCTGACAAAGATATCTTTGCCCTTTGTGATGTCACAGTGAACTGGATTCCAGAACTTTGTGTTTTTACAAGGAGGTTTCGCCCGGGTTAGTTGGTCTTTAAGGCCCCGATCAGATGTTGCCGTTTTTTATCGTTGTAATTCTGTGGTCTCTCCTCAACCTGTGTGTGCGTGAGTCCGCCTGACCTCGCTGTTGTCAGACATAATCTCAGGCTGCAAAGGTGTGAAGTGAGGAGGAGGAAGTGAAGGAAGAGGAGGATAAGGAGGAGGAGGAAGAAGAGGGTGAGAAGAAAGAGGAAGAGGAGGTGAAACAGTGGGCAACGCACCTAAAGGGTGGTGACAGACGGGAGGGAGAAAGAAGGATGAGGGTGAGATGGAGGGTAAGAAGAGAGAGAGAAGGTGTTTAGCGAGAGAGTGACAAACAGGATGAACGAGAGAGAGAGAGAGGGAGAGACCGGCTGCAGACGGCTGATTGGTCGGCTGGCCAGGAGGCGCTTGTGTTGATTTGAAGCAGTGGGGAAAAAAACATTGAAACACAAACTGAAAAAACAACAAGTTGGATGTGAAAAGCAGTCACTTGTCACGTGTTGCTGCGCCACCTGGCTGCCGTCAGTGTCACGAGTTCAGACGTTCAGTCACGGAGCCTCGACGTGGGATCCAGAGTTGAGCCGCGGTTTCCCGGGACAAACTGCGGCCGGGCCGACAGCTGATGGATGGAGACTCTGACTTTGAACAGACTGCTTGTGACGCCTGTCGACGGGCCGTTCGAGGACTAATGCTCCCGCCGATCGATACTAAACACATCCAACATTCCGACAATCGCATCAGCAAGACCAGGGCTAATCAGCAGGAAGGACATGCAACTTTCTTTTTTCTTTTTGGTGGGGGGGGTGAGGGGGAGGCGTCTTCAAGCGAGGTCATGTCAGCTGGATTTGGGGTTTTTGAAAAACATTTACAAATTAGAACAGCAACAAATCTGCAAAGGCCGCGAAAGACCTTGAAAACGAAACAGAAACTGCCAAAAGGAATCGGCCTCCCCCTGGTGGGGGCTCATGGTATAGCACATAAACCCATTGGCCTGGCATCGTGTCACATGAATAAAAGATCAGTACAAGTACATACAAAGTACATTTAGCGCACAAAGGACATTAGATAATATCCTCCCATAAACTTTTATGGAAGGAATTAAGATGTAAAATTTGTTACAGACAGCTGATTGGCTGGACAAGTCAGGAGGCAGGAACATGATTTATTGCTTGTAAAAAGGTGCTTTGAGTATCGCTTTGCATAAATTATTTAAAATTTTTGGCAATGAAAAATAAGCTGCACAAAATTTGTTGCATTGTTTGATTGTTTGTTTATTTGTTTTTGCCAACCAAACTGACTGTCCTGCAGACTCTCTCACTGTAGCGCTCGCTGACTCCTCTCGGACCCTTTGAGAACAACACGCATTCAGTCACAGTGAGGCGTCGAATGAATGGCGGCGTTGTCCGAGTCGCCCGGAGCCGCCGACCACGCTGCCCGAGCGCCGCGGAAACATAGCTGGACAAGCAAGATGAAGGATCAGAGGGAAGATCCTGGCAGAGCCAGCAGCGCTCTTCTGCTTTTCTGGCTGCTGCACTTCACCTCAGACACCTCAGGTACCACACCGTTTGTTTGTTTGTTTGTTTGTTTGTTTGTTCGTTTGTTCGTTTGTTTGTTTGTTTGTTTGAGACTGACTAATTGCACTGTTTTGCACAACAACAGTCAGATGTTTGTCTTGCATGTTGCACCGTTGCACCGAGAAGATAGATTACATTTGTGCAGCTTTCATGCTGTTGGTTAGTTTAAATTTAATCAAAGAATCAAACAGGCCAATCAGCGTGGTGTGCCAGAGTTTCCATGTCCTTGAAAGATTTTTTCTTTTGACCAGAAAAGAAAAACAGGGGTAATAATAATCAATAGCTGATTTGTTTGGTTTTATGTTCAGTCAGCATCAATGTAGACAAAGGACTTTCAAAATAAAACAAACAAAGTCTAATAATTACAATCCATGCAACATCACAAGACAAAGATAAACTTGTCTGGTGTGTGAAAGGCGGTGTGTGTGTGTGTGTGTGTGTGTGTGTGTGTGTGTGTGTGTGTGTGTGTGTGTGTGTGTGTGTGTGTGTGTGTGTGTGTGTGTGTGTGTGTGTGTGTGTGTGTGTGTGTGTGCGCGTGTTGCCGGGGGAAGCGCACCACAGCCGTGTGCTTTGTCACGCAGCGATGCTTCATGATGTTGGTGTGTTTCCAGCGCCGTCTCGTCACCGGCCGTCTGAGCCGCTCTGTTCCAGCCTCGTCTGGATTCTTCCCAGGGTCCCGTTCATGAAGTGGTGGCAAAGACGCCAGTGTTGTCGACTCGTCCTGGCCGCAGTAACACGCCAACGCCAGGCGAACTGGCTGCACGTTCCCTCTGTCACTGCAGCCTTGCAACACCCACCATAGATCATGAATTCCATCAAAGCGATGAGTGTCACAAATTCATTTTAGCTGCATAGTAAGTCAGTTACGACCAGTACATTACATCCATTCAGAAAACACGTTTTCTGAATCTCTATCCTACTGTTGAAGAAAGAAAGAAAAATATTTGAGTCAGTGACTCCCCACTGCTGCTGACTATTTCTAAAGAAAGAAAGAACATGTTTTCTTTCTGGCAGTTGTGCGTCTGACGAACTCATCAGCCATGGCGTCAAGGTTTCAGCTCCTTGTAATGTGTTTGTGACAAAACCACAATTTTTACCTGTGATTTAGTCTTCTCTGTCTCATCAACGCGAGTAGAGAAGTTTTAAGTTTTGAGCAGACCTCTCTGATGTGCGTTGATGATCATCGCAGTTCTTGCTTCTGTCAGTTGCTTTTGCTTGGTGGCAGAGAGTACAGTTACTACATTAACTCCAGCATTAGCGTACCTTGTGATGCTAGAAGCAGCTCGATGAGAGTTTGACTTCTCGCGGCGTCGAAATCTTTGCATAGCTTTACCTGGACTGCAAAAGTCATCTTTTGCAAAAGCCTTGTAAGAATCTATGTTATGTCCTGTACATTCTGTCAGTAGCGGATAGTGACGTCAAAAGCTGTTCATTTGAAAAAACCCAATCAGTTAACTCAAAGATTTGTTCAAAAGATTTGTTCACCGAATTGTTCAGTGCATCCTCACACGCACAAAGCTGTATAATTTTAATGATGCCATTCAAATAGACGCAGTTCATTTGAAAGACACTGACTTCTTTTTGAATTTTAAAAAAGAAGTCAGTTTGGCTGGAGGATACCAGTCAGTATGTCTCAATAGGGGAGCTAAGAAAAATGTGATGTCCTGCAAAATGAAAACTGCTGTATGGTCGATGCAAAACTAAAAAATAACAATAAAAAATCTCTTCCAGAAAAAAGCCACTAACCATAATAAAAAAGTGCATTAAGCACGTTTTTCCCAATTAGCCGCAGGAGGGCAGCACAGGGCAAAAACTATGTGGAAATTTACCGTTTCATTGTTATTATTGGCCAAAATATAGATATTAAATGTCCAGAATCCATTTGTTTCCTATTTGGAAAGGAAACAAAATAACAGTCAGCTGATTTACCCTTGCATAGTGGTGGCTAGCAAACATTTACCAGGTGTGTGTCTCCTGTAGGGGGTGTCCTGGCGGTGAACATGACCATCCCCAACACGCTGATCAGAGCAGCAGTGGGTGGGGAAGCTCTGCTCTCCGTTCACTACAGCAGCTTCAGCCCCGACCTGCCAGTCATCAAGTGGCAGCTGCGAAGAGAGAAGTCCGTCACTGTGATTCAGTCCATCGGAACCGACATCATCGGGACTCTGAGGCCCGAGTACCGAGACCGGATCCTGGTGTTTGAAAATGGCACCCTGCTCCTCCACAACCTGAGGCTCTCCGATGACGGCACGTACGATGTGGAGATCTCCATCACGGACGACACCTTCACAGGAGAGGGCAGCATCGCGCTGAGCGTGGACGGTAAGGGGCAGTGATCCGTGTCTTTGGGACCAATAGACCCAACATTCGGACCCACTGTTCTGGTCCTGCATTTTAGGACCCCGGTCATTTTTTTGTGACAGTGCCACCTGCCGGATAACTGTAAAGCTCCCACTACATCAGCAGCCCACTCAAATACCACTTTTTGTCGAACAAGATACTCTTTGAACTCTTCATAATAAATTGTAATTTGGTTACAGTTGTGGTTAAACTTAAGGTTGGGTCTAGTTTTAGGGGATAGGGTTCGGGTTGGGGTTAGGGCTAGGGTCAGAGTTTGGCTTGATGTTAAGGTTAAGTTTAGCGTTAAGGTTGGGGTTTGGGAGGTGGCACTGTTGCAACAAGAAAAACGAGGCGTCGAGAAATGTGGGACCAGAACAGCTTATCTAAATCTGCAGTCTCCAGGTCTGCAGACACATGCTTCTCGTATAGGAGGAGCCACTTTTAATCCCATCTTTTCCATGATAAAAATCAGAGGTTTGGGGACTGCCAGACTTCATCATCTGAGGTCATTCTGTAAACTCTGACTTCAAACTTTCCCTCTTATCTTTAACTTTGTCATATAGACGTCTTGCTTCTTCTTGTTCAAACCTTGCACAGTCTGCACCAGTAGTTGCCCCCACACTCTCTCGGTTCAATGCGATAAAAGAATGTGGAGTGGCGTCAGCCTCGCCCACAAACACACACATGCTCTCACCCAGGTCACCTTGATGCCTCGGACAGGGAAAGAACATCAGGGTGGTGGAAAAATGACTCCTTTCAGGCCACCAAGTACAGAGAGTGATGACAGATTTTCCACTTGAATATCTTTCAACTGCTTCAACTTCTGAACATCTACAAGACTTTAATGTTAAAAGGGACAATTCAACATTTTGCAAAATTGCCTGTTTGCTATAATCACTGGGTTGGGGTCATACGAGGAGGTCTGTTCCCTTTGATTAGTGAACAATAATCAAACTCATCCTGAATAACATGAATTAATTAGTTAATTGCGGTTAGTTAGTTTTGGCTACATTATGTTAAAAAAAATGCCACTTCTTCTGGCACTATATGGCAACCAATTAAACTTGAAGCACATTGTTGCACTGACTAAGGTTTTGCCTCCAGTCTAAATTCTTGCTTGTGTTGTATGTTGCTTAGGATAAAATCACCTAATGATTTAAATTGTAGAATTGTAGTAAAATACACAATCAGCCAATGTGAACTGCACATTTGCCAGGTTAGGAAATAATCTGAAACCTTATGGCGCCATGTAACAGGAAGCTCTTGCCTTACTTCACTTCACTGCACTTCACTGCACTTAACCAGACTCGCCATGTGGCATCTAGTTGTGCAGCTTTGCCATGTTCGCCTTGATATCTAATCGCTTGGGTCTCAGTTGTTTTCTGAGTCTCTGATGTGAATTCCAAAAATAGAATATTAACCACAGCCATTGCCGACACTGGAGAACTGGGGTCTCATTAGAAGAGGGAAAAACAGGAAAACACAATTATGGTGTTTCTTTTTCACACCGTTAAAAGCTTAAGTGTGTGTGTTCGTGCGTGCGTGCGTGTGTGCGTGCGTGTGCGCGTGTGCGTGTGTGTGTGCGAGCAGAGACCATCTCGCGACCCTACATCGACGTGGAGACCTCCTCCGTGCTGGAGCTCAGCGAGAACGTCCTCCTCAACTGCTCCCACCAGAACGGAACCAGGGCCACCTACCGCTGGTTCAAAGGCGGAAAGCCCCTGGCCAACAGCACCAGGTTCCTGCTGTCGACTGACCAGAAGCTGCTGACCATCACCCGGGTGCTGATGGCCGATGATGACATCTACACCTGCACGGTGGAGAATCCGCTGGGGAGCGTGATCAGCCTGCCCGTCAGACTGACCGTCTATAGTGAGTCACGCTGGAGGAGCTTGAGGCAACAAGATTCTTTTCTCACAACACAAAGTTTATGTTGTTTTCATCTTTTATGATTGTTAGTGCAACTTAGACTCTTTGAGTCTCAAATTTTGTTTTGTAATCCATCCCCCTCCACAGGAAGAAGTTCCCTCTACATCATCCTCTCCACGGGAGGCATCTTCCTCCTCATCACCTTGGTAACCGTCTGCGCCTGTTGGACGCCATCCAAGAAGTAAGAAGTCTTTTTAGACCGGGCTTAGTTAGAGGGAAAGAGCAGAGTAAAACACAAAAACATGTGACCTCTGTCACCAGGCCCAGTCGCCCAGTGAGAGGAGCTCTACCCAGGTTTCACCACCGCTACCAGTCCTCGCCGGTCATTCCAAGGCCAGGTATGTTGTTGCTTCCTGAGAGAGAGAGAGATGTGTTGAGTCGTTTAAGATATACAAGCCAGTCACCTCGTCTTCCACGCTTTTGCGCTCTGGGTGCAGGTGACGCACCCTCCAAGATGTCAGAGCACAACGGGATAAATGCGGTGACGTCGCTGTACATCCTGCAGCAGAAGGTACAATCGGCCAGAAAATACAGCAGTGTTTTATTACTATTTTTACACAGGAGCAGATCTTTCCCACCAGACCATACCCCCCGATGCACATAAAGTCAAGCAACTTCCTGCTACACGTATATTTTCATTTCATTGCCTGACTAAATTGCACCTATCCTCCTCCCAAAAATAACATCAATGGGGGCGCCCACGTATCTCATATGCATTAAAACACCTGTTTGTATGCATTAGTTACCCAGAACAGGTAGAGTTGCATCCCTGCCATTGACACAGCGCCCCAAGTGGCCTATTAGTAGATTTTAATTGTATGCCCCAGTAACCTGTTGTTACTTTATGGTAAAACTGTCCACTTTTTTATACACCAACAACATCAAAACACCTCCGGTTGCATGTCAACCAACCATCAAACAGATTTTTTAAACTGTCAGTTTAAGAAAAAGAAAAAAAAAACTGGCCAGTGTCACTTTGAGTTGGTGTTTCCTGCTAACGGTCAGCTGATCCCTGGCTTGGCAGGATCCCTCCACCACAGACGACTCGTCCAGCAACAGCCTCGGATCTCCGACGGAACTGGATGTCCCACCTCGCTACACCAGTTCTCCCAGTCACACCGCAGCCTTCACCCAGTGCGCGGGGTCTCCGGCCCCTCCCTCCCACAGGAGGACCTAACAGGGACAGGCGACAGGTAAAGAGGTCAAAACCGTCCCCTGGTGGTGGCCAGTGGTATGGACCATATATTATCTTCTGCGGCAATTTCACTGCAGCTCTGTATCTACATTCTAATTCATCAACTCTGTTTAAAAGGAAAAAAAATTCACGTAATAAACTTGATTTTTTTTTCATGTATTTGTTTACTCTTTTCTATAGAGTGTCTTTAGAAATGCTTGAAAAAAACACTTTGAACTTTTTTCACTATGATATAAAAAAAAAGTGTTAAACTTGATGGTAGGCGGTTGTCTTGTGATTACATTTTGTTGAATGACAGAAATGGATGTGTATTCATTTTAATGTTCAAGCTGTGTGTGTCCCCAGACACGGAAAACTTCTTGTTTATTGTCTGTTGGTTTTGATCAACTAATTTGGTTGAAACGTGACGCTAAACTTGGGGGTCGATCTTACCGTTAATGTTGAGTGGCCTCTGTTATCTCTCGTCATTTGAGTTCTGTGTTATGATGATGAAAATAATTACGTTTTAAGATTTTCACAGTATAAAGAAGAAGAAAAAGCTGTGCTGCTGTGGAGAACTGTTAGGTTTTATTTAAGTTTTTGTACAAAGACAATTAAAAAAAAAAAATAGTGACTTGTGTCCCAGCACATTTGTGTCTTGTATTTTTTCATGGACATTTCTCATTGGCCCATACTTTATTTTGTTGGTGCCATTTGTGTTAACCAGCCACCTGTTTGCACATCTAGAGGGGGTTGGTTTGTATTTGCTTTTTGTTTTTTTAATAACTAATCATGTCAGTCTGCCCCACTGGAGTCTGAGATGGAAGATAAAGAGCTGGAAGACAAAAGTCAGTTGTTTATTAGATTAATAACCAGAGAAGAACAAACACACGGTGAAGATCTCTCACCAGCAGGGGGAGTAGCAGGAGCATGTGCGTCCGCCAATTAGAGGAAGAGAGCGAAGGTGGGACGAACCACTACCGGCGCCGCGGAGATGATTGACGGACTCGAGGTGGTGAGAGTCACAAAACCGCTCGACTGTTGCTTGGAATTGCAAGATATTTTTCGCCGCAGTTGCAGCGACATGACGTCACCACGCAAAGTTAAGCTAGTTACGCTTGCCGATATTTTCTCCCTTGGCTGCTGCGTGCGTGCTTGCGTGCATGTGTCTGCCGACTCGTATACAAAACTCAGGTTAGAGGCCACTCCCACTCCTGACACACGCACGCACACACACACACGCACACACACTCTCTCTCTCTCTCTCTCTCTCTCTCTCTCTCTCTCTCTCTCTACTACAGACACACACATTCCATGTGTCTTCACTAATATAAACACGATACACAGCCTCCCTCTCCTCCACCACCTTCATCACTCTGCACTGGATTCTCTCCTAGGGGCTCCATGAGGAGCCAGCAGCTCTCCACTCTTGGCGGGAACATGTGATCCTTGTTGGATGGAACATGGCAGCAGCAGTGGCGGCAGCGAAGACCTCAGGTCTGCAGAGGTCCTTCAGCGAGCAGGTGCGGGAGCCCCCCCACCGGCCGTCCTTCTGGAGGAGCGCGAGGGAGCGGCGGCTGTGCGGTGAGTCCAGTTCTGGTTATTAGCCCCTTTGTGAGGTCACAAAGGGCAGGGCACCCATACCATATTCAAAGTGACTTACCACACCCCCAGCCAGACGGTTGTTGGTTTTGCATTCCCACCCAAGGCGTGAGGTACGTCCACACAAAGTGTCAGTTTCAGCAAGAGGCTAAAGATAGACATAGACAGAGCTAAACATACCGGTGCTGCTTTTTTGGTCCTCTTGGGAATAACAATCCGCCTCAGCAAGAAGGTCGTGGGTTCGATTCCGGGGCCCGGGCCTGGGACCTTTCTGTGTGGAGTTTGCATGTTCTCCCTGTGTTTGCGTGGGTTCTCTCCGGGTTCTCTGGCTTCCTCCCACACTCCAAAAACATGTATGTGAGGTCAATTGAACACTGTAAATTGTCCATAGGTGTGCATGTGAGTGTGAATGGTTGTTTGTCTCTATGTGGCCCTGCGATGAACTGGCGACTTGTCCAGGGTGTCACCCTGCCTTCGCCCAAAGACAGCTGGGATAGGCTCCAGCAGACCCCCGTGACCCTGAATAGGAATAAGCGGGTATAGAAGATGAATGAATTATTATAGTTATTGATCTTGGTTGTTGCTCCACTGCAGTTTCAGGATGAAAACTACAGATGAAGCTGATGAATGTAAGCTTCAACTATACTACATATATGTATGAAAGTAACAGCTGTTTTAAAAATAATAAATAAATAAATAAATAAAAACTGGCAACACGTTGTAACAGAGGGAACCGCTTTTTAAAAAATTAATTTACATCAACCCATGTTGTTAAAAAGCTGTTCAAAGAGCCTGGAGTCTGGAGAACCAGGTCCAGGTGTTCCATTGAGACATGTTCTCCGTGCTGGAATACTAATAATAAAACTTGTGGCTGAGAATTCCGTCCTTTCCATCAGCGTCTTGGTCTCCCCACTCTGTGAAGCTGCACGGCAGCTCCTGTTTTTCTCCTCCCTCTGCCTCGTCTCTGCCATCCTAATATTTACCCTCCGTCCTGAAACCTTGTCATAGCTTGCAGCCCAAATATGGGCCTCGGTTCGGTAAACAGACCCATACAGGCCCCGCGGCTGGACATACTCATGCATCATGACAAGAGCAAGAAAATGAGTGTGTAATAAGTATGGCTGCATCCGACCAGTTGGGGGCAATAGAACTAAAATGTCATCCTCCGTGAGACACAAGAAGAACATTTGCACAAACATCTACAGTAAAAGGAAATGAAAATGTCAACTTCAGGTCTGTGAGGGATTAAAAGTTAAGTTAAATACATTATCTGTATTTTGAATTTTATTCCGTTTTTTTAAGATTTTTATTTTTGTAGATATTGTTGATAGCTGAGAGAAGCAGGAAGTGATCTAAAGTCATCTAACAGTCCCAAGTTATAGCCACGTACGGAGCTGTATGACTCTTCGCAGGAAAGATTAAATATCTCAAATAAAGAAAATAAAAACCCTCCAGAAAGCTGCATAACATTAGCATCAGCCATCTGTTTACAGCCTCCTACTAAAACTGCTGCTCTGTTGGACCTTCCACACCTTTTAGAAAGGGAACAAAAACCAAGGCCAGACCCAGAGAGCAGAGCCAACACCTGGCCGGGGGTTGTAGTCATCCACCTGGAAGAGGTGTCGGGGCCGGTCGTGGGTGTTGTTAGTGAAGTCTTTGTGTAAAGTTCAGCTAGCGAGGGCGGAAGGATAGACTTTAAAATGTTGATAGTGGTTTTGAATGATGCAGGAGCTTTAAATCAACTTGTGCGGCTGCAGGCCTCCACAGGCGCCACGGCTGTCAGCCTGTCGGTTGGTTTGTTTGAGAAGCTCCTGAAACGGAGCTGATGGCATTAGACTGTGTTAGATCTCACCGCTGTCCGTTGGAAATGAATTTATTGCCGCGTCTCACCGGTCCGGGCACCGCCGCCGTCACCGCCTTCCTCTCAGACGGCCGTGAAGTTGGAGAACAGACGCTGCCGTTGCCGATGCCGCTGCAGCCGCCGGGAAATTAAAAACTCACTTTTATTTCAGACTTGTCAGACGGAACCGCGAGGCGCCTTTTCTAAGCTGATTAGCTCGTCTGGTTGTGTTTAATTGGTCCCTCCTGTGTCGTCGGCCCACTTCCTGTTTCGGGCCAACTTTTAGTTTGGATGCCCCACCCCTCCTCCACTCTGCCCATCACCCTCTTCCTCCAGCCACTTTTTGTTTCACAATGAGAGAATCCTCCTGGCCGATGCTCATTTCAATATCTATAAGAGGTCCGGTCTTCATTTTATCTGAATAACTCCCCATATAGCCACGTCCCAAGAGGGAGGAAGCTGTTTATTTTCTTCCTCGCCTCTTTTCCAATCTGCTCGGCCGACACATGATAACGGCGAGGCAGCGAATCAGCCGGGACAATGCTGGACCCGAGCTTTGTGTGTGTGGGCGCGACGGCCGGCAGGAAGTCACGCTGCCACCAAACGGACCTCAATCGACCCGGTCGGCACAGCTGCTGCGTGACCAGCCGACTGAATGTCTTTTTTTTCTTTTTTTACGTCGTAAAGAAGAAGAGTTGGATGAATTCACTCATTTTTCCCCGTTGCTGCAGTGAAATTAAAGGCCGTTATCGTTCCTCTGCTGGCGTCTCCTGGCGCACCCTGGTGGCTTTATTAATAAATCATAAATGACGCCGCTGACGGGACAAGAATTGCACAAAGACCCGAAACTTTTCTATTTATGAAATTTCTCTATTTTGCATGTGAGTTTTCAGATTGATTCTGCGCAAATGCGGCGGCCAATTGGCTGCAGCTGGCTAAGCGTGTTCGCCCTTTGTTGTCAGTCAGCCACCAGTCTGGACCAGGAGTCTGGTCTGGAGTACTGGTCCTGGAGAGTCTGCAGGGTCAGGGAGATTCATGTTGGCTTACAGCAGTGGTGTACAATATTACATTATACAGGGTTCCCACGGGTGCTTGAAATCCTTGAAAATGCTTGAATTTTAATGTTGTATTTTCAAGGTTTGAAAAATGCTTGTATTTTGACTCTACTGCTTGAAAATGCTTGATGTTGTAATCACACATACTTCAGAAGATCTCACTCAATAGACCGCTTTAAAAAAAATAAATAAAAGAAATGTTAACCGCTCTCTCTGGCGGACTTTAGGTGAGCCTTGGCGTGTGTGACATGCTGGTCTGTTTCTGTGTGACGTCGCTCCCAATTGGACAGAGCGTAGAGGCGACATGCCGGGAGGGTGTCATTTCAATGAGCGGTGGCTTGACGGCATAAAATACAAATCATGGCTCAAACCTGGGAAAACTCCTGTTGATGATATAATTACGTGCGCAACGCACTCGCTGTTGGCAGCTGCCAGTTGACACGTGTGGCACAGTAAAAGCAGGTGGGGGTGGTAGCGTAGACACGTAACACACGATGCTCATTGAGCGATCGTTGATTGTGTGCAAAGTGAAACTAAACACAGCGGAAGCTATTTGCAAACATCCTGTTTTACTTTTTATTCGTTTTTTTCTTTTGAGTCGATGGACTGGGATGTTGAAGCAGGAAACCTAAATAACAAAAATGTTAGCAAACTGGTAGACGAGATAAAGAGTGTGTGTGTGTTCGTTAAGCATCTTACTGATACTTGAGAGTCAGTAAAAATAAATAAATAAATAAATTCCCTCTTGTGTTGCAAAACTTTAATTCAAGAATAAAGTGAAATTGCCATTTTTGCATGTGCATGAATTTATCACAATGCAATTTCCAAATGGTTATGGTACTGGAAAAGCTTAAAAACTGACCTTGAAAGTCCTTGAAAAGTACTTGAATTTGACCATGAAAAAGGTGCACGAACCCTGATTATAATATCATAACATGTCGTCCCCGGAATGTTAATCCTTTACTTTATATTTTGTGTTTCGTGTTCTGAACCCCAAATGCAGCTGTGTTTACATGACGCCCTGCTCTGCAATCCTTTTTTTTTTAACGTTCACTTTTGATTTTGCAGCGGTTTGTATAAGATGCTTATCGGACTGAAATGCATTTTTTCCTTCTTCCTTGTGGTTCTTTGTGTATATATTTAAACAGAAAAGTGTTCTTAACCCACTCCCTGACGATTCATGATGAGGAGTCACGTTTTGTTTGATTCAACTACTGATTTTGATTTATGTCAAAATGGAAATGACTAGTTTGTTTTAGTTCATATTTTTTGTTGTTGTTTTGAATGAATGGGACGTTTTGTTTTGAACATGACAGTATTATGGCATGTGGCCTAACCAACCTCAATTAATGGACCTTTGAGAGTTGAGTTCTTTCCAGTTTCTGGGTTTGTTTGTTGTTGACGGTTGTTGTTTTCTTTTGTGTGTCTATATGTGCGTGTGTAACTTTTCGGTTGTCAGAGCAACAGGAAACTGCCCAGTTGCCTTGTTTGTTCAGCAACAAGTTCAGCATCGCAAGTGATGCAGGACAAAGAGGAGCTGCTGGAGCCTGGAAGGCCGCTAGCACGACGCTACGCTAACATGCTCACATTAAAGCGATCGCTGCCATCCGCGGGGCTTCCGCTCCGACGGGGTGTTGTTTCCTGTCCGGGAGAATCAGCCGGACACGGCAGGTGCACACTCCGGGTCTCCCGGGGGGAAAACCGGGAACTTCTGATCTCGCCGAGACAAATCGGCTCCTGCAAACTCATTATCGCAGAGTGATGAGTTCGCTGACCTCCCCGGTTCTTCGAAAACAGCTGCTGTGGGATTTCTATGCAGTTGTGAAGTAACCTGGAGGAAATGAACGTCTGGAGAAAAAAAAAAGAAAACGTGAAGTGGGTCTCGGAGGGATCGCTGGTGATCGCACTTTGGAAAACAAACACTAGCGTGTCGCCGCAGATCATTTGCAGGCCTCAGATTGTGTTTTTTTTTTTTCTCATTATCTGGTTTTAAAAAACATGAAGTAGAATGAAGTGAATCTAGACTTACAGCCACTGCTGGGACATGATCAGGATTTCAGCAGCTCTCAGAAACTCATTAGGATACGCCACCCGTATCAACCCATATGATTTTCACTTGCGTGACGAACTCTAATACTAATATTCCACCAACCCCGAAGTCCTGGAAACACCTGAAACCCTGGAACACAGCAGGGATTTATCACACCTGACACTGGATTCCAGGAACACTGGGCCTCAGGAGGATCTGCTGCGTTAATCAGGCTAACGTGTGACTTTGCAGCCTGGAGGAGTGACAACACGTGGCAGAGACGGAAACATTCCGAGGAAGAGATCGCCCCCAACCCTAATCTTCACCTTCATCTTCGCCCTCACTCTCTTCTTCACCTTCACCTTCATCTTCCACCTTATCTTCGCCCTCACCCTCATCTTCACCTTCATCTTCACCTTCACCCTCATCTTCACACTCACCCTCATCTACACCTTCACCCTCACCTTCATCTCATCTTCACCTTCATCTTCCCCTTCACCTTCACCCTCACCTTCATCTTCCACCTCATCTTCACCCTCACCCACATTTTCACCTTCATCTTCACCTTCGCCCTCATCTCACCCGCAACTTCACCCTCACTCTCACCTTCACCCTCATCTTCACCTTCACTTTCCCTCTCACTCTCACCTTCACCTTCATCTTCACCTTCATCTTCACCTTCACCCTCATCTTCACACTCACCCTCATCTACACCTTCACCCTCACCTTCATCTCATCTTCACCTTCATCTTCCCCTTCACCTTCACCCTCACCTTCATCTTCCACCTTATCTTCGCCCTCATCTTCACCTTCACCCTCATCTTAACACTCACCTTCATCTACACCTTCACCCACATCTTCACCTTCACCCTCACCTTCATCTTCCACCTCATCTTCGCACTCACCCACATTTTCACCTTCATCTTCACCTTCACCCTCACTCTCACCTTCACCCTCATCTTCACCTTCACCTTCACCCTCAACTCTCACTCTCACCTTCACCTTCACCAAGCAGAAAAAAACAGTTTTCTCTTTCCTGTAAATTCAGACGTGCTGTTAACAGGCGTGCCAGGTGGACTGTAAAGGTGGCAGTGAGCGGCTCGTAATTCTGAGCAGCAGCAGTGGCGCCGGTGGCGCCGGACCATCCAGCTGATGGACGCTGATGGAATCCCGCCCAGACGTTTGTCTTCACGCCGCCACCAAAGTCCTTTTATGGCCTGCAGGAGGATCTGGGCTCGGTTGGCCGCATGAGCTCTGTGATGAGCGCACGTGCGTGAATGAACACACACACACACACACACACACACACACACACACACACACACCCAGCAGTACACTGCAGAGTGAATATAGACACAGAGTGTCACTGAGAACCGTTCGACATCGGCTCGGCCGTTGACAGTTTGAGAGCGGAGTCATAGAGCCTGAGGAGGCGTCTGTCTGCCTGCTCGTTTGTCTGTCTGTCTGTCTGTCTGCCTGCCTGCCTGTCTACCTGCCTGCGATTTGACAGCCTGAAAAGAACTGATCTGGGACACAACACCCTCCAAATGACCCATCAGCCCCAGGCTGGGAATTTCCCCCTGCAGCTCCCATTAAACATCTGACTGTGCGTGTGAGCAGTGTGCACAAATGGGAGAGGGAGACGGCCGAGCAAGTCGTTGTCGTAGTCGTAGTTGTCGTCGTCGCAGAGAGTTTGGACTCTCCTGGAGGTGATGGTTGTTCTGGGGATGAGTGTCGGCACTGTGAGATTTTGATGTGGTTTCGAATTTAAAATAAATTTAAGAAATTGACTATAAAGTCCACGGGTATGTGTTGAGATGTTTTAAGCCAATGGAAATAAAACGGGGCAACACAGTGGTGCAGTGGTCAGCACTCTCGTCTCAAAGCAAGAAGGTCGCGGGTTTGATTCCGGGGCCTGGGCCTTTCTGTGTGGAGTTTGCATGTTCTCCCCGTGTCTGCGTGGGTTCTCTCCGGGTTCTCCGGCTTCCTCCCACAGTCCTAAAACAGGCATGTGAGGTCAATTGGAAACTCTAAATTGACTGTAGATGTGTGTGAGAGCAAATGGTTGTTTGCCTCTGTGTGGCTCTGCGATGAACTGGCGACTTGTCCACGGTGTCACCCTGCCTTCGCCCTATGACAGCTGGGAGAGGCTCCAGCAGACCCCCACGACCCGCAGTGCAGGAAGAAGCACGTATTGAAAATGGATGGATGGAAATAGAAGCTGACTCATGAATCTGTCTGCAATACCCTTTCTCAACACTGGATGCTGCCAAAATCACTGCGTCTTTAAATAACAAACACGTCTTTCCTGAATCTCCCGACATTACAACGGCTACCTAGTTCTCCTGCACTCCCTCCTTTTTCATCCCTCTAGAGGCAGTTATATGTCGCCAACGGCTATATAGTGCACTCATTGGCCAAATGAAAAAAAAAATGCTTTCAGACACTACTCTTGGTGCCACTAATAATGTAATAGCTGTCACATTATTAAAACGTCAGGTCGGCAGATTGGTAATAAATAATTTAATTAATTAATTAATTAATTTACACATACATGTGCATATATATATATGCATATAGATATGCATATTTTGTACATATTATAATAAGCGTATTACAAAAAAAACCTTTTCTACCTTTGGGTCCACGTGAGCACAATGCATGATGGAATGTATTGCTGAGTTAGTGACCATCAGTTGTACACTACTTCTAGCAATGCATTGTGGGATACACTGAGTGGAGTATGTAGTGAATACCGTTCACTTAGAAGTCGGACACCACTACAAAATGGCGTAGCACCAATATAGTGCATAATGTAGTGAGTAGGGGGACACAGCCAGGGAGAACATGCAGACTCAGGAAGGCCCCAGCACCCGGGCATCAAACCCACAACCTTCCTGCTATGAGGTGACACTGCTGACGGCTATGTCTACGTTTTTATAATTGGACCTGGTGGTGTGTTACCCGCTATGGCAGCTGGACACATTTTTTTCTGCTGTCTGGAAGACAAAAACTGCTCATTTTTGCAAATCTGTCTGGCAAGGGGGCGGAGCTTAACACCAATTACCTTGGATCAAAGACATTAAAGGCCGTCACTTTTCCTCAAGTGATATTTACAGAAGATCAAGGTGTTCCGTCGGAGCTGAGAGTGGGCGGTGCTTATTTTTTCTTTTGTAGAAAATGGGCTTTTAATCTGCGGAATCCAACGGACATCGCTGACTTTGAAGTTTTGCCTCAAATGTGCGACTCAGCGGACGTTTGGACCAATACAGTGTGGGACCAGAACCTCAAAGACAGACCATCTCATCTCCGGACCGCAGCCAGTGTGAAAAAATGGAGGGAAGCGGCGAGAGGTACATTGAGTTCAAACACAAAGGTCGGCTGCTCATCAGGTCCTTCTTCGAGAGGATCACAGCGGAGCAGATGAAGCTGCTGAGAGCCGGTTTTCCCGACGACGACTCCCAGATGCTGCTGTCAGAGCTGATTCTCGACACCATCCGATCGGTCACCAACAGCGTCCTGACGGCTCTGAGGAACATCCACGAGCCGGACTCAGGTGTCAAGTTCCCTTCCAGCCTGGAGGAGGTCCTGTCCCAGATCTCCTTCCAGGCTCAGTGCTTCCAGGACCAGGTGGAGCAGGTCAGTTCCGAAAGCCTGCCGGGCTCCCTGGCAGGAGACTCTGACCTCTCCGCCGGCTTCCAGACCTCGGAGTCGGTGGTGGACGAGTACATGACGTCCCCGCAGAAGATCACCGCCATGGTCCGCCACGCCGCGAAGGTGCTGAAGGAGAAGGAGGATGCCAGGGCGGCCCAGGACCGGGCGGCACACTTCAGGAATCGGCAGCTGAGGAAGACACAAAACAGCCCCGAAAGAATGATGTCTGAGGACGTCAAAGCCCGGATCTCCCAAACACTTCAGATGGAGATTAACAAGAGCCTCATCAATTTCCTGACGCCACTGCTGGACGACATGTCCAACGGCGAGTACGATAACCTGCAGACCGAAATTGCCGAGAAGCTCCAGGACCTCTCCACCGACATCGACAACCTGGTCTGTTTGAACGTGCCAAAGTGAGGGACGAGTGGTTTACTGTGAAAAATAAAGGGGAAAATTAGCTCAATTTATGTTTTGCTTGGAAAAAAGGAGCTTTGACGGTCGCAGCAAACCTAATTGTTGGTGAAGGTCCCACATTCTACAGTTTCCTGTCTGTCCTACTACCACCACCACTACCACCCCACCCCCCAACTCCCTAGAAATGAATGCGGCAGAAGAAGAAGAAGAAGAAGAAGAAGAAGATTTTTTTGATTTTTACAATCACATTTATTTACAAAATACAGACTAATAAATTATGCACCTTTTCCGAACATAAATAAATGATTCAAAAAAAATAATAAATAAACTAAAAAAATAATAATAATGAACAATAAACATGAAATCAAACCCAAGCTCAAAGAGACAACCCATTCACAAAAAAAAAAACCAAAAACAAAATTCAAATAAAAAATAAAAAATAAAATATAAAATAAATACATAAATAGACAAAATAAAAAAATAAAACACAAAAGATCACAAAACACAAATCAAAAGACAAACAAAAAAAAGAAACATTCAATCTTTGAGTGCATCCGAAAAAAATAACTCATTATTTAAAATAGCACACAAAGTATTCTTGTGGCACCAGATTTTTTTGAATCCGTCAAGGTCATTCACCATTTTGAAAAAAGAAAACTCGAGGTAGATTCGGGAACGCAGGTTGCGGCGCCACACCATTGTTGCATCAGCACATGCAAGGCATTCTATTTTATTTCTCCTTGAGATGTAGATTGCCATTTTCGCTTCCCCAACAATAAAATTCAAAAGTTGCCACATTTCTTTGTTTTTTTTGTTGTAGCCCGTACCATAAATAAAATTTGTAATTGTAAAAATCTGATTAAAGGAGCTAAAAACATTTGTTAAAACAATAAAAAATGCACTGAGTCTAAAACAATCAATAAAAATGTGAAAAACCGTTTCGCTGGAGTTGCAGAAGGGGCACTGGTTGGACACAGCAGGGTTAATGATTGAGATAAAAGCGTTGGAGGCAATGGCCCCATGCAGGATCCGCCACTGAAGATCTCCTGTTCTTTTTTTCAATGGCGGCTTATACAGGACCCTCCAGTGAGGTGTACCTTCCAGTCTTTTACTCCAAGCACATGTCCTTTTTCCCAGAGTCTTTTGATTTAAAACTTGGACGCACACTTTGTAGAGGTCCTTCTTTTTTGTGTGACCAAGGCGAAGGGATGTGGTCTTCAGCAGAGGGCCTTCTGTCTCAAGGCGAGGGGTGATTTTTAAAGCAGGGAACGGTTCTGTGGCGTCTGGCTCTGTCCCCGACTCCAGCTGCATGAGATGACTTCTTTCTCCAGGGGATAGTCTCTCCCTCCACAGCTGGAGTAGTCTCTCTGCCATCCTGCTGGACTGCAGGCCCAGCACACGTCCCACAGTCTGGTGGTCGCCAAGGGCCGGTCCTGCCAATCGAACCAGGCGCTGCAAGTCCACGGTTTTTGTCTTGAGCAGAGCAGCCATCAGCCCGGGCGTGGCACCACTGGAAATATCTAATCTGGCTCCATGAATCAGCGGCTCATTTAAAAGCCAGAGCAGAGAATCGGAGGTGGTTTTTCTTTGCTGCTTCTAAAAAGGCCCATACTTTAAAAACACTTTGATAAAAGGAGGAATCCCATTTAACTTTAAAAATTGGAATCTATTAAAAACAGAGCAGTGTCCAGTCCCAGTTTACTCACCTCTCTGAAGATGCAGCTGGCCACAACCCTCCACACCAGGTCTGTTGGACCAGTCAGGAAGCGTTGGATAAACTGCAGCCTGAAAGCTGCAGTCCTGCTGGCCAGGTGGATGAGGCCCTGTCCCCCCTCCTCTCTCGGTAAAAACAGCACCCCCTGTGGCACCCAATGCTTTTCATCCCAAAAAAATTGATTATTTTTTCCTGGATTCTTGTGAGAAGTCCAGCCGGTGGATCTAAACAAGACAATCGGTGCCACAGGAGGGACGCAACCAGGTTATTTAAAATTAAAACTCTGCCTCTATAGGACATTTGTGGTCGTAGCCACTTCCATTTTTTCATTTTTTGTTCAATTTTTTCCTCTATCCCATCCCAGTTTTTTTTAATCATGGCCTCGTTTCCGAGGAAGACCCCAAGATATTTTAGCCCCTCGGTCTTCCAGGCCAGGTTCTGTGGGAGGGTTGGGAGGCCATTTTCCCACTTCCCCATAGCAATGGCTTCACTCTTATGCCAGTTAACTTTTGCTGCAGACATTGTTTTATATTTATCAGTTAAAATGGTTAAAATATCAACATCGCTCTGACCTTTTACTAAAATGATGACGTCATCCGCGTAAGCAGATAAAACAATGTTGTTATTAAAACCAGGTAAAACCAAGCCATTAATATTAGAACGTATTTTAGAGAGGAGAGGTTCAAGGGAGAGTGCATAGAGCATCCCAGACAGAGCACAGCCCTGCGGACGCCCCTCTGCACCCTGAAGGAGCACACAAACTGCCGTTGAATTTCAGTAGACTCTCAATGTCACTGTACAACACACGGATCATGGCAATGAAGCCAGGGTTGAACCCAAACCTCCCCATGACTTTCCAGAGGAAGCTGTGTTCAACCCGGTCAAAAGCCTTTTCCTGGTCTAACGAAATGAGACCAGTGTTAATACCCAATGAGCTGGAGACCTCCAAAACATCCCGAATTAGGTAGACGTTGTCTACCATGGACCTGCCGGGTACACAGTAGGTCTGGTCCCGGTGGATGACCTGCTCCATGGCTCTTCTCAGCCTGGAGGCCAACGTCTTGGACAGTATTTTATAGTCCACGCAGAGAAGGGACACCGGGCGCCAGTTCTTAATCTCCTGTAGATTTCCTTTTTTTGGAAGGAGAGTTGTTATGGCTCTTGACAGGAGTGTGGCAGCGTGCAGCTGGCCATACTCTCGTTTAGAACGAGGAGCAGGTCAGGTCCCAGAGTGTCCCAGTACTCCTTATAGAACTCAGCAGTTAGTCCATCAATCCCTGGAGATCTTCGGCCCTGCATGCTCTGCAGGGCGGCTGCTAGTTCCTCCAGCTGGAGAGGGCGGTCCAGCTGGGCATTAGTATCAGCTGATACTTGCGGCAGAGTCTTTAAAAGTCCTCCTCCAGCTCGATGTCCTCTTTGTACTCGGACGTGTAGAGGGCTGAGAAGAAGGTTGTCGCTCTGTTCCTGATCTCTCGCGGTTCGGTCAGCTCCTGCCCGGTGTCCGTCAGCAGGCAGTGGATGGCCTTGTGTTGTCCGTTTTTCTTCTCCAGGCCGAAGAAGTAGCCAGAGGAGCATCCATCTCTGAGATGTTCTGGATCCGGGACGGACCAGCGCCCCTGTACCCTTGAGTCCAGCAGGCTGGCTAAGGCCATTTTTTAGAGTTGAGGACTTCAATGTGTCCTCGATTTCCTGTGGAATAGCCAAGCGCTTCTAATTCCACTATTTCACTCTCAGGTCTTTGATTGATCTACATGTATACTGCGTGACATTGAGAGTGTACTGCTGACACAGTTGTTTTATTTGTACTTTTCCATGGTCCCACCACTGACTAAGACTACTAAAATCTGTTGTTTGATTTTTAAAACGACACCAGAAAAACTTTAAAACTTCTTTAAAACCTTTATCTAAAATCAAAGCAGAATTAAAATGCCAATATGCGCTCTTTGGTAAAATATTCTTGAGTATGACATCGCATAAAACCAGAGAGTGATCAGAAAAAACAGATGGTAAAATTTTACAGTCTTTAAAAACATTAAAATGATGCTTAAAACAATAAAACCTGTCTAACCTCGCTAGAGACTCCGTTCTCTCTGAGGTGGGACCAGGTGTACTGACGACAGTCTGCATGCATCCTCCTCCACACATCCACCAGGTCATGGGAGTAGACCAGCTGCTTCAGCGTGTGCTGGGAAGCTGGATGTGGCTCTGTGTGGTTGCGGTCTAAAACCTCTTTTTCAGTACAATTAAAATCCCCACCCAGAATTAAATAATCCTCCGAGCCGCAGCTATTTAATTTATTATTAACAATTTCTAAAACCTCTTCCTCTCTGCTCCATTGTTGGGTGCATATATGTTCATAAAACCAGATTAAAACTGTGGAGTTTGGTTTTGACCAGCAGGCATCTCCCCTTCACCACCTGCTCAATCTCCACAGAGGATGGGAGAATCTCTTGGAGAGGAGGATGCCCACCTCCACTTGCTGTGGTGTTGTGGCTTAAAATCACCCTGCCCTCCCACTCTTTCTCCCAGAACCCCTCAATACTTTGGTCACTGTGGACCTCCTGAAGAAATAGAATGTCCAAGTGCTTTCTTCTTGCTGTGTCCAACACAAGTGCCCTCTTTCTAGGTTCTCTGGCTCCATTCACATTCAGCGTTCCAATTTTTAAAACATCCATGTTTGGAATTAAGAAAGAAAAAGCACAAAATTAAAAAAATAAAACAAAGATAAAATAAAATCCCTGTCATCATTTTAAAAATTAATTTCTTTTCGAACTCTTATAAGGTGCTTCTTTAACCGGAAAATTTCTTGTTCTGTAAGTTCTGATGAAGCTTTGTTTTTACAATGTGCTTTGCTGACAAGAAAAAGGTGACTTTGTCTGGGAAGTGCGTTTCAAAGTTAAGGTTTTAACCCCTTTGTTTTTTTTTTTGCAAAAACTTTTTATCATTTTTCTGAATAAAATTTTTTCTTTGTTCACTAATGGTGTTGCTAAACCTATTTGTGACAGCGACAATTCGCTGCAGTCCGACATTGAGGCCTCACTGTCACTGCTGTCTTCTGCAGCAGCTCCAACCCCAGTCTGCCAGTTTTCCCTCCGCCCTCACTTGACACTGTTTGTTTCCTTTTTGCTTCGTCTCTGAGACGCAGCAGTTCTCCATTTTGGTGTTTCACTCATACCATCCATCTGTTCAGCCACACAAGAAGACCCACCACCAGTTTTCTCATCCACACCACCCAGTGCTTCAAACACACCTCCACCCACTATCATGTCCTCTGAATGATTGTTTTCTTTTTTTTTTCCCTCACCTGATTCTTCTACCTCACCCGTTTCCCTCACCTCACCTGTCTCCCTCACCACACCCGCACCCAACACTGCTACCTTCTCTGATTCCTCCACCTCATCTGCTTCCACCACCCCACCTGATTCATTCACCTCACCCGTCTCCCTCACCACACCCAGCTCCGCTACCTTTCCTGATTCCTCCACCTCACCTGTCTCCCTCACCACACCCAACTCCGCTACCTTCCCTGATTCCTCCACCTCACCTACTTCTAACCCCCCACCTGATCCCTTCACCTCACCCATCTCCCCTCCCTGACTCCCTGACTCACCTGTCTCTCCCAACTCACCCTCTTCCATCTCCTCGACCTCTCCAACTTTTTCCTCACCCACCTCCTGCTCCTTCGCTCCCTCTTCCCTGCTCGGGCCAGCGGTCTCCCCCCGTATCTGCGGAGTTTCTCCGCCGCGGAGCGGGGACGGGCTTTCCGCTCGGAGCTGCCGCAGCCGCGACTGCCGCACCACCGACCGGACCCGTTGCGTCAGAACCCGCCCGGTTCGGACAGGCTCTGACGAGGTGTCCCTCCGCCCCACAGCCGAAGCATTTTACCTCCGATGATGTGGCAAACAGAGTATAATCGAAGTCATCCACTCGTACGATGAATCGATAGTTGAACTCCTCTGCCCTGTTGTTTAATATCATGTATACTTGTCGCCGATGCGACACCACATGGCGAAGCAGCGGCGACTTACAACCTGACAGAAGCTTGCGTATGGGGGAGACCACCTTACCGTGGCGGGACAGTTTCTGGAGCAGGAACTCGTCGCTGATGAAGGGGGGGACGTTGGACAGGGTGATCCGGGCTGCCGGCTGTGTCAGCGGCTGCACCGCCTCGAACAGCCCGTTCACCGTCACCCCGGTCTCCACCAGCAACTTCACTTGCTCCACCTTCTCTAAAAACAGGACCACAGCTCGGTTCATCCGGGCTGCCGATTTGACCGAGCTGTGTCCGATCCGTTCTCCTACGGCTAAAGCCACGTCTTCTACGTTGCATGAGGAGCCGGCACCCAGCTTGATGCCGTGCTTCCTCGACAGGGAGAGAACCCTGCAGCCGTCATGACGGCGCACCTGGTCTCCTCCTCCCGACCAGACGGCGTCTGGCCGCAAAACACGACAAACAAAACACTAAAAGAAACTAACTCACACTAAAATAAACTACACTAATACAAAAAAAAAACAAACCACCAAAGTGTACAGAATAGAATAAAGTTGTAGGTCGCACAATCGCTTCCAAGTTTCTCTCTCTCCCTCTCACGCTCCTTCCGCATCCGAAAGAAGAAGAAGAAGAAGAAGAAGAAGCTGAGACCTACAACCAACACAATTCTGGAAATCAGCCCTATGTGATGTCACAACAGGCACTAAGACCTCCTGTTGCCACACCTTACTGAGTCACTCTGCTGTGCTGGTTGGTGTCCTCAGAGACTAATATCACTGAGCAAGTTTTTTTGGGGTTTTTTTTGTTCTCGCTGTCTGTCGCTCTTCAACCTTCTGTTGGCCAACGCTCAATTTGCAGTTAGTTGCTTTTGTATTAGCAGTTAATGGGCCCATTGTGGGAGTCCAGGGAGAGAGTCCTGCTGAGTGCCCAGCCAGACACAGCTTCTCCCCACCAACCAAAGTTTGGGCATTCTAAAAAGGTTCAATTCAATTATTTTCTTAATCCAAAAAATAAAGTTGTTTCCCAATGTTCTCCACAAATAATGAGCCTCTCTGACCTGTCAGTCACTGCAGGAATGAGAAAAGTCCATCCTCTACTGCTTCTGCTTAATCCACTTTTGATAGACTTGCATAGTAAAACTGAACAGCTACCCCTGGTGGTCACATGGCCTTCACCTTACTTGCTGCTCTCAACCCTCTATGATTCTGCACTGAGATCATGGAAGGTCTTGTTTTTTTATGCACTGCTGCCCTTTAATTAAAAAAAAAGAAGTGGCTTCGGGCTAATGACACTGTTAAAAAGACTGAGAACGGTTAAAAGGGCCGTCGAGTCGATGGTGCCTTTGCTTTCTGTCAGTAACAAAATTACCATAAAGCCAATTATGGCGACGAGCGGAGGTTCATTTTCTGCTCTGCAGCAGTTTCCGAACTCACGTTTCGAGGTCACACGACTGTTTTTGAATCTCATCAGATGATATAAATTGCGACGCAAAATTTTATTCTTTCAGGTAATTCAACGGCAAAATGTTCTTTTTCTTAAACGATTTTGCTCCAAATTAAGACTTTGTTAATTTGATTTTGCAGATGCCTTTCCCTCAAGTACTCAACATTTCTAACATCCTGTTGTTCAACTACCTCTAGATCCTGTGTTCATGATAGTGCGGCTGATGTTGATTTGACTTCTTTCTCAGCGGCTAGCTAGCGCCCGCATCTTTTTTTTTTGTCTCATCGCTCTGTTTCAACATCCGTCACACCCCTTCAGCTCGACGCCGATACCTGGAACGGCCTTCGGATGGCAGCGTGTCATTTATTCCCTCGTTATTAATAACGCGAAGCCGTGGTGCGAGGTCGCCGCTAAAAGCTGCTAATGAGTAGCTGTCAACCGGGACGTTTTTCTTCTCCCGCTCCGGTTCATTCGTGTGCAGGAGGCTCTGACGGCAGCGGTTAGTGGGGGAGAGGTTCTTGAACTGATCGTTGTCTCGTGTGTGTGTGTGTGTGTGTGTGTGCGTCGCTCGCTATTTAAGGAACGTTTCATAATGGCACTGATTGTTGCACTTATTACAGTCATCACGGCCTGTCTGCGGCTTTTCCATCATCATCAAGCTTTCAAAAAATGTGTGTGTGTGTGTTTGAATGCCATAACTTCAGAAACTGCTTTAAAGGCTCCACCCTAATAGTTTGTCAACCTTTTTTGTCAGAAGGGGGCGCCCAAGTACTGAATCGACCAGTAACTATTTCTTTGATCGATTTAAAGGGTTTTTTTTATCCCACCCCTGTTTGGCAATATTGACGTGGGCGTCCCGTCTACAGGTGTAGGAACGGAAACGCTACACTATTGATTTATTTCAAGCAGCACCAGTATAAAGTTGTATTTCAGCCGGTTCTCTCCCGGGAGCGACGCCCCCTAAATCAAAACTAAAGCGGCGCCTCTCGATCTGCACATTTAAACTCTATTAACGTGTGATTGAGTCGCCGAGTGGCGGACCTAGCGAAGCCAGACGAGGTCGGAGGTCGAATGGAGCCGCCGAGGCTGTAATGGCTGTAAGCAGCCCCCTCATTACCCGCCGCTCTGATTCATCGTTGATATGCCACGTGGTGATAGATGGCGCCGTAAAGCTGAATTGATGTCACGCGCTCGTGAGGAGGAGAAGCCGCGGCCGATAAATCAAAAGCGTGAAGTCGGTGACTCTCAGGGGCGGAGCGGCGGCGACGAGTTTGACGTGCCGCAGCTCACCGATAAAATAAATCACTTCCTGTTCCCAAGGAGGAAAACTTAACACGGAGAGTTTGGATCACAACAGCAGGGTGGAGTCAGAGTGGCTCGGCGGGAAGCAGCTAAAGAAAATATAAAGAAAAATCATCTTAAATTTAGTTTAGTTTTAGTTCAGTTTAGTTTGTTTCAAATACATAAAATAAAAAAAAATGAAAGTAATAATCACACAGACATCAAAATAAAATGACAAAAAACTCGAAAAAAAATGTAATGAGTTTTTACATATACAAAAAGGAGGGGGAGGAAGCATTTATTTCCGCCCCTCATCGATCAGTCAGTCAATCGTTAGCTCCCAGATCAATACAAAGCTAAACATAAATTCATACATTGCATAGATTCATACACTGCTAAAAGTCGCTAAAAGTGAACTTTCCAATCAGTGGTGTGTTTACTAAACCACTCTAGCAAGGGGCGCACAGGTCACGCACCTGCATGAGGTCATCAGTGGCCCCATGTGACATCACAGGGCAGGTTTCCAGTGGAAGAAAGTGTAGCGAGCAGCAAGTAAAGCGAAATCTTCCCACTGCCACAGTTTGGTTTCAGCCACTGAGTCGTCGTCGTGAGGCTCCAGAGGAGGTGGATCATTTGTTTTGTCCGCCTGCGGCTGAACTTTGCCTTTCAAAGCGTCGCACAAAAAGCACAAACGAGCTAGCGGCTAACGGGTGAGCTCGTTATTTCGGGCGACTGCGGCGGCGCCAGCGGTCGTTCGTGCGTGCGGACGGTGGAGATGAAAACAAGGAGGAGCTGATCTGGACGCTGGCGTCCACCGGCGGTTGTTTATCAGGCCGGTGGGACGTTTGTGTGAGGTTTGTTTGTTTGCGCTGTTTGTTGTGGCGTCGAGGCAAAGCTTCAGACGCAAACTGTGTGTGTAGTTCAGAGGTACACGCAGCAAAGTTGTCTGGAAACGGCGTGGTAGTTCATTTCCTCCCGCCGCTGTCACCAGAGCTGCGGGTCTTTGAGTCTGATGATGTGGACGCTCACTCAACTGTTTCCTGCTGAGAAAGATGACACGTTGGTGGAATGGCTTGGAAGAGGAGCAGTCACAGAGGGTGGAATGGTTGTATGTGAACAGCTGTTAAACATGGGTCAGTTGGTCCTCAGAGATGCAAGAAGTTGGCAGGGCCCTTTCTGACATCACAGACAACAGAAGAAGCAACAGAAGGAAGCAGCTGAGGAGTTTGGCGTTTTGGCGTTTCGGCGTCAGTCAGCAGGTGGCGCAGAGAGTCACTGCTGCTGGAAACCAGGTGGCCGTAGACGTGCGCGAGCTGACGCGCTAAACTTCTGCAGCAAATTCCGCTCATTCATCATCCCGCTCAGCCAAAGTGACTCCGGCCGGCCCCTCCACCTCCTCAACCCCCCTCTCCTCCACTTTCATTTTCTTCAGGGCTTTCCAAACGCTTCACCGTGAAAAGAGGAGATGCATTTATCTGCAAACGGCCAGACGGCTGCTCGCCATATTGCCTCTTGTCAGCTGTTTTTTTTTTTTTTTTTCCTTCACGCCAGCTCAAAAAAAAAAAATAAACCAATACAATGCTTGTTCAGCGGTATTCAAAGGCGCGGCGGCGGCCGCTGCTCCTGGGCGGTAAATTTCCCTGACCGACTGACTGAGCTTCATCGTGCCACCTGCTCAGGTGGAGAAGGAACACAAGAGGTCCCAGCAAGGAGACAGAGGCTGATCAGGAGTTTTTCTTTTTTTTTTTTTTTTCCCCTGCCACAGTTTTGCAGACGCAGCCCTTCCTGCGATGCTCGGTCAGGTGACTGAAACTGCATCTTTAGAAAGTCTCAGCTGCAGAAACAACTTTAAAGTGAGTCTACAGCAGAGTGGTGTGAGGCAGGACTGCACAATTCATGGGATTAAAATTGCAGTCTGAATTCATTCAGTTTTTTTGGATGAAAATGAGACAGTGAAAGTCAAAAGACGCATGCAGTGTTTTTGCCTCAGTCGCGGAATCGCAGGGCAGCAACACAAATCTGTGTGACCACCTCAGACGTCGCCACAAAATGCATCATGACGAACTTTGCTGGGGTCTTGGCAGAGGCGACATGAAAAAATACTTGTTCAAAAGTTGTGTGAATAAGAGAAGACAAGAGACTGAAGTTTATTGTTTTTATGTTGAGTGTCAGATGTTGCAGTCAAGCTAAAAACCTGCTTTTTGTTCCCATTGTGGACCCATAAGAATGGTGTGCCCAACTTGTAAAAAGCAGCATTTTCTTTTTGTTACATTTCCATTTGCAGATATGTGCAATAAATATTTATTTTTGAAAAGTAAAAAAAATTCATTGTGGGAGAATCATGAACTGTCTGTGTCTCGCTGTTGAGCCTCATCCGTCCACCTGCTCTTTGTCTTTTTCCAAACCTTTGAAGAGATGATTGTGTAGTTCGGGGTTGCAGTGTGGCTGTCGACCACCAGGTGTCACCTCAGAGTCAAATCGAGACTCGATGTGTGTCAACATGTAACCAATCCCTCTGGGATTTTAGTGGATTGAAACTTTTTCCACATCCGATGAATTTCAGCGCTCCAAGGTGGGGGAGTGCACTGGGGTTCTGACTCCGCCCATCAATCACTTCTTCCAGCCAATTGACAGAATCCAGTTTGTTGCCGCCGTATCGATCCTGTGCGGTGAGAGTGATGGAGCGGCGCGTGTGCGTCAGCGTTTCCACCAGCTGCCAGAGTCGTGTTTGCCAGTTCTTCCCACCTGTCACCTGACAGCGGCGCCTTCCACCTTTTTCCCCCCAACTTCTACAAATTGGTGACTGGCGCCGGCGGGGCGTGTGCGTCTGCAGGAAGATTTTTCACAGTTTTCCACACATGAAGGATGAGCGGCCTCGCAGTCCCCTCGTCCTCTTAGGGCATAGGTGTCAAACTCTGGCCCGCGGGGCAAATTTGGCCCGGAGTGTTATTATATTTGCCCGTGAGGCAATACCAAACCCTCTACTAGAGCTGGCCTCGCCGCCATTATACAGCACATATATACCAGAATTCTCTGCTGTGTGTTTTGCGCGCTCAGTCAAGACAGGACGTTCATTGAAGGATATTATTACTTTATTGGTTTATTATTGTTATTTTAATTTTAAATGTATTATTAGCCTTGGAAAGAGGTTACTGTAGACATTTTAATCAGAAGGCTGCAAATTAAAAGAGGGTTACAATTTCAATTGACATTTTATTTATTTTAATGAGTTTTGTTTTGTTTTTTTTAATTTGATTTTGCGTGTGTGCAATGTTAAGTTGAAGTTCATTGTACAGTATTAAGCTTTTCTTGTTCCATATTCAGGTTGAAGCAAAATTTTGTTTGGGACCATATGAAAAGGTTCACTTTCAATCGATATCAATGTGCAACTATGTCTAAGTTTTAAATTTTGGCTCACTGACCCCTGCCATAGGGAGAGGCATTCCTAGACCTAATGTGGCATATGAGGTTACGTAGGGCGCCCCCTGGTGGAGAGGGTACCAAATTCTCCTTCCCCAGTTTCTTGTTGTACATGTTATTGATGTTGTTTTGGGAGGTTGTAGGTAGGTGCAATCAGTCTGAACATACAGAAGAGCGTCGGATCGGTTTCAGATCAGAGGCTCAGATTATAATCTCATCTGATGGCTGGCAGGTTAAATAGCGTCCGCATGTTGAGACGACCCAAGCAGACGATGTTCAATCAAAGCCAGTCGGGTGTTTTATCGACGAGTCGGCTGGTGAGAAAATCAAAGGGTCAGGTAAAGAGTTTGCACTCCAGAAAGGTCGATGAGCGGGCGGAGGCACCAGCGGAGGCCCCGCCCTCAGCGGTGGCAAGTCAGAGCTGACACCTGATTGGACTCGAAGATTGGAGATTCCAGTGCACAACTGGACCAGTGAGGGAAACATGTTTACTGCACAAAATGCTATTTCTTTACGCAACTGTCCCTTTTGTTTATTAGCGATCCTCAACGTTTGGTTTTTTTCTTCTGCCACGTAAAATAGGAAGGAAATGCTGACACACGCTGTCAGAGCAAAAAAAAGAAAAAAAACATTGTCTGAAGGCTTTTATCTGGTTCACTCACTGTAACACACACACACAGACACACACACACACACACACAGACACTCATCTCTGCAGGCCTCGTCTCCTGCACTAATCACTCGGTTCCACCGAGTCACCGTTAGCGAAGCGCTAGCCCAGATACGGCGTGTCTGATTTGCTTCTCGCCGTCGGGGGCGTTGGCCTGGTTTCCAGCCGTGTTGACGGACAATTTCACGGCAAAATGTTTCTTAGTTTGAGCTTTAAAAGCTGCTTTTCTCTCTTTCTCACTCTCTTTCTCATATTTTCCAAATTTAGTTGTGTTTCAGGTTCTCTTAAAACTTTTTGATCCGTCTCGCCACCCTCTGCTGGCCACCCTCCTTCCATTCGCCTTCAGCTCGGCACCATTTCAATGTCGGAATCTCGACAAGATGATTTTTTTCAACGTTCAAACACGTTCTGACCTTTTTCGCAGGATGCTGCAGAATCTGAATCAGAATCCCGCCGCTAACTTTCATCTTGGCAGCGCTGTTTTCCAGTGTCACCATCGCCCCCCTGTGGCAGCCAGCGGGTACTGAAAAATCTGATGCCTTTTAATCCCCTGCGTTCATGTCAATCGTTTGAAATGAGGCAAACAGAGCAAGCTTTCGGTTTCAAAGTTTTTAATTCTGGACAATCCTGACCCCTAGTGGACTTAAAAAAAAAAAATCAGAAACAACGTCTTTGTTAGTATTAAGGGAACGAGTAGGAGAGTTTTTGAAGTCTCACTGATCAGCCTCATCCCTCCACCTGCTCTTCATCTTTTCATAAATCCTTGAACAGATGATTATTGTTCGGGATTGTAGTGTGAGCCTCCCACCACTGGGTGTCGCCACAGAGTCAAATCGAGCCTGTGTCTGTCAATGTGCAACAGATTCCTCTCGGATTTTATCTGATTTTCTCAGAAGTGGAGAAAAAACCTGTGCTTCTTGGCTCATCTTCTCCTGAATAAATGTTGTTCCAGTTGCTACCAATGATCCCGCCCTCTTTCCTTTCGTCCGAGGAAGGCAGCTGATTGGATCGCTCAGGTTTCATCATCTGAGTGGCAGGAGTCCAGACTGAACCTTTTCCACATTCAATGAATTCATGCGCTACGGGCCGGGAGGAATTCTGGCTCCGCCCATCAATCCCGTCCTTACAGACTTGACCCAACTGGCCATGTTTGTTGTCCGCTCTCACCGTCGCCCCCTCGTGGTAGCCAATGGGAACTGAAACTATTGCGTTTTCATCACCTCTGGTGGACAAGAAAAAGCAAGAAAAGGGAAAAGAAAGAAACAACGCCTTTGTTAGAATTAACGGAAAGACTGGGAGAGTTTTTGAAGTCTGCTGTTTGCATCGATCCGGCTGTGTGCTGCGAGGCTTCCGCACCATCGAGTCAGGCATTAAGGGAGAATGTCAGAGAGATTAGAGCGGAGAGCGGTCCGCCGTGTGGCGGGATTAGTTCTGCATTTCCATCGGCTCTCACTGCACCTCATTATGTCGGCTGAGATCGATTGCAGAACAAAGCGACGCCTCGCGAGCATTTAACCCACCAGAGGGTTTGAGTTCCGTCTGCGTCGCTCCGACTGGCCGTGACATTAAAAAACGTTGAAGGAACTTTACGTCACGTGAAGTTTGGCGTCATTTGTTTGGTGAAAGCAGAACTGAACGGTTGCTTTTCGCACACGAGTCAGTTCATCCAAGTCGTTGTTTAGATTTGAACATTCAGTGTGAGTTTGTTGTCGAACGACTGTTGGTTGTACTGTTTGGTGTCTTGGAGCGTCTGAACATCTGAACATACCCCCTCCCTATTTTTTTTTTTTAATTTTTGTTGTTATTTTGGGAGGGTGTAAGTGTAATTATTCCGTCTATATGCTTTTTTTTTTTTTTTAAATATATTATTATAAAAATAAAGCAACATATGGATATAGTCAGTCAGTAAATCAAATGATGATGAGAGACGAAGGGGCCAGGGCTGAGCTAGCAGCTGTGTGAGAGAAGTCAAAAACAGAACTGTGTGTTGTTTACCTTCTTATATAATGTTCTGTAATGTTTTAATAGCATGAGGAATGCAAATTTGAGTGCATTATATATTTTTGTTTACTTGCACATGTCCGTGTACGTGTGTTCGTGTAGGACACCAAGATGGCTAGAAACACCACTGGTCTCAACATCTTGAAGGAAGAGTGTCCCCTACTGGATGTTTAGATAAGTATTTCGCTACCCACTGTCTCCCAACAGCAACAGCAGCAGGAGTGTGCACAGCGGCTGGAAGATAAAAAAAGAAGAGGCGATTTTAAAAGGCAGCAGACAGGAAGTGAGTCAAACAGGTAATCAGACGCCAGTTCAGACAAACTCCCAAACAGCCAGACAGGCAATCATGCAGCCATTCAGGAAGACTCGGCTAATCACGGAGGTATTTCCTTCCCAGGCCACTGTCTGAAACACCTAACGAAGGGGTGGGGCTTCATCGCTGCTCGAGGGTAGAGGCAGGCTGGAGATGTCGCTGCTGTCGCAAACAGCTGAATGCAAACAAGTGGAGCCAAAAGTTGGTGGGTTTTTTATCCTATCACATTAAAAGACAATAAAAATGAAAAGCATTAAAACATTAAAAGCAAGATGAGATCCAGGTTGTTTACTCTCAGAGTGCCACCGTCAGCTTCAAAATTCCACCGAAACTCACACACACACAGCTGCCAGACAAAGACAGAGGGAGGAAATCCCACAGCTTCGTCCTCTGATGGGGGGGTTTTCCTCCCACCACTCCGACCGCCAGCTGGATGCCAGTAAGTCTTCACCAGCGACCAGCCAGTGAACAACTGAAGCCCTCGCTGATCAGCTCTGGAAACCCCACAAACACATTAACTGGAAAAGAAAGAAAGAAAGGCGGATGGACAGACGGACGTTGACCCAGTGGCCCTGCCCTCTGAGCTGGATTCATCCACCTCATCTCCTGAAAGACCAAAGAGTGCAAAAAATAATAATAATAAATAAATAAATAAAAAGCACACACACTGGCCAATGAGGTAACGGAAATTGCGCTGGAGGTTAAAATGTGAAAATCCTGGACTGAATTCTCATCTCGGATGTTCTGAATGATGTGCCTCGGATCAAGCGTCTCGGGCATTTGGATTTAGGATGTCTCTGGGGGTCAGGGGTTGCAGTGTTCCAGGTATGACCAGCACCCCAGCGTTTATTATGTTGGCCCCTTAATTTCAGTGGAGTTGCTAGCTAAGCTAGCTAGCTAATTCGCCACTGTTTTGAAATCACTTCCAGCTTACTTCCACATTACGGGGCCCACAGAGCATGTGCAGTAGTGTCACTTCCCATCATGCCTCTGCAATGTCACAGTCATAATATGCATCATGTCACATCACATCATCGGGGGGGATGATGGCGATGCAGTGTTTAGCGCTGCTGCTTCACAGCACAAAGGTCATGGTTTGATTCCGGGCCTGGCACCTTTCTGTGTGGAGTTTTCATGTCTGTCTGTTAGGGTTCTCTCCAGGTTCTCCGCCTTCAGTGATTGTTATTTTCACTGTATTTCTACATTACCGCCATTTCCAGGCGTACAATGCACACAGATTCGACTTGACTGTTGAGCCACATGCATTAGTTCCACCCCCACCGTCCCCGACGTTAGAGTGCAATCTCGACTTCGCTGCCTCCACGACAAAGACCCTGGATAAGTCGTTGATGACGACTTACAAGGGTTATGCATCGGTGACCCGAGTGACAGTCCAGACATCTTTCAGGTGGATTCCATCCGCTTCCTCCACAGATGGGGAATTGGGAAGTATGAAAGAGAAGCAACTCCTACAAGAAAAAAAAATAAAGAAACAGGCAGGAGAAGCCACTAGGCGATGTAACAGTAAACGGTGCCGCTAAAGAGATTAGCGTGGTTGCCACTTTGGCAGCAGTTTTATCTGAACTGCAAGACATTTTCACAATAAAAGAAGAGCAGGAAAAAAACAGTGCTGAAGGTTTTTGCGCTTGACGGTGAGTATTTGTTTTTTTACCGCCAGCGAGCTTTGGCAAGAAGTTTAGCCAACTGCTGAGGTACGCAGCAAGCAGCAGCTAGCTTCTGGGCTGTTGCTGCTCCATGCGGTCTGTGTGAATGCGATAATCAATCAACCAATCACCTTCCAGGTTTTGCCTCCCGTTCCAAACACTTTCTATGAGCTCGAAACCAGATGGATTAGTTGGCAAATATAGAGACGCCTGATAATATATTCAGTTGTTGGGGTCCAAAAAATTTACTCTCAAAGCTAAAATGTGTCTTTCAATTTTTCATCCATCCTGGCTGCAGTGTCTTTGGACACTTGGACTCCTGTGGGAGGGTGATGTCGGACAAACAGCCCGACTGTCACACTTGGAATTTCAGAGTGCGGGGGGTGCGTGGGTGGGGGGGTTTGGAACAATGATTATGTTGAAATTCGGCTAATAACACCACCGGCCCTGGTGCCAGAGGCTCCGCTGACCCTTGGCAGCGTCTGCCAGCTTTCCATCCCCAGCCCGGAACAAAACAACACAGAACACTTTATTTATAGTGTTTGTCCACACAACAGAGCAGCTCAGCCACTCTGCTCAATAAAAGTTTTATACCAGGGATGTCCAAACTATGGCCTGCAGGCCAACTGCACCCCGCCAACTAATTGTAACTGGCCAGCGGCTTGTCTCTAAAATCATGTTTCTTGTGGCCCTCCAGTCAGTATTGAATCAAACAAGCTGACTTTGCAATTTTGCTGTTCACCTCGCGATGGCAGTCTGTGTGGTGTAAACACCCAAAGTTGGAGGTCAAGTAGGAACCACGCAGTCTGAACTAAAGTTTTTAAACCCAACAGAACCACAACAGAAACCCATCAAGGTGAGAGCACATGGAAACACCACCGGCTGATAGCAGACACAGTGACCATAAGGTCCAGAAAACTTGAGATCAAGAAGTTGTGGGCTTTCGGCCGCAAAGGCCAAAATGAATGTGTTTGCCTCATCTGCCCAAGAGACACTGCTAATGCGAAACAGTTCAATATAAAGAGACAATTAGCATGATTTCTATCGTAGTTGTTCAGCGAGAAGGAGAAGTTAGGCAGCTTGAAGAGATTGACTGCGTCAGAGGCTAATGTTGCAAAACCAAGCTTTTTTTTTTTTTCAAAGACTTGCTTTTCTTTGTTGGAAAAAAAGACAATTGTGTAATTTCACAATGCTTTATTTCAGCAGCAGCAAACTTGGTACAGGTGCTGCCTAGATGTTGTTTCATGTTTTGCTGAAGCTAAAAAATCTTATTCATTATATTTAAAAGGGGGATACATTTTGCTGCAGTGTTTGTTAGCATGGCTACTGAAACTGCTTATCCAGGTCCTGCTCACTATGGGGCGACTAAAACCTGTTGTGAAAATCAGAGTGAAAGACTGAGAGCCACACATATTTTTTCCGCCCTCTCCTTCACCACACCGAGCTGTTTTTATGTCTCGTGCCGATCCTCACTCCTTCAGATCGCAACCTCTCCTGAGTACGCTCAGTGTTCTTCCAACGCTGCTCACCTTGCACACAGGTGCGTTGTCGGGCAGCCGTTCTAACACTCGTCTCAAACCTGGCTGTATCATCAGAGGGAGCTGGAGCGCCAATGTTTTTGGCTCTCAGAAAAAAAAGAAAAAAAAACACGGAGCAAGTCCAGGAGAGGATAACAAGATGGTGCCGAGAAGCTCATCCATCACTGGGAAATCCCCCAGCAGCCATTGCTGCTTGTTACATGAATGGCGCCGCAGCTGAGCGGCTCCTTTTGGATCAGACGGATCAACTCGCTGATTGATATAAGTCGGCGCCTGAGGAGAACTTCACAAAGTCTCTCCTTGATTTCATTTAGGACTCCCAATTAGGCGAGTTCTGTGAAATATCTCCATCAGGCTAAATGACTTTTTCTCTCTCTCTGTCTGTCTGTCTGTCTCCCTGGTGAGTCTTGGCGGCAGGCGACTCAAAATGAGCCGCTTGGAGCCGAACAGCATCGACTGGCTCCCCGCGAGTCACTCACAGTTTGGACGTGGTACTTTAGAATTGGCAGTGCTTTCTTCTTGCTGTGTCTTGTGTTGCTGCTCTGTGAGGGAGTAACGCACCGACACTTCCTGCCCTGCTGCATCGGAAATACCAGTACCAAGTCTCCAACACACATGCACGCAAGACACACACACACACACAGGCTGAAACTCCCATCCGCTGGGAGTATTGTTGGATTCTTCCTCCTCTGACGCCTGCGAGGCTCTTGACTGGGAAGAGGAAATGCAGTCTTGTGTAACCTTTGTACACAGCAAGAAACACACACACACACTCTCTCTCTCTCTCTCTCTCTCTCTCTCTCTCTCTCTCTCTCTCTCTCTGTCAGCAGAGCCAGAGGTCAGGCCCTGGGCTCTGCTTTCATCCACCAGTCAGCGCGTCAAATTTTGGAGCCAAGAGACTCATTTCATGACAAGACTTTTATTTCAGTCAAATGAGCCAAACTCTTCAATGACGAGTGAGAGAGAGAGGGAGAGAGAGAGAGAGAGAGAGAGAGTCTGAGGCTGTTTGGGGGATAAAACAAAAAAAAGGCACGTAGATGCAGTAAGCAAACACACAAGGTCAACAGAATGGAGAGGAATGTTGCCCGATAATGTCTTTATTTCATGGATGGTCGGACGGACAAGCAGATTATTTTTAGGAAGCGCCCTCTTCCCCCTGTCTTGGGGGTAGGTGGGGGGGTGGAGCCGCGGTGACAGGAAGGGGCGTTGCAGGGGAAATGTTGAACAATGACTTCATTAGGACGGCAGTGGTCATGACGGGCGCCGCTGGACTCTGAGAGCAGCCAGGATTCATAAAAACCACTGGATTATATTTGGAAATCAACCTTTTTTTTTTCTTTTTCTTCTTGTTTTTTGTTGTTGTTTTTTCAAACCTGCTGAGATGGAGGACTGCTGAAGTTCTTTTCTGGGGAAACATGTTGATCAGCAGTGAGTATCCGTGTGGAGCCACAGCCAATGGTGTTCAAAGTGAGGTTCAGGGACCTCGGATGGGTCCTGGAGGAGGGTTTGAGGGACAGAAGGTGTACAGGTACCAGACTGGTTCTCTAGTGGCACCACTGGATGACAGCGTTCCTCAGCTTTACCATCACAGGTTGTTCTTTATCATTCTGGTGCACCAGCGGTTGGAATCGGGCCGGTCTGTCGCCGTCCCTGAGCACTACATTGTCGGAAGGCTTGAGCCACACAACGTTCCTTCTGGAGAAAAGTGTGTTTGTGGTGGCTCTGACTGTGTGTAGGTGTCTCTCCAGCATGTGATCACATGACCAGATCCCTGGTAGGAAGCTTTAAAACACCTCTGGAGAAGATTTAGAGTCTCTAATCTGAACTCAGTGAGCTTATAGACTGTCGGTCCAAATCATTTTTCCTTATTCATCAATGTCTTGGCATTGCCTATGAACTTCCAGGAATAAGAAAATGTCCGTCCCATCTGTGATGTCACAAAGGGCACTGATCCCTCTCCCTGGTTAGTAACCTCCCTGACTCCCCAGCCAGGCGGTGGCTCCACCTTCTTGGACCGCCTTGTTTTTTGTTGTTGTGTCTTTTGTCCTTTTCAGGACATGTGGAAGCACCGGCAAAGCGTTGGTTTTCAGCTGGAAGCTGCAAACAGGGGGCTAAGTTCACTGCTTTCTTCTGGGCATCTTGTCAAGTGATAGTTTGTAGTGCACCCCGCTGGCCGTGCCTGCCGTGTTGTTGTGACACCAGCAGCTCCACAAAGGTCGGCGTCTGACGACTTTAGCTCACGAATAATTAATGAGGGTCGGCGTTTTGTGTGCGAGGTCGTCGACGGGTCCCGTCTGCGAACACGACCTACAATTTCTTTGTCGTGCAGGTGTTTCACCCTGGGAGAGTCTTCATGATTTAAACATCACGAGTAGCGACACTTGCAGCCACAGCCCGCCGCTGAAGCCAATTTGTCATTTTAAACAGACACGTTTTGCATTGATTGTAATTTCACTGTTCAGCTGGTTTCCCACGCATATATTAAAAACATTGTAGACATTATTATATATACATACTGTATGTATATATATATATGTATATATATATATACATATATATTCATGTTTACATATATATTTATACATATACATACAGTACATATATACACATATGTATACATTATGTTTAATCCTGAAAAGACTAAATTGTAGTTTGAGAGTATTCTCTTCCAAACAGAACCAGCTTTTTGTAACTCCCACTGATTGCTTAGCTATTTCTGATAAAAACTTGAATATGTATGTATAAGTGGTATGAATAATCAATACTTAGCAGTGGTATTATGACGATCCGAAAATACATTTTTCAGCGAATCGCCTGCAGCTTCTCCAGCTGTTCGTTCAGGGTTCTTCAGGGGACCCAGTCCATTAGACGTTGTACCGACGCTACAAACACCAGCAGGTCTCCCGAGTTTCACGTTCGGCTCTCGGCGACATGTAAGAACCTTTGGTTGGGGGGAGGTGGGCGGAAAGTGCAATACCCTGTCTTCTGACAGCTTACCGAACTTCTGACACCAGCCCAAACCCTCTGAGATGCTCTCGCCGCAGCGCCGCCACTTTGTCTCTCCCTTCTGTTAGTCACTAAACTACGTGTGAAGCGAGCCGTAAAAATGGTTCAGAAGCTCCGACGTGGAAAAACACAGAAATGGTTGGACGTGACAGGAGGGGAGTGGAGAGGTGGGGGGGGCCTAATGTCAGACGAATTGAGGTGACAGAGTAGAGAAAATCAGACCTCTGTTGCCTTCAGACGAAGCATTGCTAGCTCTTTTTTTCTCCCTTGTGCTAAGTAGCTGTTAGCTGTGACACGGCGTCTTTCACAGAATGAAGAGATACAAATCAAACAAGTTCAATTTAGAATTTTTTTCCCCCAATTTTATTGAAACACACCCGACCAGCCTTTAAAGTACCTTCACAAACGTGCGTCCCTTTAGCATCCACACTAACAGAGCTTCCACACTGAGAGGGCGGAGCCGCGCTGCTATTCTCTCGCTCCAGATCTCTTATCAGAAGCCTCGAGGGGTCCAAACCATGACTTCCTCCTCAGGGACGCAATGGGCGGGAAGGGGAAGCAGCCGCTCACACTGGAAACACTTACGTAAAGTGAGCACAAGTGCCGCTGGCTAGCCGAGATGTATTGTTGCCTCTGACAGGTGTGGAGGGTTTAGTTCCTGATTGGAGTCCTGGGTCCGGCTGGAAATCAGGTCACAAGTAAATCAGTTGGGCATTGTTTGACCAAAACAATTTTTTTCTCTCATGTGTGTGTGTGTGTGTGTCTCAAGTATTTGGCGATTCACAATGACACAGCTGCAACATTAGCTGTACCTTCGTTAGCATTGAATATACATGCAAAAAAGAGCACAACTGATACAAAAACGTGAAGTGTATTTTTTCTTTGCCCCCTTAAAAGCGACGGCTACGTAGCGGTTAGCGATTAGCGCTAATTAAAACAGACGCTTAGATGCTTTGCTTTTCTTCTGCCACTGTTTCTCTTTGTCTCTTGTCCTTCGGGAAAAACACAATTAAACTCTAGAAACAGAATGCAAATGAAGTGCAAATATTTGCCCACTCTGTCCCCAGCAAAGCCATGAAAATATTTTTCAAATTGAATCAAACACTGTCGCCTGTTTGCAGAGATTGAAGTCAGAGAGGCCTGTGAGTGGCTGCGAGCCGCCGGCTTTCCGCAGTACCTGCAGCTGTTCAGAGGTAAAAAAAAATAAATAAATAAAAAAACAGCCGAGCCGCCTGTGTAAAAACAGCTGCACTCAGTGGAAAGCTGACGTCCGATTGGTTGTCTTCCAGAGTGCAGATTCCCTGTCAACCTGGAGGAGGCCAAGCGAGATCACGACTTCCTGGACAAGGACTCGCTGGACTCACTGTGCAGGTTTGATCAACGATGACGCTGATTTTAATACTTAAAATTAAAAAATATACTTCAATCAAATGTATTTATTAAAAGAAAATTTAAATGTATTTAATAAAAAGTAATTAATAAAAAATTGTGATAATTTAAATTAATTTAATTTAAAAGAAATCAATAAATAACTCCCCAAATGTCCAAAAAAATAAAACTGGGGGCAAAAAAAATAAAGTGTGCTGCTCCTTGGTTCACAACTTCTGTGTTTCAGACAAATTTCAAAATAAGAATCGTTCTAAAAAACTTGAATCTGAAAGTCCTATCTGTAGATTTCCTGTCGACCCACCATCCACTTCCTGTTTGTTTGGCCCTCCAGGAGATTGAACACTTTGAACAAATGTGCGGAAGTGAAGCTCGAGTTGCGACGGTCGAAACACAGGGTGAGTACGTGTGTGTGTGTGTGTGTGTGTGTGTGTGTGTGTGTGTGTGTGTGTGTGTGTGTGTGTGTGTGTGTGTGTGTGTGTGTTACATGCGCTGCCAAACTCACTCACTACCTGTGTTGTTGTCTCCAGGCAGGGGAGGCCGACGACTGCGAAGACTTCTGCGCCATCAGTCCCAACTGGAGCTGCGACCGGCGGACGCGGCGGTGGCTCCGCCTCGGCAGCGACAAGGCCAACATCCCCCGGTGGTCGGAGAGCCGAGCCGCCTCCCAGGAGGACGGCGTCCCGTGTGATGACCGCCATGACGTCTGCTCCGTCATCAGCTCCAGCAGCAGCGAGAGCGAAGGTCGCCGACCTCGGGGTTGCGGGGTCACAGACCAGCGGGAGGCCAGCGGGGGCTCCTCCCCCAGCCGCTGCTCCTCCAACCGGACCCTCTCCCTGGACAGCGGGCCGCCTTCGCCCAGCAGAGCGTCGTCCGACCCGAGTCCGGACCCCCAGGAGAAATCCCCGCCCCGCAGGAAGACCCCCGGCCTGCTGAGGAAGATGGGGAGACTGCGAGGCACAGCGAGCCTGCTGAGCTCCGCCCACAGCAGGAGTCGGAGCCAGAAACTGGTCCAGGAGGTGGAGGAGCGGGACGAGCGGCCGTACTTACCCCCAAGGTGACCATCCACAGCTCTGCTCTGATTGTTTTTCATAGGATTTTATTCCCATTTTTGACCATTTACAACAACACACCTTCCGACCCACAAAACAACACGACACCAAACCAAAATCAAACAAAGACCCACAACATGTACGACCAACCACAAAACGTACACTTAAAAAATAAAAACATAAGAGCTGGGATAGGGTCCAGCAGACCCCCGTGACCCTGAGCTCAGTACAGGCTGGGATTGAAAATGGATGGATGGATGGAAAATCAGACTAAATAGCTCAACCTCCACATCTTTACATCATCACACTTTACAATACAAAATACAATCATTGTAAACTCATATACGCCTGTATTGTAATAAAAATAAATAAAATAGATAAATAAAGGAAACAACAGCATAAAACAGAGAAGGCCAAGTTGTCTTGTTTTTATAAACATACGCTTCTTTATCCCTATATAGTTTTAAATGGAGTTAATCTACTCTTTTCGGTAGCTATTGGCCGTTCCATATTCAAATAATAACCCATCTCTTTTTTCCAATCTAATAATGTAGATTTCCATTGTTTAAGTATACGTTTTTCAATACAATATTCAAATAAACGAATAATCCATTTCAGTGCGTTCCTCACCGTATCTTCTGTCGTTTTTTCCTATAATTTGCCTGTCGGCTGGTCCTTGGTGTGTCCAGCGTGCAGAGCGACGCCTCCACACCTCACACCCTCAGCAGCAGCAGCAGCAGCAGCAACAGCAACAGCAGCGGCTGCAGCAGCAGCAGCAGCAACGCCCAATCAGAGAGCAGCAGCATCGTCAGCACGCCCAGCCCCGTGACCAGGGTTCGCAGTAACTGCAAACGCTCCAACAGCGACAGCAGGCCGGGAGCTGCAGGCAGCCTGGGAGGTCAGGAGGTCAGTCTCAGGTCGTCCACCCCTGCTGGAGGTTGACAAGGATCGACAAGGGGGGGTAATTCGGTAGAAACAGATCTGAGCTTTCAGTTGTAACTTCCAAAACCTCGCAAGTCAACAAGTTTTCCCCAAAAACCTTCCTGCAAATATTTCAAGTTATTTAGAAGTGAATGCTGTATTCCCAGCCAATGCAATGGAAACTGGCTCTTGATCTTTTATTAAAATACAATGACTTACAATGGTGAAACAGACGGAATTAGAGAAAAATAAGTCACATGACCTTTTGTAGTCACATTTAAATACAATAGTCATATTTCGATAAATGTCAAAAGATATTTTTTTAAAAGTCTTTCACCGACCACAAGGGGTCCACTGACCCCTACGTTGAGAAACGCTGATCTAAACAGTCCCCTGATAGAATCAGCGACCTTTGACCTTAGGTCGTAGTTCCCACCATGTCTCCATCTCTCTGCCCGTCCAGGTCTTCAGAAACAACAACGGCCTCCACTTTCAAATTCCCCACGGACACAAGCCAGGCACCTTCCCCACCTCCCTGGCCAGCAACCACGCCCACCCGCCCCACCTGCCACTCCTGCCCCACCCGCCCCACCTGCCCCACCTGGTGGACGACGCTGCCGTCAACTGGCGGACCGGCAGCTTCCACGGCGGCTGCCAGCGGCGGTGCGGCGGCGCCACCCGCAGCCCGCTGGCCTCGCCAGACCACCGGATGAGCGTCTACGACAACGTGCCGGACGAGCGGCGGCTGGCGTGCGGTGGCAACGCCGGCGACAGCGATGCGGAACCCACGAGCGAGGAGTCTGAGGTGGGTTTGGACTTCTGCAGTCTCTTCACTGTCCTTCGTGGAGCTTCCTCTCCTCCATCACTACTGATTACGATGACTGAGGATGTTCTTGCTTTTGCTACATCGTTACGCTACGTCGGCGAGAAGGTTTATTTTGCTCAGATGAAAATCAAGCAACTAGGGCCCCTGTTTGAAAAAATAGGTGCAACCAGCCCAGTTAGACTATGTGTATAAGATGGTTGACCTACAAAGTATTTGATATTAATATTTGTATCTTGTCCTGTTTTGTTTGCTTGTTCGTGGCCCCCTATTGGATAATTTGCAAGAAAAACTGTATTTGTCATTGTTCTTTTCTGTCTGAAAAATCCAACAAACACTTATGGAACTTGAGCAGTGAGTGGACGACGCCGCTCAAGCACCAAACTCAGCTGCTGCCTTCTCTCTGTGTGTCTGCTGCACAGGTGGGTCGTCTGCTGGCAGGTGAAGACGTCTTCTCGGCTCTGGACGGCATCCTGGAGCGCATCAACGACCTGCAGCAGCTGGTCTCCTCCTGGTCGGAGAACCTGTCCGAGGACGACTGTCAGAGAGGCTCCACCTCCTCCTCCATGGGTTCACTCCACCCTTCCTCCCCCAGCCAGGTGCACCTGGAGGTGCAATATCCAGACGAGGAGGAAGAGGAGGAGGAAGTGGAAGAGAGGAGCTGCGAGAAGGGTCTGGGCGACGCTGAGGAGCAGGAGACCAGAAGTCAACAAACCCGGAGCAGGTGAAGACCCTCTCAGAGGTAAAATCTCTGCATGGTTCACCTGGCGCTGAGAGCCTGTGTTTCTGTGTGCGTCCAGCAGTGGGAGCCAGCGCCGCCGCCGCCTCAGCCAGAAGGACCCGCCCACTTGCCCAGGTGTGGAGGGTCTGTCCTCCTCGGAGTTCAGGCTGCTGCAGAAACTGGCTCTGCTCAAACTGACAGCACTGATGGACAAGCACTCGCCCTGCAGCAAGCAGGGCTGGAGCTGGTGAGACGCCTGCCTAGCCGCTACCTGTTTGCCGCTGAGCTGCAGCCACATTTTGTTGTTAGCATTTCACGTGCAGATTGTCCTTTCAATCCTGCTGCGCTAACGTGTCCGAAGCCAGCGAGATTGGAGGCATCTGAGGTCAAACTGTGTGGGGGGTTTTTTTCACTCTTTTTTGTTGTTGTTGTTTTTGGGTGTAATGAGATTTCGCCTCCTCCGCTGTTTATGCAAATTTGCAAACAAATTAATTTGGAGTATAATAAAAAAAAAAACTGAGATTCGCAGCACCGTTTGTCTGGATAAACACACGTTTTTTGACCGCGGGAGGAAAGCAATTTATATTCTCTTTCACACATTCCTCTTTAATTTTCACCATCAAACGTGCGTTTTCTTGGTCAAGTTGAAAAGAGCCGGAGAGCCGTCGTGTAATTCAGGTGACTCTCGGCATTTTGCGGCATTTCCCGCCTTATCACGGGGTGGGGGGACAACAAACAAACAGAAAATGAGGGCCTCGGCCGGAGGGAGCAGACCAAGACGAAGAGCTCTTGGAGTTCACATTCCCTGGTACAAAGCGGAACCTCTGAAGTGTAAACCAGTTCCTTTCTGTGAACATCATGTCGAGCGTAAAAATGGATTGCGGGAGAAACGTGTTTTATTCTGTTTTTGCCCAAGACTAGTCCAGTTGTTTTTTTCTTGCATATCCTTAATTTCAACGATAGCAAAGTAGCCATTAGCCACAAGCCTGTCATGTTTTGACCTGCAGGACTGTTCCGAAAGCGTCCCGGAAGACCAAGCCAGCGGAGGCGAAGGCTCGGCGTGTCTTCGCCGTCCCTCTGCTGGTCAGCGCCCAACAGACGGGCCAACCGCTTCCTCCCTGCATCCAGAGGGCGCTCCTCTACCTGCGAGACGAATGTCTGGACCAGGTGAGAAAATTGTAGCAACCATCCAAGGAAAACCAACCAGCCAGTAGCACAGACTTTTCCCTCCGATCGCCTGACTTCCTCTGTCCTGTCCCGCCAGGTGGGTCTGTTCAGGAAGTCGGGCGTCAAGTCCCGCATCCAGGTCCTGCGCGAGCGGGTGGAGTCGGACCCGGACGGCGTCTCCTTTGACCACCAGTCGGCCTTCGACGTGGCCGACCTGGTCAAGCAGTACTTCAGGGACCTGCCCGAACCGGTTTTCAGCAGCCGGCTGAGCGACACCTTCCTGCACGTCTACCAATGTGAGTGAGATCGACGGTGAAGCTGTGAAAAAAGAAAGCCAGTGAGCTTCCCCCGCCGGCTAGCTTCCCCCGCTGAGGCACTTTTCTTCCCTCCCTGGTAGATTTGCCCAAAGACCAGCAGCTGGCGGCGGCGCAGGCGGCCGTGTCGCTGCTGCCGGACGAGAACCGCGAGGCTCTGCGGATGCTGCTGCTCTTCCTGCAGGATGTGGTGGCCTGCGTGGGCGAGAACCAGATGACCCCCACCAACCTGGCCGTCTGCCTGGCGCCCTCCCTCTTCCACCTCAGCGCGCTGAGGAGGGACGGCGAGGCGCCGCACAGGTAGATTGAAGACTCAGGGTCTTTCATTGTCATAATGAGAGCATCGTGAAATTTGGTGGCTTTCACGCAGAAAGACAAATTAAGTAGAAGTGTAAGGTTGGGGCTTGTTCGTCACCCAGTTCGGGTGTCAACCTGCCTTCGCCCTACGACAGCTGGGATAGGCACCTGTAGATCCCCACAACCCTGAGGGCAGGGAAAAGCGGGTATTGAAAATGGATGGATGGATGGTGAAGTTGGGGCAACTGGACTTGGAAGTAATTCGAAAGGCTTCTTCAGCACTTAATGGAACTGAAGAGGCCTTTCGGATGAGAGCCTAAACGTCTTCCAAATCACAACAACAAGTCCAGTTGCCCCAACTTCACCCTTCTACTGTAAGATGACCTGGATGACTGAGAACCTTCACAGACATAAAGACAATGAAAGAAAATAAGAATTACACATCCATTTTTTTCTAATAGAAATATAGCGCATAAATATGTACAGAAAATAAGATATAGAATATAAAAGATATACAACACCTCTATATTTACAGAGTGAAAGGAAATGAGGCCATTCATAGAACAAAAGGTAGAGCGGACAGGGGTGATGTGGGAGGGGGAGTGGGTGGAGCTTATCTGAACTGCTGACAGTCATTTGTTTTGTCAACAGGAGTTGTTTATTTCTGCATAGTGACACCAGAAGAAAATAGTCCCTGTTGTGTGTGTGCGTGCGTGCGTGTGTGTGTGTGCGAGTGTTCTCTCTCTCCATCCTACACACTTCTTCTTCCACCCCTCCATCTTTCTCGTTGTCTGCCGCTCATCCCTCATGTCCCCTCCTCCTCCTTCTCCTCTCTCCTGCAACTCCATGGCCGCCCCCCCCCCAACTCCACCACCACCCTACCCCCACCCCTCCGCCTCAGACCTCCAGGATTGGAGGAGATGCCAGTGATGCTGGGAACACAATCAGCACTTTTTTTTTCCAAGCTCCCTCCCGCCTTGTGACAGATGAGTCGGAGCAGAAATCACGCTGCTCTTTGTATGCGGGAACAATAACTGCAGAAATCGACTCAACTCCGCCCATCACGCCACTGCAATTCCTCTAGTTCATTCTCGCAGAGCCACTCTGCATCCTTCTCACGAGTGGAACCGTCGCACATTAGGTCGAGGCATCTTGCTGGTGGTCTGCTAGTCCAGCACCTACTTCCTGTAAATCTGTGAGCCCCCCTCCACTCCTTCCCCCATCACTCCAACACAAAAACCTCCCAGATTGACCCAAATATGTAAATTGATGTTAGTGTTTTGTTTTGTTTTTGCCTGTTTCAAAGGAGCTGCAGTTCTCTGAAAGACCACTAGAGGCAGTCTGTCTAAACTCAGCGACGTTAACCTGGTTTCTCGCATTCATTTTGGCAGGTCAGGTCACAGGAAATACAGCCTGGGCCGACCGGACCAGCAGGACCTGAGCGAGAACCTGGCGGCCGCTCAGGGCCTGGCCTGCATGATCGGCGATGCCCACAGGCTCTTTCAGGTGGGGAGACTTTGAAAAGCAACTCAGAAGCCTGTGAGTCAGAGGTAATTCTCCGTCAGTAACGAGCTCGTGTGTTTGCAGCTGCCATCTTTCTGGCCCGCTCGCGGTTTCCCAGAATCCCCCTGTGAGCAAGCAGCAGGAGGAGGAGGAGGAGGAGGAGCAGAGGAGCAGCAGGAGGAGGCCTGGAGGAAGCTGCAGCGAGACACTCGGCTCCTCCTGAAGGAGGCGCTGGAGAAGAGCCGAGGCTGGGAGGAACACCCGGCTCCACCGGACATGGAGCTGGCGTTCAAGAAGGTAAACAGGAAGTTCTTCGACTGGATGGAGAAGAGCAGCAGTGACACAGCGCCCCCCTGTGGTGATTTCTCAACTCCTGTTCAAACGGAGAGAAATGAGCGCTGCTACAAAAAAAGTCACCCCCCCCAGAACCACTTTTCAGCATCCAAGGAATAAATAATGGAGGTTAAGATCAGAAGCACGATCGGGGAAAAAAATCTAACACGGATAGAATAAAAAAAAAAGATGAAACAAAAGAAGAAAATGGAACTTTAGAAATGTGTGCTGATGTTATCTGCTGCCGTGTTATTAGTCTGAGACGGCAGGAAATGAGGCTGCGCCGCCGTCTGGGCTTTATCAGGACACATCCGTCCTGTCCGTCCTCGCTGACGTCCTCTTGCCCACAGGTGGACGATGGCTGTCCGCTGTGGGCGTGGCGCGGCTGCGTGGAGGTGGCAGCGCCGCCGACGGAGCTGCTGCAGCGTCTGCTGAGGGAGCAGCGGCTGTGGGACCGCAGCCTGCGCCAGGCCGCCGTGGTCCGGCCGCTGTCCCAGCATGCCGAGCTCTACCGCTCCCTCCACCAGGACTCGTGCCGCGGTCCGGGCGCCAGGCCTCCGCAGGAGCAGTTGCTGCTCAGGTGAGCTGGTGGGCGGAGCCTCCTGACGCTCCTCAGGTTCTGGAGGTGCAGCAGCAGCAGAGGTCGTGCTAACGGAATGTTGCCCGTCATTGATGTTTGTTTGTTTTTTTATCAGTGACAGAAAAATCAGAAGGTTGACGGTAATTTTGACAGGTTGCAATTCACACCCCTGACCACTTGGTGGCAATGACCGTATTGTACCGTCCCTTCTGACACACGGCGCAGAGACTTCTTTGCGTGTCTTAGCGCTCTCTTTTTTTGTATGGACTGAATAATGATTAAAAGTGAGCTGAAATCAATTATGCGTGTATAATTTTATTTGATTAATAATTTTAAATGACTGCGTAAAATAGATTTTGACAGGATTGTTGTAACCCTGTCAGTTAAAATGACCGTTAACAAAAAAGTCTATCACAACCTCTGAGCAGCAGGTGAATGAGACCAATGAGCTAAAAATCTACAACCACTTCCTGTTCACTTCCTGTCAGGACCTGGCAAGCAGACCCATCCTCTGGCCCGCTATATCTGTCCTCCATGTCCACGGAGCACCAGGACTTCCCACAAGAGGGCGTCCGGACACACGTCCACCGCTGCTTCTACCTGCTGGAGCCCTCTAGTGGCAGGAGGACCCGACTGACACACGTCTGCCGCACAGACACCAGGTACGAACCAGAGCGTACGGACCAGGGGACAGGAAATTCATTTCTTCTCTCGGTCATGTGATGATGCCTCCTCCTCCTCTAGGGGTCGCTCTCCGGAGTGGCACTGCAGACAGGGTGGACATCTCCTCGCCGCCGGTCTGCTGGCGATCCGGGACTCCTTCAGAGAGAGCAGTGTCTGATAGACTACAGCTGTCAGCTGACCACCGGAAGCGGAAGTGGGTCCAGGGGGGAGGGAAGTGGAGACTCTCTTGGGACTCTTTAATTTTGCTAACTTTCAGCTGCATCCGTCAGGCCTTAGTCCTCAGGACAGCCAGCAGCTTGGGAAAAAAATGGCTTTTAGAGACTCAACGTCTAAGGTAAACCAGAACGAATACTCCCCCCTCCCTGACCATCCTCCCTCCACCCAAAATCTGCAGCTAAAGGAAAAAGGAAGCACACACAAGGAAGAGGAAACACATGGAGGCTGCAGGGAGTTTCACCCCGCAGCACTGGAGCAGCAGGAAACTTTTAGGAATCTTTGTCTTTTGACTGCTTGAGTCTTGGACAGTTAGTTTTGGACACGCAGGGCTGAACTTGAAAGGCCGAGTCGTAGATCTACCTCTCCACAGGACTCCACCGCAGTGGCCATGTGACCCGTCAGGGCGGCAAGCCCGGGAAGCCTTCCATTGAGCTTCCTGGACATCTTTTCCCCTGGACTTCCTGGACTTCAGAATATTTGTTTCCTGTTGGGAGTCTCACCTCTTCAAGCACTTTCAGACTGACTGTAAACATCATATCTCAGATTATTTAACTGAATTTAATGTAAACATATAGGCTTCATGCATCTATAGACTAATTTAATTTTGATCACCAGATTAAAATGTTTATCTGGCTCTGAATCGGTTCCCTGTCTTTTTTTTTCTGGAGGAAGTATGACGGCGGAGAGCAGAAGATTAAAACACACACAAAATCAGCTCTCGCAGCCTCCCTGTCGCAATGATGTCTAATTTACATGCGCCATATTTACATATCTCTCTGATTCATCTGCAGATCAGATGCAAGCGCCTGCGATAAAACGGCGGGAGACTCGGAGCGACACGGCGAAGTTAAAATAGTTGTGTCGGCAAGGCGAGGACGTCACGCCGCCACTGCCACGACTCCCTGAAGGAAGGAGGAAATTCATGCAAATTGCCAAATCAGAGCAGCAGCAACGCCCTTGCAAGCAGCGCTTACTGCTGCTTACTTCAAAAAACGGGGACGAAAATAGATAGAGTCAGGTCAAAGTTGGGTTTGGGGATGGCTAAGATTGTGGTAATGGTTAGGGTTTGTGTGAAGGTTGGGTGTAGGAATAGGGTTGAGGTTGGGTTTAGGACAAGAACTATGGGGTTCCTCATGCGCTAGAAGCCACAAATTTGACGTGGGTGTCTCTTGGGGGCTCCTGATGAAAAAGCAAGTTGCCCCATGTCTCTAGGACAAAGTTGAAATTTCACCCCATAGACTTGCATTGAATTAGGGTTAACAATAAGCCTGAAACTAGGGTTAGGGTTAGGGTTAGGGTTTCTGGGTTCCTCAAGTACTAGAAGCCCCAAATTTGGCGTGGGTGCTTCTTGGGGGCTTCTGATGTAAAAGCAAGTGGCCCCATGTCTCTAGGACAAAGTTGACCTTTGACCTCATAGACTTGCATGGGGCGCTTTCACCCCTCTGATATTTATTTTCTCATTGTTCATTTTCCTGGCACTTTGGAAAAAAATAAGTTTTTAATTTAAACATATTTTTACTTTGGTAATTTTTAAAATGTAATTCAAAGTTTTCAAGGTTATGGTTGTCTTGTAAAATCTAAGTAAAATGTCTAAAAAAAAAATTGTCGCTCTTAACATGCATCATAACCACCCATGTTCGACACCTGTCTTGAACTTTTCGAACCCAGGGAGGCAAACTAAGGAGAATTCTAAGAAAAGTGTCTTGAGAAAACACAACGTTTAAAGCTAAATTGGTCCAGTTTCTACTCCCAGGGCCTCATGTACAAAGACGAACGTGGATTTCATCCTAAAACCTGACGTACGTTCAAATCCAGAAAACTACTTTAGACCAAAAAAAACTGGATGTTCAAAACGTTACGAACGCACGAATCCGAACACGTTTCCTTTGAACATCCCAATCATCGTGGAATTGATTGCACGTGAGCGCGAGCCCCTCTACTCCCTCGGAACGCCTCCACATACATATGTATATTGATCGAAATTAACTTTGCGGATTGGAATTTAATCCATTCTACAATCGATCTCAGCATAAAAAAGAAAAACTTCATTGACTATAAGCTGGAAACAATTCGAAACGAAGTAGAAAGTCGGAAAAATATGTAAATATCTCCGCAGACAGAGTTAATTAATGGGCTTCATCATGTCTCCGTTCTCCGCAGCGCTCCGTCAGTCCACAGAGTCATCAGCCGCGTCTTCAAATGGAAACCACGGTCACCCAGGTCCATTAAACAAAAGCATATTAGAATCGACATCATGTGCAAAATGTAAAATGTATTATTGGTTTCCATTGAGTCATTTTACACGTCACCAACGTGGATCGTACTATAAATATGCGCCGGCGAAGATCAAGTCACTAAACATTGCGCACGTCTTTAATTGACGTACTTGAGGCTGCTTAACACACTAAGAAATTTGGAGGCTCAAAAAAAAAAAAACTTCAGAATTTGTAGTTTGACCCAACAAAGAACAGCTACTGTCTTATTTAATATCGCAGGCAATGAATGAATGACCAAAGAGATGAGACACATGTCATAGCAAGTTTTGATTTGTTTTGTATTTATTTTTAAAATAATATTTAAATACAGCTATGAATTACTGGCAACTTTTGTTATCGTAAAAAACCTACAGGCAACGGGCAACAACAACCGCCTCTTTTTGTTAAAAAAAAATATTGGCAGGCAGTATAAAACCAAATACAAATAAAATATAAAACAAAAAGAAAATCGAAAATAAGTTAGTCCAATATTAAATTCTTCACGGTCGTCTTTTACTTTTGTCAAGGGATTCATTGCGACAATTAATTCACTTTTTTAGTGAATGGCGCACCATGCCAGCTGGAGACCGGCTTCACTCAGTCATTCGTTGAAGACAGCATCTCTCGCCGCAATTTTAATAGCTACATGTGTGCACCACTGATGATCTACATTCATGGAATGAAATGAAGGGAAAAAATGAAATGACTTTTTTTTTAATCGTGTGATGGCGCCTTTATGGCATTGTCTGTGCAGTCGATGGCTCCGATTACGTTTGGAAATCAGCCTCTCGCTGCAAATTGTGCTTTAACGTCGGTCTAATCAACTGTCGGGAATTTGATCTACCTGGTTGACACAAGGATGATTCTGTAACACACAGCTGGCATGGTTGGACTGGTACCGATCGGTCTGCCAGCTCTCTTTGGAAGGGGCTGCGGCTCGGAGCGGAGTTCTAAAAGAACCGCCCTTCAGAACTTGACACGGCTCGTGAAGTCCGGATGGTCTCCTAAAATTCTTTGGTGACGAACTGCTCTATTCACCTCGTCCTACCATAGTGCCCATGCTGCCGTTGTTAGCTTAATTTTCCACACCTCTGTGTGCGCATGCTTTGGTACTGATCGATATAAATGAATGTGTTGTTCGTCAAAGCCCATTGGAAACCGCTTCAGAAATCCTTTCCCGACTTAAGCAGTAAGTGTCGCCAACGGAGCAACAAGGGTATAAATGTAGTGAAAGACTTGACGTGAAACACCGCACATTTCCACGGTCAAAAAATGTTTTGTACATCTGAACGTGAACGTGGAAACGTGCGTACGTCGGGTTTTCGTGCGTAAGTATCTTTTGTACCTGAGGCCCCTGGTTCTGTTCCTGGTCTTCTCAGTGCTTCCTCTATTTGTCCTGATGGAGTCACATCTTCATTTGAGTCTTCTCTCCTTGAGGTTAGAAATGAAAACATCAAGGTAGAGTTGAACCATCAACCTCTTGCACTGCAGCCAGGCTCCCGTCACATTGAGTTGTTCATCCTCATGATAATGTGTGAGTCTTCTGCCTCCATGTGACTTCAAAAAACATTGTTCTACTTTTACACCAGCTGTGGTTGCTGGACATGTGCTGCTCTCAAGTCAATGATTGATTTTGTCTCAATAACAAATGAACTTTTTTAATGACCAATGTAATTAAGACTGAGGATATTTGACATTGTGATACTTGTGACTGTGATGACGCTCCTGAAGCTGAATTTAGGAAACTCAGCAGCTGAACACCTTCAGGGAGAGAGAAGAATATAGAATATTTAATATTTTATGACTGGGAAAAAGTTAAAACAGAAATCCCCCCCTTAAATAACATGACAGACACAGTGGGTGGAGTCTGGCTTTCAGTTTGGTTCTTTAATTAAAAAAAGAAAAGAAAAGAAGGGTGAAGAAGCATGATGTTTCGCTGCGGTTGCATCTGTGAGGCTACGTTGTTCATAGATGACTGGTGGGCGGCAGCTTCCCATGATTAACATAGAACCTTCGTCATCGCTCAAAGGGAGCCCTGCTACTGCAGTGACATCACATCCTGTCCAGGGGGTTGATGCCCAGGATGGCGAAGCTCTGAGCCATGATGGAGGCAGTGGCCTCGCAGAGCAGAAGCCTCCACATGTTCACCTTCACCACCTCAGCTGTAAGGGGCGGGCAAAGACAACACCGGTCATGTCGCTGCTCTCTGCTTCTCTCTCTCTCTCTCTCTCTTTCTCTTGCTCCGCCTCTTCTCCCACCCCACCTGTCCCTTCTCACCTGTCTTCCGGTCCTTCTCCACACAGTAGCAGCTGTCGTAGAACTCTGTGAAGGTGGTGGCGAGCTCGTACAGGTAATCACACAGCGTGTGCAGCAGAAGGTCATCCATGATCTTCTGCAGGATCTCGGGGAAGCGCAGGATGCACTTGGCCAGCTTCCACTCCTTTTCGTGGTCCAGCAGGATCTCGGTGGTCTCCGCCGCCTTCTTCAGAGCCGCTTCCTCAATGTTCGCCACGCGGGCTATGGACCTGCCGGAAGTGGAGGCACAAGCGGCAACAGAGCGACTTAAAGAGACACAGTGTTTTATTGTGATCCATGGAAACGAGCAGCAGCAGCAGGCGAGATGAGGAGGCGGTAAGAGCAGCAGCCTGCAAACAGCAGTTAATCATATGGGGTCAAACCCGTGATAAAAGAATGTCAGTGCTGAATGCAGCCTTCTTTTCTTTTTCTTTTTTACCCTTTTTTTCTTTAGGGGGAGGAAGAGGGAGTTCATCTATCGCCTGCAGCTTCCTGATCTGAGATCAGTGAGGCGACAGCGACTCAGACCAGGAACTCAATTTAACTTCTTAGAGGGACGACTGGGGCTGAATCACATTAAGTGCTCAGAGTGCCGCCGTCACCGCTCATCCTTCACTTCGTAGGTGGGAGGAGGAAGAGGCTCCTCGCCGGGCCGGGCTGGGCCGACAGTGACGGAGGCTCACCGGATGCGTGTGAAGGCGTAGAGCAGGTACGCCGCCGTGTTGCCCCGGTCGTCCAGCATCTTGTCGAAGGAGAAGACGTAGTCGTTGATGCGGTTGTGCGACAGGTCGGCGTACTTGATGCAGCCGAAGGCGACGGACCTCTGGGCTCTGGTCAGCTGCTCGGGGCTCAGCACCTACACACACACAGACACACAGACCACACACACACACACACACACACACACACACACACACACACACACACACACACACACACACACACATCAGCTCAGTCTGAAAAAAAAAGCCATCACAGGAGGTTGTGTTCCAATCCGCCTCTTCCTCAGGCGCTGAGCGGAGCAGTTATCACTCCAACAGCAGAACCACTGAGGCGGATTTGATCCCCCTCGTTAATCTGTGATGCTTCAGATTCAGTGGATCTATGAAACCTGGCGCCTTGAGTCTGCAGGAGGAGAGTCAGGGTGGCGGCTGACGGAGCAGCACCTCACCTTGTCCCGCTCCTTCTCCTTCAGCTTGTCCATGGACCTCTTCAGCCCCTCCTCCAGCAGGTCCGCCAGCCTCACCGTTTCCCCGGACCGGGTCTTAAACTTCTTCCTGAACCGCACACGGCACGAGATGACCAAACATGTGGAACCTCCAGCGGAGACAACGTCCTGCCGACTCATTATTTTACCACCCCCTGTGGCCGGTGTTGGCGCGAGCTCACCTGTCGTCCCCGAGCACCACCCCGAAGCCTGCGTGCTCCACCCGGGTCACCTTGGGGTCGTACCAGCCCAGCATCTGGCCCACCGCAAACACCAGCTGGAAGTGTGGGCCACCGCAAACACCAGCTGGACACACACACACACACACACACACACACACACACACACACACACACACACACACACACACACACACACACACACTTGTCAGGTCTCAGCTACAAAATACTTGTGTAATTTCTTGCGTCTCTGTGGCTCCGCCCACCTGTCCGCTGTCCACGACGTAGATGATGATGTCGGCCTTCTCGTCAAACAGCCGGTTGTGCAGCGCCGCCAGGTCCGACGTGTCGTAGGTGAAGCCGCCGTCAGACTTGACCACAGTGAGTGGGATGGAGAAACCCGGAGCGAAGACGATCTTACGACCCTCGTCCAGCTGCACGAAGCCTGGAGGGGAGGGAGGAGAACCAGAGGTGGTGAGGAAGGAGGCGGAGATGGAGGAGTTGGCTCAAAAGTGGAGGAGCGGAGAGAACAAAGGTGGAAATGGATTCAGTCGGACTGAAAGGGAGGTCGGGTGGAAACTGGAGGGGATCGATGGCGCAACACTGCCCCCGAGTGGCCGAGCCAGGCAAAAGCGAAGCGCACACTGGGAGGTTTGTGCTGTCTGACCTTTGTCCTCGAGCACCTTCACCACCTCGGGCATCGTGTCCTGGTAGAAGGACTCTCCCCTCTCCGTCAGCGTGATGTCCAGGGAGTCGTAGATCTTCTGGAACTCTGGGAAAACAACGGGAGACGCTTTACCGCGCTGCCCCGCCCAGGCGCTGCCACGGTGGGGCGGCGAGGTTAGGCTCACCTGTGCGGGACACGTCGCAGATGAGGTTCCAGCCCTTGATGAAGTCGGGCTCTTTGCTCTGCAGCCGCACGACGCACTGGTATGCCCGCTTCTTGAAGACCTCGTCCTCGTCAAAGCGCTTCTTGGACTCCTGCAGGACACAGAGGAAAACTCGGGATGACTTTATGACTCATGAGTTTCAAAACCAGGTCTCATCAAACAGGCAGCCGTTGTAATGTATTGCGAGTGGTTCGCTTTTTCTTGCAGTTGGGCTCCCGTAGCAACTGCCTATTTCTGTCCCTCTGTGCCTGCCGTAGTTGACGCCTGCACTGGCCTGAATACACAAGTCTGAAGTGATGCGCTCGTTGGTCTCTGCCATTTCCCACATGATTTGCATACATTGCAGTCATGTAGATGAACTTGGCCTGATTGAAGAAAATGTGCTGAAGGTCAAATGATTTCATTTTTAACATTGATTCTATTGTTTACATTTTTACAAAATAAACTATTTCTACATCTATTCTCACTCATCCTGGGTATGTGAGCCAACTAGGGCTGGATTGGTAAAGCAGTGGCTCTGACCTTGTAGAAGGCCTGAAGGTCGCCGATGGGCGGAGACACTGTCAGGTAGTTGGGGAATTTATCCTGCAGGTGAGCGATCAGCATACCGAACTGAGTGCCCCAGTCGCCCACGTGGTTCAACCTGGGGAGACGAAGAAGAAACTACTTATTACGTATGAAAAACAACCTAAACCCACAGTGTGTTGGTGTCGGTTCAGAGTGGAGAAGACGGGAGGCGCCGGCGAGCGACTTGGGACTGACGGACCTGAGAACGTCGTGACCCAGGAACTCAAAGAGGCGACAGACGCTCTCGCCGATGATGGTGGAGCGCAGGTGACCTACGTGCATCTCTTTGGCGATGTTCGGAGAGGAGAAGTCCACCACCACCTGCAGACACACGCACAGTGTTAACATTAAAGTTAAATTGAAGTACAAGAGCAGATTTTACATTTCCAAATGACCTTTCTAACAGCTTATTCAGGATTGATTTTCACTGATATATTCAGCTGAGGTCGGATTCACACTTCCAGGTTGTTGCAACTTTTCACTCAGTTCACTTTGTGTCCACAAAACAGTCCAGAAATGGTCAAATGAAGTCATATGACTGCAGACGCCGTCCAGCTATTGGTCAAAGGCTGACAAGTCCCTCGCCAATCAGAGCATCGCAACTGTCTATACTGTTTATATTGTTACCTGTAGTTTTTAAGGTATTTTTTTTTCTATAGTTTAATTTATTTATTCTTGCTGCACCGTGGGTCCGGGAAGACTGAAATTTAATTTGTACTGTATGTCGAGCATGCATAGCATATTTGACAATAAAGTTGACTTTGACTTTTGACTTTATGATGTCATGTTGTTGGTGATCTGGACATCAGCAGACAATGATGGGCGCGAGCGATGAGGTGGGTGGTGCACTTCCTGGGATCACGTCAGAACTGAACCGCTGCAGTTCACTTCGTAGCAGAACCAGACCACCTCCCCATGCGGGCCAGAGTGTGGTTGTCCAGCCCAGCGTCCACACCGAGCCCCACCAAGAGAGTAACTCTAGGGTTCAGATTAACTGGACTAAACAAAGCTGGCAGGCAGATGCTGACTATTTTTTAAAATTATTATTATTATTAATTATATTATTATTATTATTATTATTATTATGTACAACTTGCTGTCGCAATAAGAACTATATATATTTACTGACCTTCTTCTTGGCAGCCAGTGGGGGGGGCTGTACTCCATTCATCAGCAAGTTGCTCAACAGCTTGGAAATAAACATTTTCTTGAGGTGGATGTTGATGAATCCTGATGAGATGGTAAAAACAATAATAATAATAAATGACCAAATATCACGCATTATGCCGGCACCACCTGCTCCTAAAGCGCGGGTCTTCATACCGGGTCCGGCGATCTCAGTCTTCTGGATGAGATCGTTCTCTGGAAGACTCTGGATGATCTTCTCGGCGATTTCTCTCGGGTTGATTTTCAATCCCTTCGCCTTCAGGAGCTGTTGGGTCACAGACAGGAAGGCACAAAAGCTCAATACATTTCTACAGAGACGCGCCGCGTGAGGAGACGACGTCCTCCGGGGGGCGCTCTCACCTGGGCCATGGCCATGGCACTGTTGCACTGGTAGTCTCCAAACTTGGCCTGCTGGTTGGGTGCCAGGGCCAGCGGCGGGTTCTCCAGGTCGGGGAAGGAGGACCTGATGGCCACCTCGAAGATCTCCTGCAGGTACTGGTTGATGTTCATCATGGACTCACAGCAGCAAAGACCGTCGCCCAGAGCACTCTGAACACACACACACACACACACACACACACACACAGCAACATGAGCTGCGGGCTGTTCCTGATTGGTGGATGTGTGTCGTGTGTCCCACCCCCGGCACGTTTGCCACTCTCACCCTCTTGAGGATGTTGAGGCGATACTTCAGCCGAGCGTTCTCCTCCCGCAGCTCCTCCAAACGCTTCGACGCATTCAGGTTCTGTGGGTTCTTCAGGCTCTCAATCTCAGCAGTCAGACTCTGAATCATCTGCTCCTGAAGAGCAGCGATAAAAAACATTTTATGACAGGGCCATAAATGTTTTTAAACATTAACATTACCAGTCCAACTGATAATGAGTCACTAGCAGGATTTATGATTATGTCCATGCTGTTTTTGACGTGTATATGCTCAAATTATTACATTGTAGGACTTTGTAGCATGTGCCATCAAGTCTGGCTGAACTTTTATTTACGTTTCTACTTTCCATGCCCCCCAGTGCAATGAATAAATGCACAATGTTGCCCTGGTTCAATCAAGCACCTGATTATACTTCAACTCTGTGCTTTATAGCCTTTGTTGTTGTTTTGTTGTTTGTTTTGAATTGATCTAATTAAGCACTGTCTTACGCTATGGAGGCAGCATTCTTTGGAGTGTTTCATGTTTAAGAAAAATCCTGTTGATCAATAGAGACACTCGTTTGTGAACTCGTCGTTCAAGAGTTTGAGTCAGAACAAAAGTGAAAGTGTCATTCCTGCGCTATCACATCGCAGAAAACACATCGCACACTGGCACCAGCTCTGACCTCTGCAACCCTTCAATCTGAACACACAAATCAACTCTGACTCGTCCGCTGATTGCAGCTCCTCACCAACACTGACGAATTATTTTCAGCTCTACAATTAATGGAGATCTTTATAATTACATCTAATTCTAAATTTAAAGTTTGATTTCGACGCCTTAAAAAAAACATCAAGTAGGACACGTGGGTGCGGCACTGTTTATAACCACCAATAAACGTGGCAATAATCGAAAAAGATAAACATTCTGGCGTAAAAGCAAAGTTTCCGAACATTGCCTTTCGTTTTTCACTGGGCCGCTGTGATGAGTGAGCTGGTGCAACTTTACGTGAGCAATTCGTTTGCAGTATTGATATACGTTCGAAAGATTTTAGCGACTGTTTCAACCAAACCGAGGCTTCCGTGGAAGCAACAAAAACAACAGTGACAGTTCATTTATTTAATGCATGAATAATGATTCATGCATTAAACAAATGATCACGTTGGCGTAACCACACAATAAGACCTGAGGTGGGATATTTTCGTTAAAACAACGTCTAAAACAACGTCTATTCAGCCTTTGTCGTCACATGCACGCGTGAAGAGAGACAGAGTTGGTAGTTGCACTTGGGCAACGTCGCGCGAGCTGTCCGCCGGTGGTCCTCGAGCTCACTTTTAGCCCGCTAGCTAACGTTGTGACACCCAGAAGCGGAACGGCGGTTTACCTGCTGCTGCAGCCGCACTGTGTACTCATGAACCGGGTCGCCCATCTTTCTCACACGCCGAGGGGGAAATCTTCTGTCGGCAGGACGCGCACACTGACTCTCGTGGCTGACGAAACTGAGTGACAGAGTGGGAGTACAACTTTCCACGCTACTTCCGCTCCCGGGGACCGCCTACTTCTTCTTCGTGGATTTCCGGGCGGAGGAAATGAGGAGCGACTCCGCAGATAGACGCCGCCCATTCGGTTTGTAGAGACACGGCGGACTTTGAGTTTTTGGTCTTGTTGAATTTTTATTTAATAGAAAGTGACCAAAAGATTATTGCATCAAAAATGTCGGACTTTACTACATTATGCAGTCAAATTTTCAATATCAAAATATTGGGTAAGGCAGCAATTACATCTATGAATTTCATCTTGCACAGTAAATTGATCAATGGTTTTCAATTTTTTTTGAGCCACGGCACGTTTTTTAAAACTGAAAAAAAAATACCATGGCACACCACACCGAAATGCAGACACATGGGCGCCGCCATTACTCCAACCCCCTGACTCCACAGCGGAACTCAACGCCGGAAGTTAGTTGATCGTTTTTGTTTTTTTTAATGTATTTTTTTAATAATTGCGCAAAACAGTACAAACAAAAACGAACAAAAAAACCCAATAGCAACAAAAACTATCGCCGGACATGGGCTCCGCTATAACTTCTATACCGGAACTCAAGACCGGAACTCAACGCCGGAAGTTAGTTGATCGTTTTTTTTAATGTTTTTTTTTTTAAATAATTGCGCAAAACAGTACAAAAAACCCCCAAAAAAAAAAACAACAATAGCAACAAAAACTATCACCAGGGGGTTGCATACATAAAAGTATTTTTACGGTTTGCACGATAAAAAATAATTGTAGAAGGCAGATAGACTCAGGGTCTTGATAGCTTTTATGTTACTGTTATTTTCAAGTAGTTTTAATATACTGTTGGACATCGTTCTCAAATGTAAGAAAAAGGGTTTTAATACATTTTTAAAAGAAAGGGTAAAATCAGGTTCGATATAAGAGAAAATCAAATTATAGACATCTACTCAGCGAAGTTAAGTTAAAAGTAATTTAAAAGTAAATTTGTAGGCAACTATAAAACTCAGAATTTTTATCTATTTTTTGATTATCTCAATAAAGGCATTGTGAGAACTTCTAGTCAAATTATTATTGCCAGTATGACATGACATTGTTCTTATTACATTTTAGAAACAAAATAGAATGAACAGAAAACTGATAATGGTTAAATAGAATTATTTCATGCATATAATGACTAAATGGGATAATGAAGACCTCTCCAGAAGCAGGAAATACCTGTTCTGTTGCAGTGATGTCTGTGGCCATTGTTTTACTCATAATGCTTGTCCCTGGAGATCCCTGGTGGATGAAAAATCAACCAGCAGGACTGAAGGCATTTTGCTAAGCTGTTTTTCTGTGCCTTTGAAAAAAACCAGTATGTTGGGAGCTGTGTCTGTGCAGTGTTTGAATTTGTTGCAGAGGCAGATGAACACATCAGAAACCTAAAACAATTTTCCTTCCCTCCCCAGCAGACTGCAGCATAAAACAACACACATGCCACCACAAACAAAACATCTTCAGCATGTTGCTACAGATGTCAAGAGATCTTGCCTTCCTTAAGAAAAAGAGGCAACTCTGCCCTTATTTATTGAGTGATCCTGTTTAGGTACCTCTTCAAATTATTATCCAGCTGTACACTTAGATATTTATGACTTGGCACCACCTTGAGGTCTTCCCCACTGGTACTCTGGCTGAAGAGGGGGCTTAGATCTGCAAGAAATCTATTATTATTTCCTTGGTCTTCGGGGTTTTTCAGTAGGACAGTTCTTGTGACTCCAGTCACTGAAGGCTTTTATCAGGTCATTATATTCACATTGCTGCCCATTCCAGATACACTTCACAATAGCAAGGATTTACAGTGCCTTTATTTTTGCTGTTGATCTAAATGAATAGTAACCATATGCTAATGTGAAAGTAAGTATGACATTTGTTTTGACCGTGTGTGCATGTTGCAACTGCAGCCTAATCAGAAAGTGCTCTGTTTATTTGGTTGTGTAAAGTCCCATTTTATTAATTTTCTGTTATAACTTAGTGATTGTGAGCTTTGAATTAAATTCTGAGTTTTATAGTAGCCTACAAATTTACTTTTAAATTACTTTTAACTTAACTTCGCTGAGTAGATGTCTATAATTTGATTTTCTCTTATATTGAACCTGATTTTACCCTTTCTTTTACAAAATGTATTAAAACCCTTTTTCTTACATTTGAGAACGATGTCCAACAGTATATTAAAACTATTTTAAAATAATAGTAACATAAAAGCTATCAAGACCCTGAGTCTATCTGCCTTCTACAATTATTTTTATCGTGCAAACCGTAAAAATACTTTTATGTATGCAACCCTCTGGTGATAGTTTTTTTTGTTATTGGTTTTTTTTTATTTTATTTATTTTTTTGTTTGTACTGTTTTGCGCAATTATTTAAAAAAAAAAATACATTAAAAAAAACGATCAACTAACTTCCGGCGTTGAGTTCCGGTATAGAAGTTATAGCGGAGCCCATGTCCGGCGATAGTTTTTGTTGCTATTGGGTTTCTTTTGTTTGTTTTTGTTTGTACTGTTTTGCGCAATTATTAAAAAATACATTTAAAAAAAACGATCAACTAACTTCCGGCGTTGGGTTCCGGTGTTGAGTCAGGGGGTTGGAGTAATGGCGGCGCCCATGTGTCTGCATTTCGGTACTCTTGGCACTGTTTAGCCTAATAGTGACAATAATTTTGGATACACCATCTGGTGGCCCTGGACACATCGTCAGTGATGTAACCTGGGATCACAGGGGGTTTCGCGTCAACAATCAGACCCCCTCCCCCAGGTGACCCAGCTGGAGTTGATCAAGTCCCAGCTTGTATCCAGGTAGCACTGCCCGACAGGCCACGCCCCTCCCCTCCTGATCCACAACCATCTTGACGCCACTTCTGCTGCGTCGGTGGCCAACTTGATGGCCCTTCGCTGGCTGGCCCCTGTGATGCCCAACATTTTGTAGGTCCTGCAGAGGGATTTGCCCACAAATCCTCTGCAACCCTCTTCCTCTCGTTAGCCTCCTCCATGTGGTCCTCCCAAGGCAAGAGAATTACCTGCTACCGCTTCGGGGAACTTGAGGTGCTTCCCCAGGTCAACTCCCGGTCAACTCAGCTCCAAGTCGTGCACCATTGCCAACAGGCCTGACTTCTCCCCAGCTCTGGTGAAAGCGTTAGTGTTCTTTACTGGGTGAAAGCTCGCGTCTTGCTATGGCCGATCCCACTGCAGATGGAATCCGCTATGGCTTTCAGGACTTGGTCGTGTCGCCAGCGGCAGCGCCCTTCGCCCAGAGCTATTGGACAGCAGCTTAGGATATCCTCCAAGGTTCCTCTCCTCTGGGAGAGGGGGCAAGGTGTCTCCACCTTACCCCAGGTGAAGAGGTTGGATGGACTTGGCAGCACGTCTTAGACCGCCAGAATCAAGAATTTTATCTGTTGGGGTTCTGCTTTACACGCCTCGGTCAATGTGACCTTGCGCTCTACAGCTTGTTCCCATCCCATTCAGGCCCACTGCTGCTGCAATCTCACCATCTGGCTGGGTCGCTTCTCCTCCACTCCTGCTCGCACCTCCTCAGGGATCAGCAACCTCCTCTCTTCCACTTGCACCTTGTCGTAGCGAGGTGTTCTGTGGCTACCTAGACGAGCTCTTCCCTGTGCCACTGTGCCCACCAGCACCCTTTGCCGTAGCCTTGACTCCGCGACGTCCACCGCCTCGGCAGCTCTCCACTTCCTCCCCGTCCTGACTTCGATAATGGGGACTTCATAGGCTAAGAGGATCTGCGGGAGAATACCCTGGTTGTAAATTCAGGCCTTGAACTTGCCAGGGAGACCAGACTTGTCCGTGGTTAGCCAGATCTCAAGTTCTTGGTTGGTCGCTTGTGTGGAGGCTGCATCTCTCAGGCTGCAGTCGAACACCTTACCAAAGCTCTTCACATAATGAGCAAAAATTACTGACTAAAAAAAACAAAACAAAATAGAAGAGAAGATTTTTTTTATTTGTTGTGAAACTACAAAACATAATGTTTGGTTTTTTTTTCTCTGCTGGTGAAATATATACAACTGGTCGACAGTACAGTGTCTGAAAATAAAATTCACAGCTTTTCAGGACTCGTGGCAGAAAGAAAAAAAACGAAACAGGAAAAGCAACACCCGAATCACAAAGTGCAATAAATACATGCTGAAGTGTTTTCTCGTAGCGTGTCCAACACCTTTAGCAGGTTGATCACCACCAGCCAGAATACAGAATCATCAGGAGAGAGAAGCAAGATGCACTTAAACATGAGAAAATTACATCACTACCTACATTATAAAAACCAAATTACTTGTGGCTAACAGCATTGGTGATAGATTTCTGAATGACTGTGATTTGTCGTAGTAAAAAACAAACTACATTCCTTCATCCAGATATTGTGCACATACATTTACATCATGAACAAATGTTCTGTTAACATTCTAAAAAAAAAAACACACACTGTTAATCCTCAGACAACACTGAGTGAGGTGTTTCAGAACTACTATTTCTAAAGTGGAGAAGAAGAAGAAGCAGAAAGCATTTCTCTACATTTCCTCTGTCGCAGGACAGTGGGCACGGTCGGTCATTGAAGACCACAAGAAGAAGAAAATGAAAATATGTCACTCTCCGAAGGCACGCTCACTCACTCACGACTCTAAAGGCTCCTGTTTCACAGTTTTCCTGCTGCCTTCACACTGTGTTCTCCAGCTTCTCATTGAGACCAAAAGCAAAATGTGACTTTTTATTTCAACTGTTGAAACTTTCTTTTTATTTAAAACGTCTCAGTCAGAGGCATGTTTGGTTTCTTTCAACACTGAAAAGTCCACTGGGACTCACGTTCATGCTGCAAGATGACAGAAGAACCCCCTCCAAAAGACAAAACAAAGGATTCAAGCGGCTACCGAGTTGAACCGAATCCCCGTGTCAAGAATTGTGTGAAACAAAAAAAGAATCATGTGTGGATCCTGTCTGAAGAGTTAGAGGGCAGGAGAGCATGTCTGGCTCCCTGCAGTATCATTTAGAAGCTGTTCTTAGGGGGGCGCAGTTGTTTCAGGGTGACTCTTTGGTTTTGAACCAAACACTTTGTAGCTGTAGTGTGAACGCAGCATTTCTACGTTAACCTGTTTCATCTTACTTTCTCTCATAAGAAAATAAATCTTTAGTGTCGTTTTGTTTTCTTTCTCATTTTTAATAGTTGTTATTTTCCCTACAATGATTTGTGCAACGTTTTTCTACATCTACCTGAACATGTAGTGACTATCCTCATTTGACTCTGTATTTACAGCGTCTATCAATCAAAAATAAAGACTGGTTTTAATTTTTTTTTTTTTCTGGGAGCGAGAGGTGGAGAGTTGGAGGGCTCAGTCAGGCTCCCACAGGGTGATAGGATGTCATAAAAACAAAAACAATCGACTTCCTCTGCCGGTCTCACACATACAGGCGGCGGAGAGAATGGACTGGAATGTTGCGGCTGCATTCAGGCTGACAGATAATAATAATAATAATAATAATAATAATAATAATAATAATTTTAATTTATAAGGCGCCTTTCAAGGCACTCAAGGTCGCCAGATGAACTGGACGACGAAGGAAAAGTTTTGAGCGGAACGTTACCATGGCGTTACCATGGTGTTTGTGACGTTTAAAAAGAAAAAAACAGGTCAGGCCTTTCAAAGTTTGCCTTGTCAGAGAGTGGATGTTACCCAGAATACACTTTGTCAGCTGCTGATACTTCTCCTTATGATTTCGCACAGGCAACGCAAATCTCGGGGACGAACGACAGGTGAGGCGCGACAGCAAAAAAAAACGACTGACGCCGTCTGCACTGTCAAAACCTTCACGGAGCGTCTCAACTCTTTTCTCTGGAAGATATTTCAAAATGAGGTAGAAAGGAAAAGTAACAGAGAGAGAAAAGCGAAGTGAACCGAACCGCCCGTGTCTTCCCATCAAAGCGTTCCGCTCCTCTGGCTCCGCATCAAGCCCAGTGTGCCCGACTGTCTGTGCGCGATGCTTTTGTCTGCACAACGCCCCACCACACACACACACACACACACACACACACACACACACACACACACACACACACACACACACACACACACACTAAAGTTTGTGTGCTGAGGATGTGAAGGTAACATCAGCTCACCTTCGTTCTGCTTCAGCACAGAATGAAAGGCATTAAGGACAGAGACTCTGCAGCAGCAGATGAGACGGCTCCGTTCACCACGTCGTCACGAGCCCTCTCCCCCTCCAACAGTCGGTCCACCTCCAACCCTCTTCACAATGCTCCATCTGCACCTCTGACGCCATCCCACACATTGTATTTGAGTACGATGCAGCAAAAGAGGAAAACATCAGAGCAAACGAAACCAGATCATTAAAAAAAAAAAGAAAAAAAAAGAAAAAAAAAAAGGTCGGCACCTCGTGACAAATCGGAGACAAATTAACCTGACGCTAAAGATGCTGGGGCGCCCTGCTGATAAGATGCCAGCGTCCAGTTCTCCCAGAGACACTCTGATATGTCCTCTAATTTCCAGTTTCACAGGAAACAAAGCCTGAAATCCTCCAGTATTAAAAAACCCTGATAACAACACTTCTCTAAGCCACGGTGACACCTGGCGACCCACCTGGTGACAAGTGCTAACTCGTTTAGCCTCACTGCTACATGATGATGATGATTCATCTCGACATCAGGTAAGCGGCCAATGAGAGTGATGAAACAAAGACTGCTTGTCATTCATTCCAGTCACTGGCCAGGAACACAGAGGGGGCGGAGCTTGGACATGCAGTCAGTATGAAGTTCAATCACAGTCATCACAAGCACAGCTGATCTTCACTTCCTGTGTGTGTGTATGTGTGTGTGTGTGTGTCTTTTTTCCCCAGCAGAGGCTGGAGGATTTCTTCTAGTTTGATTGTTTGTTTCCAAAAAGCCACATCAAGTTTTTCGTCTTTCTTTAGTTTTAAAGTGCAGACAATCGACGGGACGACCCGAGTGCCAGTGACTGTTGAAGCTGCTTCACACTGATGAGACATAAACATGCTCGCTGATCAGAAGCATTCGCTGAGTTGTGACTTGTGTTGGCGGCGTGACGTTGTACACGTTCACTACAACTTTCCGTGTGCAGGTTAAGACAGAAACACAAGCCTGCTGCTGACTTCAGTACCTTTGTGTATGTCTTCTTTTAAGTTTTGTGCCCTCTTTTCTCGTAAAACCTGCCACTGTGTGACTTTGTGCTTGATGATTTTAAAAGCAGCCCGTTAGTAACAGAAAGAACAGACCGAAAAGGAGAGAGGGTAAAAAAAAGGGAACTTGAGCTAGCGCTAAGTTACAAACATAAACTATCCACGTTAAAAACGCAGAGGTCTTCTTGATGATTTTTTTTTCCCCCTACCAACATTCATTATCATTACCATCATATTCATCATCCTCGTCATTATTATTATTATTATTGTTGTTATTATTAGTTTAGATTCTTCATGACACCGTCACCGTTGAGTGAGGAGGAGCAGCAGCGTCGGACTCGGGAGAGTAAATACTTTGAAATGCTTCTCTACACGTCGTCGGCCGGCAGGTCAGGGATGCTGCTCTTCACCCGCGTGAAGAAGGCCATCTTCTCTCTGGAGCAGCACGCAAAACGACACAACACAAGGCGTTAGATTCCAGCGTGCAGACTGAGACACTGCAGGTCGGACGTTCTTTCATGGGGACTAAAGCCTCAGGAGCAGATGAGCTACATACACGCTAACCAGGCTACGGTTAGTATGTATGCCCACGACTCCCTCAGGCCTATTAGTAATGCTAATGTCAAGATTAGCCAGTGGGCTAAAGTGATTACAACAGTTTAATATGTCAATAAAGCTAAAGTTCACACATTAGAGTCTCGAACAGTTGTAGCCAGTTGAAGAACCCGTTCAGAACGGCTAGCAACTGTTAGCTGCTGAAACGTGATAAATTGCATTTAACTGTGGCTGCAGTTGAACCACTGAGAAAACAAAAAAAAAAAAACTAAGCTCTTCAGTGACTGGAGCCAATGAATTGCATTGGTTTGGTCAGTAGGGGGCAGTATAAACAGCATTCCAGAAGGTGAGGAAATGCCTGACAGGTTCATGGTTACAAATACAGCAACAACAAAAAAAACAAAACTAGGTGTCGCCCTGGAAACCAAAAACACGGCAACTCGACGACTTCAGTGGTTATTTTTTCTTTTTTCTATGCAGCATGAACTGAACCAGAAAGACGGCGAACGACATGAACAGCAGTCACAAGTTCAGCTTTTGTGTGTTTTACATATTTGCTGCTAGCGAGTGTATAAAAAAGGAAAAAGATTATAAAACGTTTTGAATTGATAGACATGGGCTTTTGTTCAATACAATTATATAATAGCCTTAAAGGGTTTTGCGCAATTGTGTTTAAGGAACACAGTTTTGCAATTTTCTTTTCACCTACCACTGGGACTAGGTTGAAAAACTTGTCGTATAGCTATAATCTCTCGTGTTCATTAATATGATTTGGCAGATTTTAAAAATCAACCAATCGATCAATAAATACACAATTTTGACAATCATGTGATCCAGAATCCTGTAAAATGCTTCCTTTCCCCACCTGAAGGTCTGGACCTCGGGGACCTCTTTGCGGCTCTGTCCCCTGATTTTGTGGACGTCCTTGGCTGCCGCCCTCATCATCTTCTCCACCCTCTTCTCTTGCAGCTGCTCCTCTTGAGTCTGGGTGGCAGACACCAAAAGTGGTGAACAGAGTGAAAAAAGGTCTCAGGTCCCCCCCCGGGGAAGCCGACTCACCTGTTTCTCAGCCTGTTTGAGGAGGAGCCGGAAGCGCTCGTCTTCCTGGACCCAGGCGGGCAGCTCTCTGCGGCCCTGCTGCCTCGCCTTCTCCAGCTGCGCCTTCAGCTCTCGCAGCACGTGGAGCTCCTGCGACAGTCGGGCCTGCCGCGTCCGGGACACCTGCAGGTCCAGCTCCAGGTCCAGGGAGGTCCGCAGGAGGCCGTCCAGACCTTTGACCTGCAGCGGAGGCTGACGGAGGACGGTGAGGTCAGTGACCGACCTGCTGGAGGAGCCCGACGGGGAAACCGGACAGGAACGGACGTTCTCACCTTCTTCATTCGCATGCTGCGTCTCTCCGAGGCGTTCCTGACGAAGGGAGACTTCTTGGAGAGCGTGGAGCTGTCGCTGTCGCTGCGGTTTATCTGGAGGCACGAGCAGAAGGTCAACACACCTGGATGGAGGGACACCTGCTTGGTGGGGTGGGAAGGTCAGGCGGCTCTGCGTACCCTGCAGATGTACTGGCTCTGAGGGCCCGGGGAGAAGGTCTTGGAGCGGATGATGGTGTTGCCCCTCATGAAGGGGTTCTGCTGGTGGACGTCCGGGCGGCGCTCCTTGGGCCGGACGGCGGAGCAGTGGTGGTACGGCGGCAGCACGGGGTCCATGCTGGTCTCCTTGTTGACCTGAGGGAGGAGAAGGTCCCGTGATGGAGCTGCGTCACAGGGCCAGCAGCGAGCCGAGACCAGTCCAGTTACCTTCTCTGAGACGGAAGCTCTGCTGGGCGGAGCTCTAGCCGCCTTCTCCTCCTCCGCCGGCCCCGCCCCCTCCTCGTCGCCGTCGTCGTCTTCGTCTTCAGACGCGTCTGCAGCCAGGGGGTCTCCGTGCCTGACGCACAACACAAGACTTAGCTCGCCGACCCTCTGACTGATGCCGCTCCTCTTTGCCACACTGGAGGAACCACTCACCACTCGTCACCGTCATCCGCAGCTCCGCCCCCTGGGACTCCCAACACCACCATCTGACAAATGGTAAACGCAAAAAGTCATTTTGTTGTCATTTGTATTTTTGGACATCGAAACCCCCGATTCACACCCAAAGTGTCTGCGGCGCGGTCGCGGCTCCGCAGCAGATAGCGGCCGTGTGCGTCAGTGTGCGTGTTCCCGCCAGGTGCGGCGCGGGCGTGTTTCAGAGGTGTCCCAGGACCATGAAGCCGCACCTCTTTGGAAAAATATGCGGCGGTTTTCACACTTCACACGTAGCGACTGCGTCAATCACAGCAGGCAGAATTTTTCAGGCGGGATAATGATTGGAAAACACGGTGGAGACGGTTGATTTTCATTAGAATATTCTATGTTCTGGATTTTGTTTTCATATGTGCTGTATTTTACTTTGAAACGTTAACGACGTTAATCGACTGTTCAGTTCGGGAGCCAAATAATAAAACAGATTTCACTTTAAATCTGAAACTAGAATGAAAAAAATACAGGTATGCTTTAAACACCTGCAATTTGTATGATGCCAGCAGTTCGGTTGATTATTTTTTACGCAGAGCAATATTTGAGGCACAGTTGGGATGAGCAAAAGAGTTTTGTTTGGCTGTTGTTTACTTTGAATACATGCGAATTTACCTGGGTTGTTGCGCGATCTTTGCGTGAACCGATCGAGCGACACCCCCCCCCCAGACGCTTTCAGTGTGAATCAGTGATGCAGCATCTAAATTAACTTTGCATGCACCATGTCTGAGCCGCCAGCTGCTCGGACCTCGTCGTCCTTGCTGCCAATGTCGGAGATGAAGCTGCGACTCAGCAGGTTGTAGCACCGTGCGCTCCTCTCCTCCGAACAGCCGTCGTCTGCCAGGCTGATCTGGGCTCCTGCCTGCAGGGGGCGATGGAGGGAGGAAGAAAAAAAAAAAGAAACCTTGAAAACTCAGCGCACTCGACACACGGCAAGCTTGCTGGCTGAGTCCACCCACCAGACAGGCCTCGCGGCCCGACTTGTTGCTGCAGACGTCGACCCTCAGTGTCTTCTGCCGCAGTGCACTCTGGGAAATCTGCATCCCAAACACTTCGTTGACCTCGGTGACGTCGCGCGGCACGTAGCCGCGCGTTCGGAAGAGGCAGCGGGTGGCCTCCACGCAGGGCAGCGCCGCCACACGCACATAACTGCAGTGCACACGCACACACACACACACACACACACACAAGCAGAAGACAGCCGTTACAGCAAGAGTGTTTCCTGCCCATCACAAATTAAAAGCAGCGTTCCTGGAGGCAGACTTACATCCTCTGGTCAGCCGGCAGACAGAGGGCGCCGCAGTTGAACAGCTGCACGATGCAGACGGTGAAGCGCTGCTCCCTGCTCTCGTACCGGAAGGCGAGCTGCACCTGCGGGCAGGCCAGCGCCAGCCGCTCATCATAGGAGGTCAGGAGGAGGTCCGCAGGGAGGCCCGACCTGCAGGGGGCGCCGTGGCGTACGCAAACAGCATCGACTTCAACCACAACCACAACCACACAAGGGGTGGATGTGCGCTGATGAATTCATTTCTTTTTCTTGTTTTTTTTACCTGCGCTCTGAGGGCTCATACACGCCGCTGTCACCAGCAACTGACTCGTCCGACACGGCCGAGGTCACGCCCATCTTCTTCGGCCCCGCCCCCGTCTCTCTGAGCTGCTGTGTGGACTCTGAGGGGCGACGGTAGAGAAAATCAGCATCGTCATAAAAAAATACTTCTGCAAACTGGTGGGGGAACACACACACACACACACACACACACACACACACACACACACACACACACACACACACACACACACACACACACACACAACTCAGCAGCTGTCATTTTACACCACACACAGTGTCCCCACTGGCAGTCAAGTTTCACTCATAGCATTGAGTTTCTCCACACACACACACACACACACACACACACACACACACACACACACACACACACACACACACAGACACAGACACAGACACAGACACACACACACACACACACACACACACACACACACACACACGCACACACACGCCCAGGATAGACAGTCTATCTACTCTGCACACTGGCTATGCCATCATTGGAGATGATGGAGGTACAGAATCTGTCTGAGGCTACAGGATCTGTCCGGGGTCTTTCAGCAACTCTATTAGGACAAACTACATCACCTTCGGACAGATAGATAGGTAGACAGATAGATATCTATCAAATAGATATCTATCTGTCTATCTATCATCTGTTCGTTCTTCCAACCGCAATGATCAGTAGTTTGTCCTAATAGAGTTGCCGTCTGTGACGTCGTCGGCAGTCGCCAGACCCCCAGGCCCCCAGACAGATCTCGCAGCCTTACCGACACCACTTAGCCAATGACAGTTTGCCATGTCATTGAAATCGCTGAGCCCAGATTATATACCTACACCGGCACAAACGACAGGAAGTTGCTTGGTGTCTGACCTTTGACCTCCTGTCCCAGCAGGTTCCTGTGATTCTGTTTCTCCTCCTGCTCCTCCCGCAGCTGCTGCTCCTCCTCACAGTTCATGTTGAGCTCCAGCTCCGCCAGCCGGCTGTGGATGTCCAGGTCGAGAACGCCCGGCTCGGCCTGAGCCGGGAACGTCTGTCCCGACAGGAAGTTGGTGTCGCTGATGAGCGGCGAGCAGGGCGGGGACAGCGAGGAGAGGGAGGAGCGCGGCGACAAGGAGTTCATGGAGCGAGGAGTCTCCGACAGTCTGAGCACCTGGATCCTGGACGGCTCCGCCCCTCCACCAACCCCGCCTCCTCCTCCGCCAGCAGGAGAGCCGGCGCCTCCCGCCTCCCCGCCCACTGTGCCCTCGGGCCTGGCGGCGTTCCGCCCTCCGCAGCCCGTCACCACCTCGTGCTCGTGGATGGTTGTGATGGAGCTGGAGGGCCGGTAGCCGCCCTGGCCGCCCTCCTGCAGCAGGCTTTCCAGCTTGTTCTGGAAGTCCGGGTCGGCCAGCTCCGGCTGCTCCAGGTAGAGGTCGGTGAAGCTGAGCGAGGAGGTGGAGCCCAGGCTGGAGGTGGTGGCCAGCGAGCCGCGGCTGGACGTCAGAGAACCTCGGCTGCTGCCAGAGGAGCAGGACAGGGTGCTGGCCGAGAGGCTGGAGGGTGGGGGGAGGGGGGGTGGGACAGACACGGAGTGAGACTCCTCCTCGAGGAGGCAAACTGAGAGGGAAAAACAGAACGGCCCGAGAAACCCAAGTGGGTCATCCGAGGTTCAACTGCAAAGAAACTCTAGCGGAGCAGCGGAGCAGCAGGCGGATTCTCCACGTCTCCAACGCAGACGTCTTGACTTAATGCAACTTCTCGCCTCATTATTTCCTCTTTCAACAGTAACAACTTGCAGACTTTGAACTAATTAGCAGATGCTCTCACGACGCTAGCTGATCAGTTTGGCACCTTCGTGATGATGATGTTGTCGCTAAGCGTCCGGCCTCCGTGGCGACGGACGCAGAATGAATGGGCTTTAACACTTCAGTGTTTACAGGCTGAATTTGATTTGTTTTGCGCGTCTTAAAATAAATACCACGCTTTATTTCAACAGCCTGGCGTTTCTGTTTAAGCACCACTGAAAAAAAACTTGTACTTGAGGTTCTTCCTCCTAATTGCTAAACCCGAGGGAGAGCTTCCAGACGGAGACAACATCCCCCCACCTCCTCCACCTCCCCACCTCCTCCTCCACCCTTATCCTGGCCAATGAGCGGCTCTCTAATTAAGGCCAGGAGCTTGTTAGCTGAGAGCCGAAACAACTAAGCTCCCCCCGAGGACTCGTCTTACATTTTCGGGGCTGAACTTTCAAGAGCTGGAAACTTTACAAAAAAAATTAAAAATGACAGAGACTCTTCTGCATGCGACGGTGTTGCAGCGGCCTTGCATCATCCCGCAGGAGTTCCGCCTGTCGAGGCACTCAGGGTGGATCAGCCGCGGAAAAACGGTTGATTGGTTGTCATGGGTGTGTGTGTGTGTATGTGCACATGTGCGCGCGCGTGTGAACCACAAATGAGGGAAAGCACTCCAGACAGGAGCTGCTTTGCAGTGACGAAGAGCACGACCAACCTCTTGAGCTGCGTGTGCAGCGAGGAGGCCAGTCGCACCGTCTCCTCCAGTTCCCTCACCAGCTTGTTCCTCTTGCAGTGAAGGCGCAGCCTGAAACGTTACAACAGCAAAATCAAACTGTGTTGGCTGAACCAAAAAAAAGAACCCCACAGTATCGTCAACCCTTTTTCATGAGCGACAGAATGAACCGTGACTCTGTGCGTCTTCAGCCGCTCAGACCGTCTGTGCTGCCTGGGAAGAAAGCAGTCCGGTCGAGGCGGTTACTGGGAGCATGTCATCAGGTTACGCAGAGAGCAAACTGCACTTCCTACGTGTGTGCGTGCGCGCGCGTGTGTTTGTGTGTGTGTGGCGGGGGTCCACACTACAGAGGCTCCTTTCATGATGCGGCTCTGCTGCCTCTCAGGTTTCAGGAACAGGAGACGAGACACAAAGAGGGACAGAGCACCTGAGCTAGACACGCCACTAACACTGTGGGGGGGCGGGGGGGCGACAGAACAGACAGAGAGATGGGAGATGGTGGGCGGAGTTTAACTGCAGCTAGTCTGCAGTAGACAGACATCAGGCAGTCCAGTTTTTATCCGACAGCCCACCATGAACGCATTTAAAGAACTGGATACCTGGCTGGGAAGATGGCAGTGCGGCCATTTCTTTCCAGCGGCCACTTGAGGTACTGCAGCCAAAAATCCCACGCTGCCCATTTTCTCATAGACAGAAATACAAAAATAAAGACTTCTAATCTTTTGAAAAATGTACAAAGGCCTGAAAATCCCTGGAAAAGAGTTCATTCCGAGCGAGAGGTTATGGCTTGTCCTGATTGGCTTATGCGTTCTGATGGGAACGCATCAGCTTCCTGATGGGAAGTGGCACTACTGATACATGCTCTATGGGCCCAAGAATGCCAAAGTAATGCAGAAACCAAGAACTTTCTCAGCGTGTGTGCTGTGTGAGCAGCCATTGAAATGACTGGAATCCATGTTGGATCCTGGGGGCTGCTGACCACTGACTGACTTCCTGTTTCTGCCAACGCTGCTGCTGCTGACTGGCTGACTGGCTGACTGGCGACAAAGCGGACGTGGTGGTGCGAGCGGCGAGCCTCCCACCTCTCCGTCAAGGCCTTGCTCTGGCTGTCCCGGGCCGCCTGCAGGTCTCTCTCCAGACGCTTCTTCTGCGACTCGAGCCGCTCGGCGTCGTTGGGCTCCAGCCGCTGGCGGGGGTTGATGTACTGCAGCTCCTTCAGCAGCTCCTCCTTCTCGTTGATGAGGATGAGGCGGTCTCTCTCGGGGTCCAGCAGCCCCGGCCACGCCTCGCTGTCCAGCTTGGCGATCTGCACCTCGATGGTGGCGATCCTGAGAGGGGGAGGAGGAGGAGGAGGCGGAGGATGAAGAGGAAGAGGAGGAAGAGGAAAAAGAAGAGGAGGAGGAGGAAGAAGAGGAGGAGGAAGTGGAAGAAGAGGAGGAGGAAGAAGAGGAAGAAGAAGAGAAGGAAGAAGAAGAGTAGAAGGAGGAAGTGGAAGAAGAGGAGGATGAAGAGGTGGAGGATGAAGAGGAAGAGGAGGAAGAGGAAAAAGAAGAGAAGGAGGACGAAGAAGAGGAAGAGGAAGAAGAGGAAGAAGAGGAGTAGAAGGAGGAAGCGGAAGAAGAGGAGAAAGAGGAAGCAGAGGAGGAAGAGGAAAAAGAAGAGGTGTAGAAGGAGGAAGAGGAAGAAGAGGAGGAAGAAGAAAAAGAAGAGGAAGAAGAAGTGGAAGAAGAAGAAGAGGGGGAAGCAGAGGTGGAGGAGGAAAAAGAGGAAGAAGTGGAAGAAGAGGGGGGTTACGAAGAAGAGGAAAAAGAAAAGGAAGAAGAGGAGGGGAGGAATAAGAGGGGGAGGCAGAGGCGGAGGAGAAGGAGGAGGAGGGTGAGAAAGAAGAGGAAGAGAAAGAAGAGGAGGAGGAGGGTGTGTGTGGACCAGGGGTTTATTTATTGGTGAAGTTGTGAAGCATCTCCACAGAAACCGCCTGCCCTCCATCTCACTGCTTACTCAGACAGGAGGAGTCGGACTCACCTCCTCTTGGCCTCCTCGTACTTCAGGCTGAGTCGGACCTTCTCGGCCAGCTTGTTGGAGCTGCTCATGAACTGAAACAAACACACCGGCACGTCTTTAGACACGGCAGCGGGCCAGCGAGCCGACGTCGGCAGGCCTCCTCCTGGACTCACCTCGGCCGGGATGTCGGTCTGCGAGCCGACGTCCGAGTAGAGGCGGGGGGCCGAGACGTCGGAGCTGGCCAGCGACGGGCTGCTGCCCCACAGCTCCTGCTGCGAGGACGAGTCCAGCTGGAAGCCGTCCTTCAGCACGGCCAGTTTCTGTTGGAGGCGGGAGAGAAGGTGCATCTCGCATTTTACATGTTTGTAAAAGGAAAACTGTCAGACGTTTTTATCGGATTTCAGCAGACAAATCGGATTGATCACAACAGCCCGGCATCAACACAGGCGGCTGTTGAGCCAAGAGCCAATCAGGGGCTTAGAGCAGAGGAGTCAAACTCAAATACACAGTGAGGACAATTTAGACAAAGTCTCGGGTCAGCATTGATGTCTACTGAAAAAAATCTTCCTCCAGATAGAACAGTGAACCTTTTGCTTCAACCTGAATATTGAACTAGCAAAGCTTAATACTATACAATAAACTGAATATTGCACACATTCAAAATTACAATAAAACTAATTAAAATAAATGTAAATAAAAATAGGATCCATCTTTTTTAATTGCAGCCTTTTGATTTAAATTTCAACAGTAACCCTTTTCCATGGGCTAAAAATAAATGTACAAATAAAATAACAACAATAAAATAATTAAGTCATAATTTCCAGGACCCCCTTGGAAAAGAGATTCTTAATCTCAGTGGAACTTTCCTGGTAAAATAAAGGTTAAATAAAAAATAAATCATATCCTTCGATGAACACCCTGTCCTGCTTGACATCGCCAATATACCAGCAAAGCATTCTGGGTTGTGTAGTATTAGTAGAACATGCGCATTATAATACTGACAGGCCAGCTCTAGGTTTGGTATTGCCTTGTGGGCCAAAAATATTCTTACAGTGCGGGCCAAGCTTGGCCCGCATGCCAGAGCTTGACACCTATGGCTTTGAGAGTTAAATGTGGATGTTGGCGAGGTGGACGAGGCAGATGTGTTGTTGCCGTGGAGACATTCTGCGACACAGTCTGACAGGCTGAGCTGTCAGCTGCAGGTGGGAGAGTGGGTGGGGACTCGCACCAATCACAACCATCATCATCCGTGTAAAAAAAAACAACAAAAAAAAAACCTTCAGGGTTTTAAACGAAGCAACATTGAGATTCGTTCGTGTCATCAGCATTAACTGTGAAACTATCAAAATAAACACTGTCGGCTCACTGTGCATGAGGCCTGAAAACACTGAGGGCAGACTGTGCAGTTGTTGTTTTTTTTCTTCTTCTGGTGGAAATGTAACATCTGCACTGTGAACTGCTGGTGAAAGGAAAGCAGGAAAATATTCTTTGGTGTGTTTTTTTGAATTTTCATGGTCATGAGCTGCTGCTTGTTTCCAGCCCTACAAACACACACAAGACTGTGACTGCTGTAACATCAGTGTTGAGAATGAGCTCCACTTTTGTGTTTTATTGCCCTTTGTACCATGAGAAGTTGTTTGATAGGTGTAAAAGTGTTGATTCCATGTGGCTCAATGATGCAGACAGACTATAATGGGTTTTTTTTGATTACGAGGTATTCGTCCTTGCCAAATATTTAGAGAAAGCCTGGGCTAAGAGAACAAAAAGTGCATTTAGGTGAGACATTAAGTCTGTTGTTCTTTTAGTTTATTTACTCCTTTATTTATGTGTTAACCTACGGTGAATTGTGGCATCATCTACAGGAAGTGAATGTTTTAATTTATTAGGGTTTTTGTGGTATCTTATAATCCTGAAAAGGATGTGTCCTATTTGGACATGACACAATAATAAAATTCATTCATTCAGTCATTCGTCCACACACACACACACACACACACACACACACACACACACGATTAAACTCTGTCCTGTGATGTTAACCTGCTCCTCTGAACTCCTCTTAGACTCTGTGTCCTTCATAGGGTGCGTTTGGTTTTTCCCACGCTTGATTTTGTTTGTGAATGTTTCCAGTTCACCTCTGAGACTAAGATGAGGAGCAGGAAGACGATGTGTGGTCTTCCTCCTCGCCGAGGTGATGAGACCTGGTCCTACCTGCATGAGCTCCTGCTTCTCCCTCTCGCCGCAGCTGATGGCGTCCCGGATGGAGCGCACCTCGCTCAGGATGGCCTGCGCGTCCTGCAGCTTGTAGCCCGACGGGCTGTTCGACATCTTCTGGTCGATCCTGGAGGTCAGGGGTTGGGAGAGGGACGGAGGGGTAACGTTAGCGTCCTGCCGCCAGCGGGGGCGCAGGAGAGCACAGAGTGGAGCGAGCGAGAGTGCATGCCTGCGTGCTCACAACGCCGTGAACAAACACTGCGGTATGTAAAAGCCTCCGCACAGTAAACATGCAATAGTTACACAGGGAAAACGGGACTTTTTTTTGACACGCATCCACATCGACATGGTCTGCTGTCCGGATGCACCGAGGAGCAGCCAGGTGGCGCTCTGCTGTTTTGTTCACGTTAGAAAATTACACATTCAGGGGGTCGGTCCGCACAGCTCCGCCGTCTCCGTCATTGTGGTTTTGATGTCGACAAGTTTATTTTTGAGGCGCACTCGGCGTCTGACCTGCAGGACGTGGACACCACCTGATCTCTGGCGGTGATCTCAGCTTAACAACCTGATCGAACACGAGGACTAGAAAGAGGAGAAGTCTCCCTCTGGTATTTAAGCAGCAGGAAGCCGACGGCTGATGGACTTCCTGTCGGATTGAAACTCAGGTGACTTGCCGGCTGTGTCTCAGTTGAGAGCAGCAGCAGCAGCTGCAGCCTGTCATGTGTTCAATAGAGGAACAGGTTGGACTGCATTCTCCTGAGAAGGAGGGAGGGAGGAGGCGGGAGGAGGAGGCTGAGGGGGGAGCGAGGGAATGAGGAAGCGCTTGGCTCAAAACATGGCCTGACCCACAAGTACCCGCCGCGCTCAATCATTCATGACCTCTGACCCCGATTCATCGCAGTTATCCGAGTTTTGCTTCAGCAACGCTCCAGAGTGAGCGAAGTCAGAGGAAAATCTGCTCTGCTGTGCTGCTGTCGGATATTATTTCCTGATTCTTTGTACCGACTTTGTCCCAAACTTCCTCTCTGGGCGTCAAACGTGTCAGCAACATCAATGAATGTTGTGTCATTTCATCATCGTTCCGGAGCGACAGAGAGGTGCAGCCTGTTTGTGTTGTTTGTCTATTCGGACCGGCCGGAGGAAGAGCTCCACTCCACCCCTCTCCTGGAACAGAACCGGCCGGGTTCTCCAGTCCGGCCGTTACTGAACCCTTCACAGGAGCCCAGAGTGGCCGCGAACAATGAGCGGCTTGTAAGCGCGCTCAGATGACTGTAACCTGAGAGGAATGCCGTCCAACCGCTCCATAATCCAGCACTCTCACTCACACACACACACACACACACACACACAGAACCACGCTGCTGCATGACCCACGCCACTTTCCCGCACCGCATCGTGGCGTTCCCCGGCACATTCCTGGCCCTGCGCCGATGTTTAATGAGCCTGTGGAATGCACGATAACAACCAGCCGTAAAACCGCACCGTCGAACGAGCAGAGCAGAGCGCCGGCCGCCTCACACCTCCAGCAGCAGCAGTAGCAGCAGCAGCAGTGTGGCTACTGGGATGGATTCCACCCGCTGCCGGAAGGCGCCCCTGCAGCGTCTTCCCGCGGAAATATTTCTTGTTGTCAGTAAACACGTCGTCTGCAGGTTGCGACTGGGATTGGCAGGTTGTTCCCCACGTGTCCATCCACCCTGATTCTGATTCTGATTCTGATCCATTCATTTTCCATACCCGCTTATTCCTGAGCTCAGGGTCAGAGGGTTCTGCTGGACCCAATCCCAGCTGTCATGGGGCGAAGGCAGGGTGACACCATGGACAAGTCGCCAGTTCACCGCAGGGCCACAAAGAGACAAAGATAAGCAAGCATTCGCACTCACACACACACCTACGGACAAGTTAGAGTTTCCAATTCACCTCACATGCATGGTTTTGGACAGTGGGAGGAAGCCGGGGATCCCGGAGAGAACCCGCGCACACACAGGAGGAACATGCAAACTCCACACAGAAAGGCCCCAGGCCCAGGAATTTAACCCACAACCTTCTTACTGTGAGGTGGCAGCGCTAACCACTGTGCCACCGTGTTGCCCCACAGGTCCAATTTAAACCAAACTGTTTCCAACAACAGTACAGACCACAGTACTAAGAACTCAAGATCTCGAGCACACATGAAACCAGGAGGTGGCGCTGTAAGTAACCTTGTGTAGGCCGATCGGAAGCCAAGAGGAAAAAACGGAACGTTGGCGGCGCTGAAGCAGAGTCATTCTGACTTAGACTGGAACATTAAAGTTCATAAAACAGCGGGAGACACCACAGGACTCCTCTGGTACTCAGAGCAGCAAGAGAGCAGATCTTAGAACCATTGAAGTAGAACGGTCTCAGCTCTGCCTGACATTTGTATGCTGCTGCTGCTGCTTCAGCAGATAAAGCCACACAAAGCGAGATGAAGTCGATGTGTGATGAGGCACAAAAAAAAAAAACCTCTGGTTTCCTGTTTACATGCAAACATCAACCACTTTCTGAGAGCCTTCATCCTGGAGGGTCATTTCTAAGGGGGGGACTCACTCTCGCAGCGTCTGGAAGCCTTGCTCCTTATACTGCAGCTCCTGCTTCATGCTGGCCAGGTCCCTCTTCAGCTGGTTCACCTGGAACACACACACACACAAATGAAAAATATGCATTAATGTTTCAACCAAAACAGTGACCTTCAAGTGACCTCGATTCAATACTTCAGTTAAAATCAATACTGATTAAATATCTTAAAAAATATGACCAAATCCGAAAAATGTGTTTAAAAATCCACTGCCACATACTTAATATTGAACTTCAACGTTAACATGAAGTGTTAGAGCAACAGGTGTTTTATGTCATGCTCAATGTAATTTATTTTTCGTGTGTGTGTGTGTGTGTGTGTGTGTGTGTGTGTGTGTGTGTGTGCATAGAGCTCCGATCCCGAGATCCCGTTTGTTCACATTTCACACACTCTTCTCTCCGTATCCTAAATCCCTTCGGTCCAACAGTGTCAACACAACTTCAGCGTGTTCTTCTGCTCCACAATGACAACAAGAGTCAAAACATTTTGTTCAACAACGAGTCGGCCTTTCTTTTAACATAAGAGAGAGAGAAAAAGAAACAGGAGCCTGCGACCCTGCGTCATTTCACCGTCATCTTCTTTTCCAGGCATATTTTTAGTCATGGTAACTTAACCAAGGTCACCACATCACTTATCTTACTAAAGGGCGAGATCAGTTGAGTCAACCTGCACAAGAGCTTGAGTAATTAATTAGCGCTTTATTTCATCCGTAAAGCCGTCCTTCGTTCCAAATCCAAAATTCCTGCAACACTGCCGACTTCTTACCGCCAGGACAGCGGCGGCTATCGATCTTTCTCTACACAGCCAGACACCACCTGCCTGGTGCGCAACGTGAACGGAATCGGTGACACGGACGTGCTGTGTGAATTTCAAAAAGGTGTATCTGAACGATAGCGGTGCCTGGATCCATACGTTCATCTGCTATCTGATATAATCAAATCGTCGATTAACAAATCGATGATGTCGATGATGTTGATGGATGTGGACACCCGGAGGTGGAGGTGCAGGCACTCACCCGACTCTTGGCGGTGACGATCTCTGCCTTCAGGATGTCGGGGTCATACTTGGAGGACGAGGACGACCTGGAGTTGACTGCAAGAGGGACGGGGAGACGTTTAGAGGCAGAGCCGACACTGGCGAGCACTGGGCTCCCGGTAACAACAACAACAAAACTATGGAAGAAACCGAGCGTGGAACTCACGGCTCGTCTGAGACGTGGACTTGTCCCTCCAGGCGTCGTTCAGCTGCCGGTACTCCTGCTGCGCCAGCAGGAGCCGCTGCTCCTTCACCTGGTAGATCTCCTTCTGGGCGCTGAGGGCGTCGCGGGCCACCGACAGGTAGTCGCGCAGCATGGACTCCTGCTCGCGCTGCCACTGGGCCCGCGGGTCCTCCAGCTGGGTGCTCTCTGGGGACAGGCAGCGCCAGTCTTCACTGTACCGACCGTCTCCTGACAGCCATCTGGCCCTTTGTGATGTCACAAACGGCACTGAAGACCACACCCCCACCAAATAGGTGCTGGCTCGGTCCATAGAGATCATCTTGTTTTTGCACCTCCAACCCCCATTTCCAAACATGTGTAAGGGCCAAAAAAGCAGCACTCTTTGGCAGGAGGCTGCAAACACAGGGCTAAGTACAATGCCTCTGGATCTGGAGCCACCAACCTTTTGAACTTGAGTGCTACTTCATGGGTACTGAGTAGGGATGCAAATCGTTAGTTGATTGACCTTACCAATCGATTACTGATTAATTGATAAGCAGCAAGGTTTTTTTTGACAACCTAAATTTCACAATGAAAAATATGTAAGGAACACATTATTAACACTTAAGTAATGTTGAGGGTCCAATGTGACCCATTTTTACTTAAGAGAACAAGAAAAACACCCTCAACATTTATCATTGACTTTAAGTTAACTTCTAATGGGTCACATTTCAACTTTTTAACTTGTTCTAGGTATTTATGACCAACACAGTATCTACAGGTGAATTGCTCTTTCCTGCCGCTACACTGTTGATAATGATATTAACTAACCGTGTAAAAAATGTTTGATTAATTGCGACTAATTTAATTTAATCGATTAAATTCTTAATCAACATTTAATCGATTATAATCGACTAATTGTTAACATCCGGAGTACTGAGTCATGCCAAGTGCAACCAGTTTGCTGCTCTCTACTGAAACAACTACTTTTCTCAGTCAGCCTTGAGTTACATATGATTATTACTGATACTGAACTATGTGAAGACAATAACACGTGAATGAGTTCTCAATAAATATCAACAATGATGCAACAAGGCTGAACAAAAATGAATTTCAGACGCAGCTCAACAGGTTGCGCTATTTTTAGAACAGGCCTGCGGGCGACTCATGTGGTCCCTGGGGATCACCGTGTTGGTGACCCCTGGTCTAGGAGTCACCAACGAGAGTTTTCCTGGATCTCAGTGGCTCCCCCTCTGGAGGTATAACACCGAACCTTTAAAAGTCATGTGACGTGTGCGAGGAGGGAGGACGTTCGAAAAGACAGAAAGTGGGCGGGACTCACTGGTGTTGTGGTCGACATAGTAGGCGCCGACCACGGGGTCGTACGCCTCCTCCCAGCCCACTGGCAGCTCATCTCCGATGCAGTCAGCAAAAGTCAGCGGTTTGGTTTGTCTGTAGGAAAACAGGAGGCAGCTTCAGCGACGGGACTCAACAATACGAAGCACAATTCAACTACACACTCGGACCAAACTACGGCTCACAACTGGGAGCCACTGCGAACTTAAAAAGCACACAAAATAATAATGGTGACATACTGTGGCAATGGTGGAACTTGTGCTGCTTTGTGTTTTTTAAGGGGGGGTCTGACTTCCTCCCCCACCTCACCCAATCTCCTTTGGCCCTCTCACCCCCTCCACACACACACACACACACACACACACACACACACACACACACACACACACACACAGAGCAGACAATGAGAGGAACGCGGCTCGTGACATTCCTCAGGCGGCGTCCACGCATCGCCTGGAGGTTACCCAGGCAACGCTCGCCGACAACTGGCTCCTCCCCTCGTCGCTGCCCGGTCACATGACCCCTGCCGCTCAAACCTGAGGACCGGCGGCACCTTCCCACCCACTGAGGAAGCATCTCAGCTGGCTTCCGCCCCGCGTGAATCGACGGCCGCATCCTTTTTCTGTTTCTGAACTTTTATCAGACTCCCAGAATCTGACACACACACACACACACACACACACACACACACACACACACACACACACACACACACACACACACACACACACACAACAGCAACAACATGCCCACCGCCGCAGCGACTAACTGGTGACAGAGGGACCTGGTTCCTGTTTCAGCTCATTAATAATGGAAGAGCGGGGGGGTGCAGTGGGCGAGACAAGGGGGGAGTCTGTCTAAATTTAGCTCAGGATAACTGGGAGACACCAGCTGGCGGCTGACTGGGCGACCACGTCTCGTTATCTCTCACGCACGCACGCACTCATGCGCGCACACACACACACACACACACACACACACACACACACACACACACACACACACACACACACACACACACACTCTGAACAGAGAGGTAACAGTATTCAAATCTCCATGCACAACCCTGATGAGCAGCAGTGGCAGCTAGAGGTCGTACCGTTGACCTCTTTCTCCATCATCGAGAGCTCGACGTCACTTGACCGGCCTAGCACGCGCGATTGGACGAGGGCGGCGGGAAGACGTCTTTGGGGGGGGGGTAGCGTGTCTGCGTGCGGAGAACTTTGTGTTTTCTCAACCGGAGGCTGAAAACAATGCGAGTTAAAAATACCAACCAGCGCGTCTGAGTGTTGACTCACGCAAAAAAAACTTCATCAACGCAATATAAATTCCTCCGCTGGAGTTATCAAGCTTCAAGGTCCGGCAGTAAAACACACTCACACTCTGACACACACACACTCACACTCACACACACTTTGAGCACAGATTAAATGTTTTATGGAGACTCGATAAATGATTTACGGCGGCAACAGTGACAGTGAGTATTTATGTGACACATTCCATCGAGCTGACGTCACATTTTCAGCGGCAGCATGAGTTCGGACGGCGTCACAGATTTCATTCTTCTTCGGACACCGAGCGCATCCGAAAGGCGGCGGACCACGAGGACGTCCCCGTTTCATGAAAAATATTGCTGGGCTGCACAATCGTCAAACGTTTGGTGCAGGCAAAACCTGTGGGAGCAGACCAGATACCAGCAGCCTGCTGACAACATTCTCTCAGTGCTGGTTATGAATTAAAGGAATGTGTTCTCTCTCTCTCTCTCTCTCGCTCTCTCACACACAGCGTGGTCACAGGGCTCCAGGTTGAACTCTGATCTGCCTCTGCAAAAAAAGAAATCAGGCCTGTGGTTGGCCAGTCAGCAGCTCCTTCAGGAATGTGTGTTTTAACCTCTCAGTGCTTGTTTTCTCTTTTTTTTTTTTCTATCGCGCTGCTGCTGCAGCAGGATTGTGCCGTTCCCAGACAGCCCATCACGATAAGAATTTTTTGCTGGACTATATGCGGTCCCAGAAATGATTGCTATAAACCACATTGACAATAGGGATGCAAATTATAAATTCATTCATTAATCGTTAGTTGATTGACCTTATCGATCGATTAACGATTAATTGATCAGTGGCAAATGTGCTTGAGGACCTAAATTTCACAATGTAAAATGTGTCAGGAACACATTGTTTAACCCTTAAATGATGTTGAGGGTCCAACGTGAGCCATTTTTACATTAGAGAACAGTAATAACACCCTAAACATTTATCGTCCGACTTTAAGTTGACTTCTATTGGGTCACATTTCAACTTGTTTTTGTTTTTTTAAAAACTTCTTCAAAAGTAACTTGTTCTAGGTATTTATGACCAACACAGTATCTACAGGTGAATTGCTCTTTCCTGCTGCTACACTGTTATAATTATATTAACTACCCATGAAGAAAATGTTAAATTAATTGTGACTAATTTAATTTAATTGATTAAATTCTTAATCGACAATTAATCAATACTTAATTATTAATATCCCTAATTGACAATGTTGTTATGACACCACTTTTTACTCATGAAAAGTGTCATAACAACAGGGACAAATACACTGGATGACTGACTAGAGGTTTCACTCCAATCATTCCACTAAGGATGCGATGCACTCAGGTGCATCATCTACTCTCTGGTCTCTTTGGTAGAGACAGAGTCAAACGCGTGCAAATAGAAATTATCGAGGCCGGCAATACTACACAGTTTCTCATTATATGTCGTATGATGAGAGGATTTATTGAAATGGTGCTAGGCCTAGTGCTTAGAGTTGACGGGAGGGACTGAGTCTTTGTCAGAATGATTTTCTATCAACCCTCCAACCTGTGAAGAGGCTACGGTTGGAACCAGACAGTGGTGGTTTTAAAGTGAAAGTCATGTGCAGCTGCAAGATAGGTCAGGTGAATGTTGTGGACTAGACAAGGCGATTCTCTTCCGAACGGTGGCATGTTTACGACGGTGAAAAATCCATCTGTGACTTTACGAGGCTCAGAGACAAAAAAAAAGCAAGACAGACAAGCGGTGGCGCTCTAGCAACAGCTGCACATTACGCTTTGTGTGCGGATCTATTGGGCCAATCGGACGAAGTCTTACTGCCACCGGAGAGATGCTAGAGGCTGAAGTGGGTGCACGCAGGTGAGTGGCAGGGAGAAAAGTCAACAGAGGTCTCGCTCAGTAACAGGGTGAAGCTGGAAACCGTGATTCAGTCTCGGCTCACCGTCCGCTCTCACGTCGGCAGAGGAGCGGAAATCTATATGCTGTGTTTTCAAGGATTTGTTTCGTCATTCAGTCGCAGCAGCAGCAGAAGCAGCTCATCCTCACGTGTTTTCCTGACATCATTCAGTCGCATTACAATGACGATGGAGGTCGGCAGGTTCGTCTTGGACGTCAAACTGCCGCCAAGAGAATTTTATTACAATTGTAAAAAAAAAAGTGATAGAGTGAGAAACAGGAGGAGAAAATGAAAAACACAGTGACACACACACACACACACACACAGCTGCAGAGTGGCAGAATTCCACACATAAACCATTAAAAGGATTTAAGGTCAAAGTCCGAGGGGGCTCAACTAACTGGTAAAAGCGCACACACACACACACACACACACACACACACACACACGCACACCAACTGGATTTGCCGCTGACATTTTTAGTCAGAAAAAATACAAACTGACACACACAGTGACAAAGAAAAACTTGTTCTACGGTAACAATTGCAATGATGATTTATTTGTCACCAGCTGATCTTGTTAGGAGAAAATTATCTGGACTTTTCACAGAAACATAATTTGTTATATTATTTTTTTCCCCTCCAAGGGACTTCAGGGTGAAGTTTTAATCATCTGAGGGACAAGATGCTAATGTAATTAAAAAGGAAAAAAAAGTGACCACACATTCAAAATGACCCACATGTGGCCCAAAAAGTGGATGGAGGCCTAACAGTGGGCGCTGTGGGACAGCTGGGGTTTTCTAAAGACTCTTCAGCATCCTGGAGGAGGAGCCAGACAGGATGTGCCTCTACCTCACTCCACCTGCTGCCTCCACACGCCAGTGGGCTACTCCAAAAACCTTCTCCAGTGAAAATGACAACAAACCTAACTTCACCATGAAAACACCTGCTGGAACAAGGGGTCAAAGGTCAACCCGTCCTCTCCATCATCCCTCACCTGTCTCTGGGGTCGATCCAGCTGGTGCTGTGGTTAATGTGGTCGATGTAGTAGACTTTGCCATCAAAGTCTCGGGCTTCCTCCCAGCCTTCCGGAAGTGGCAACTCGGTGCGGGGCATGTCAGCCGAGTCTCCACGTACCGAGCGCCGGTGTGCGCAGAATCATACCGACGGGAGGCTCGTCTCACTCATCACCATCACCGCCACCATCAGCAGGAGCAGCACCAAGTCCCCAAACATCCACCGGTGCGCCGTCGCTCGGTCTAGGCCATCGTCACTTGAATGATAATATTAATCCGCAATAATCCAAAGATTAACGACCAGTCGCAAAAACCACTGGGGGTGGGTGGACTTGTTCCACTCGGCTGCACTTGTGCACCAAATAATTCCAACGTGAGCGTCGAAACGTGCACAAAAAGTCGGCGCGGCTACCGTGTATGACTTTTAGGCGCTTTTAATGGCGGTTTTGCAACTTTTCCCAGCCGCGGAGAGAACTTGGGGCGGCCTGGTGCAAACTTTTCGACTCGAGTGTGATTATCCACGGTCCACGGAGTCGGGACGGCGCTGCTGCTGCTGCTGCTGCTGCTGCTGCTGCGCCGCTCCTCTACCGCACACGGAGGGGCAGCCCCTAGCCGGCAAACCGCCCAATAAAACCGCGCGGCGGACCACTGAGGTCGGTCACAGCGAGGTCTTCTCCCCAGCAGCCGCCCGCGGCGCCTCTAAAGATCCTCCGAAACCCCTCCGACCGGACTCGCCGCTTCTTCGACTTGCCCACAGGCCACCATGTTTAGCAGCAGTACCCGATGCTAACCACCAGCCGCGGGGGGGACGGAGAGTCTGAGCCCCGCCAAGAGCAGGAAGTCCACTTTAAATCCACATCCGCCGAGAAAAAATCTCCAGGTATGCGCCGCGACCGCCTGTGTGGATCCGTAATAAAGTCCTCCGGAGGTCCGGACGCGGAGGAAGCGGCGTCGGCGGCGGACAGGTCCTCTCAGTCCCGGTGACTTCGTTCAGGGGACTTTCTCGTCAAGGAGCGCGCGCGCATCCATCTCAACTTCCGTTGCGGGATTTCAAAACAAAAGCCTATTTGGGCAAACAAAATAAAACTTCCGGTCATGGTTTTGCGTTTCAAAACCGTTTTGTTTACTATGAATCTACAGGTGGATGGATGTTTGGGAATTGTAGGTCTGTAATGCTATGTATTAACTACGTTCTGCACGGTTTTATTTGGCTTCAACAATACAGGTTTATTGTTGATGTCGTTAAAAAGTGTCAACACGGATATGATTTTTATATATGATGTCATTAAAATTGTATTGTTATTATACTATTGACTGTCCCCGTTGAACTGGCAATTCATGTCAATACAAATATAGATACAAATATTTATCTGTATTCAACTTTTAATTATTTAACCTATTTGTATTAAACTTTATTATTAATAATATTGACGTTTTTAAGCCCACAGCGCCATCTTGAGGTAAATCCCCAGAAATGGGGACTTTAATGTTAAATTTTAACGGATTTTCTAGTGAAAACGTTTGACGTGTTTTCGTGGTGTGGAGTGTCGAGGAGTTCAGCGGATCACAGCCAGCGTGTGGCGCTCTTCACTTCTCCTGGCTGCTGTAAATGGAAATCAACTTGTTCATAGGTGTGAGAGCTCTCGCCGCTCCGACTGGCACAGAAACGCAGCTCGCGTGATTCGTGTGTGTGGATGCGTCACCCGCGCGTCGACACGACACAGGGCGGTGCCACCGGTTACTCATTCATTAATAAGCTATTGCAAATATTCTATGAATGTGTCGCCTACATCAGGTTTCAGACTCGACTGATAATGGCGTCAGGTAACTTCTGTCTGTCTGAAGGCCAGAATCGTCTGAGAGAAGATAGTATTCCGTTTGTTAAGATCTTCATTGTGTATGTGATTTACCAGTTGTGAGTGCAAATGTGCAATGAGATGTCTGTTTTTCTTTTTGTTTGTTTTATTTCCAGTCGCAAATAGAGGAATCCCACCATAGGTGTAGGATTTCATGATTTGTTTTACTTATTCCTCGTACATTAAATGTATTTGATTAGAATAAATGCACGTCATATTTGCTCTCTCTCTCTCTCTCTCTCTCTCTCTCTCTCTCTCTCTCTCTCTCTCTCTCTCTCTCTCTCTCTCTCTCTCTCGGTGCACTGCCGTGGTACACGTGAACGGTATACTTTGTCCTACTTTCTCATTTACCTGGAGGCGCGGGTCCGAAGGAGCAGCAGCGGAGAGTACGAGCAGCACGTGAACGTCTCTCGAAACAAAAACAAGAGGAGACAGCACGCTCACACGCAAACGCCGCCAAGAAGCAGAAGGAAGCAGCAGACACTTCCTCTCCTCCGTCCGTCAACCTCGCCTCCTCCTCCTCTTCCTCCCGGGGCCGGTTCTTCGCACCAAGGGAGCCACCGGCGACTCCGCTAGCCGACACAAATGGTTCTCCTCCGGCACATCTCCGTGGCTTTGACCGCCGCCGTGGCCGCTCTGGGCTCCGCGCTCTTCATTGCCCTCAACTTCTTCTACAAGCGGCGGGTATGGTCACCGCAGGCGGAGTACTGCACCATCAGAGAGGTGAGCTCCGCGTTTCATCAATGGATGGAGGAAATTAAGCCCACATATAGATAGATAGATAGATAGATAGATAGATAGATAGATAGATAGATAGATAGCGTCCATCCAAGTTACACATCTGGATCATGGAGTGAGACGCAATGAAATGCAATTTACGCATTTGTACCTTAGATTTTTTTTGCATCCAGAGAAACTAATAATTCAAACAATGAAGGAGTAACTCAGGAATGAATAACAAAAGCCCAAAGGCTGGGAGAATTTGATGCGTCTGATGTTGGGCGGGAAGTAGACGTGCATCTCTGCAACCTGGTGTACCTGATGATCTCAGAAACACAATTTTGCATTATTATTATTATTATTATTGTTGTTGTTGTTGTTGTTTCTCTGAACTGGATCTTGTTTCCCCCCGAATCCATATTTGTCTGACTGTCTCTGACTGTCGGAATAATAATATCACGCGACCTGAGTGTTTGCTGTGGGAGTCTACCAGGACGCATCTCTGACAGAGCTCAGTGCAGGCCAAACAAGATGAGACGAGCCAACGTCTCATACCCGGAGCACGGAGGCGATTGCTTTAAGACTGCAAGGGAAGCTCAGCCTCACCGCCGCCTGCCACAAGGGGGCAATCCAGATGTTCAGGCTGCTTTGTATTAACATCCCTGTCATGGCAGCTTCAGTGCACATCATTGTAGATTTTTGGTGTAAACTGTTAGTTGTATGACTACTACTACTTTCTGATGCTCAGCTGTCAATCAATATTTCAACGTTACCTGCTGCTGTGCTGCTGCTGCTGCAGCAGTGGAATTCTGAACGTCTGTGGGATGTTGCAAACATTCGCTGTGTGTGAGATGAGCTAAACTGTTTCCAGCTCTACAGTTTGCTTTTTGGGAGACAAGTTTCTCTGAATTCAGGGAAGCTGCGGTAGGTTTCAACACGGCTGTGTCGTGGACAGGAGGATAAAACTCCATTACATCCTGCTGGGCTGCAGCTAGGATTGAGGATTTCACCTCTTTCCCACTGAGGAAAAAAAAAGAAGACATAATTCAGTTCAGTAGAACTATGTTGAAAACGCTGTTGGTTGCAGCTCAGACTCAGGATTTCACCTCGTTCCCACTGAGGAGGAAGAAAATTAGCAGGATTCAGTTTAGAGGAACTATGTTGAAAACACTGTTGCCTATTTCAGGAACTTTTTTGTTTTAAATGAGTCGATACTGATAAGAAGTTGGAGCTAGTGTGCAAGTGTCGGCGTGTTTGTGTGATCACATGACCCAAGCAGAAAAATCAAAAACTGATGTTTCTGCACAAAGTCCGAACTGATGCATGCTATCTGGTAGGAGGAACCGAAGCTCTGCAGTTTCAGCAGGTTCTAGGTTCAACCCTCACAAAAACAAATGAATCGTGTTGCCTCCATCTAGAATATTATTTTACTCACCTTGTTCATGTTTTTTTCTCTTCTTCAACACAACAGTGTTTTTTTACTTCAGACGTTCAACAAATGCTCCTGATTGGTCAATTAATTAAGTATGTTCACTCTATGGTTGTGGGTGAGTGTCAGTCCGCCTGGCTGATGGAGCATTTTTCTGTTTGTGCAGGAGGAGGAGGAGCTTGGGAGACGCCAGGTCCTGGTCCTGGGACTGGACGGGGCCGGGAAGAGCAGTATGCTGCAGGGTCTGGCCCCCGGCGAGGCCACGGCAGCGGCCAAGAGGCGGCGCTGCCGGCCCACCCGTGGCTTCAACTTCATGAGCATGAACGCCACGTCGTGTCAGTTGGACTTCCTGGAGAGTAAGTCTCTGTTTTTACTCGTCAACTCAATTGTGTCCATCAGCTCAGAGCTGTCAGTTCCACACAGAACAACCACTTGCCAGGGCCACCAACTTAAGAGTCGGAGTCTTGATATTTGTGAGTGCACGAGATGAAACTATCCTTGAACTCTCATTCTGTCATTGATCTTCAGAAATGTCCTGAATGACCTTTCATTCATTTGTTTTCCTGTGTTGGAATCACGGCCGGTGTGTGAAGAGTTTTGATCTGATCTTCTCTAGAAACCAGTCCAGTGGCTCTGAAACAGACAGTTCTTCAGTACCAGAGCACCGCGTGGTATGGATCTGTCGGTTGCCTCAAAATCACAATTGATGCAGCAACTGAATCTTCTCTTCAATCTCCTCTGTCATTGTTGGTCAACCACTTGGGGAAACTGTGAAACTTCAAGTGACAAGAGTACACTAAAGCTGTCAAATAATATCACTTTTAATAGTAGACACCCTTTGGAAAGGAAATATAAGCTCATGCCTACACAGAGATGATACAAGAGTACGTGGCTTCAGCAAGGTTAGACTAAAGAAAAGTCCTTGGTACATTAGTCAACCTTGAAACTTAATCTAACTCTTGGTATTTCATGTGCTAAGGTAACCCTTGCTTTATATGTTCCATGAGCTCTGTGTTTCGTGTTCCCCTACGTGTTGCATTTGTTTATGTTTGCATACCGATGCTGGTATTGTCCAGTCAATTTCAGTACCTACCAAGAATAAAGTATTATTGTATTGTACTGTACCGTGTCATGCCATGTCGTGTCATGCCATACGGTATGGTGCTGAACTGCTCATCGTATATCGTATCGTACCATACCACACCGTATTGTATCATATTGTATCGTTCCGTGTTGTGTCGTGTTGTATGGTACCGTATCGTAACATGCCGTATCGTCTTATGTGGTATTGTATTGTGTCATAATCGTATCGTATCGTATCGTATCGTATCGTATCGTATCGTATCGTATCGTAACGTAACGTAACGTATCGTATCATATTGTATCGTTACGTGTTGTGTCGTGTTGTTTGGTACCGTATCATAACATGTCGTATCGTCTTATGTGGTATTGTATCATGTCATAATCGTATTGTTTCGTATCTATTTGTTTGGTACTAAACTGTACCATACCGTACTGTACCGTATGGTATTGTATCATATTGTATCGTATCATATCGCACTGCATCACACCATATCGTATCGTACCGTATTGTACGCCCGCTAACAGGCATTCAGCTCCTGACTGTGTCGGTCTGGCGTCTCGGAGACGTTCAGTCGTGGGACGGGTCTCAGCGAAACAATCAGGACGATCAGAGGCGGCAGGAGGTCTCGGCGGCTCTGCAGCTCAGCTGGGGCAGCGTGTTGCGGCGGAGACGTTGACGCTGAGGCGTGCTGACGGCTCGGTCCTCGTCAGGATCAGCCAGGTGAAGCGGCACTGACGGGGATCGCTGGGGAAATCCAGCCAGAGTGTTTTTTGAAAAGGGCCTAGATGAAGAGACGCAGATCAGACCTGTGATGTGTTGAAGTCGCCCCCCGTCTGGGTTCCAACTGGAGCAGCGCTGCGATGTTTATGTTCTCCTGATTTATGCAGCAGCGGCACCGCAGCTGATCAGACAGACGTGTGTTGCCACGCTTGGCTGTGTGCTGGCAAAAGGGCAAAATTGAGGGATGAGAGACTGAAGTGATGCTTGCCACATCCAGAATCCCCCCTCTGTTCTCCTGCCGCTGATAAAAATTCACCACAAACAGACAAGACAAGAAAAATAATCATAAACAAGGAAGGAGAAAAGGAAAAAACAGCTGCAGCGAGGACGTTCCATAAAATATGGATCAAATCCAGCAGGAATCTTGGGTATTAATTATGGTTAAATGCCATCTCATCCTGTTCCATCCGTCAGTGAGCCTGGATTCTGCTTCGCTCTGCTTCACAACTCACATTCATCTGGCGCTGATTGGTCCCACAGTGGAGCGGTGTGCTGATGGCTGCTGTTATTTATTCGTGTTCCGCTGCTTCTCTTCTTCTGCTCACCTCGCAGTCGGCGGCGGCGAGGACCTGCGGCGTTACTGGTCCGATTACCTGATGAGGACCCACGTCCTGGTCTACGTCGTGGACTCGTCAGACAGGAGCCGCCTGCCGCTGGCTAAAGCTGAGCTGCACCGGCTGCTCAGGGCAGAGCCTCAGCTGCCCGTGGTCGTCCTGGGCAACAAGCAGGTGAGAACCAACTTCCTGGCGTCTGCCTAGCAGGAACACCAATATCCTAACGTTAGTATCGGGACAATGTCAATACCGCGATAACATGGAACATCACGATACATGATTTAATGAGATATTTTTTTAAAAGAGCATCTCGCTAGTTTCAGCTTCCAGTTGAGATCAGAATTGGGAATGCCTGTCAGAGACACTTCCCATGTGCCGGAGGCTGTCGGACTGAGCTGGAGTGATTTTTACCCCTTCTTTTTCCTCCCCCCGCTGACAGGACAAAGTGAACGCTGTGAGCGTGCCTGAGCTGCACGATGCTCTGTCTCTGGGCTCGGTGAACGAGGACAGGAAGCTGTTCCTCTTGGCTGCACAGCTGGATCCGGACGGAGCCCGGAGGAACTCCCTGCGGGGCCTGGACACCTTCCAGGATCTTCTGCTCCAGCTCATCTGATCCTCCTCCTCGTGCAGCTAAAGGGAAGGAGGACGTGGAGGGATGCGGGCAGATCTTCATTCCCTCTGCTCCGTTTGTTTGAGAAGCCGAAGGATGATGACAAGCTGTGCAACTTCTGCGTGTTCCAACTCACTCTCCGACGACGTCACTTCACCTCCTTTTAGAAACAGCAGCTCTCTGCAGTTTGGCTCATCTCACGACTTTGTTTTATTTCTGGTGGTGCTTACAGGGAAGGAGGAGAAGGAGGAGGAGGATGATGAAGGTCTGTTAGTGACTGAGTGTCATCGCTGAGTCAAATCCTTCAGCCTGTCACAACTTTGTTCCAGTGGGAGGAGCTCTGAGGAATCCATGAGCATGTCAAAGTACTCTGTTTTATCTGTTATCGTTAACTCATCAGCTCCTAGTTGAGAAACAGTTTTAAATGAAATATATGTAAATATATATATATACATATGTATGTATATATATATGTATATATATATATATATATATATATATATATATATATATATATATATATATATATATATATATATATATATATATATATATATATATATATATATATATATATATATATATATATATATATATATATATATATATATATATATATATATCCCATATTCACCAAAATCACCAAAATCAGCAGCACTGTCCTGTCAATGCACTCCCCAGAAAACTGGAAAACGTGGAGATAATCCTTTTGTGATGTCACAAGGGGCCACTGATATCTCTCTCTGGTTAGTGACCACACCCCTAGCCAGGTGCTGTCTAGGGCAGGAGTCACCAACCTTTTTGGCACTGAGAGCTACTTCATGGTTCCTGAGTCATATGAAGGGCTACTAGTTTGCTAGACTCTCCTGAAATAACAAACTCTCTGAGTTATATATTATTATTAATGATGCTCATCTATGTGAAAACACTTAGCAAGTCAACGAGTTCTCAATAATTATCAACACTGACTTAACAAGGTTGGATAAAATTAAATTTTAGCCGCAGCTCAACGAGTTGAGCAATTTTTTAAACAGGCCTGAGGGCTACTCATGTGGTCCTTGGGGGCTACCTGGTGCCCGCGGGCCTAGGGTCTCTACTACTGCCTGGTGTTTAGCTCCTTCCAAATATGTGGGAGGTCCAACAGAGCATCAGGCTTAGCAAGAGGCTTGTAAACAGAAGGCTGAATGCGCTGCTTTCTGGGCGTCTAGCAAGGTTTTTGTCAGATAATCAATGACGCTGGGCTGCAGTGGAGAAAATAAACAGCTGGATGTGGCTGTAATGTGGGACCTTCAAGTGTCAGACTGACAGTGGGCTCAGTCACAATCCTTCAGGAAACCAGGAAGGGAAGCCGGTGATGTGCTGTGACGTTATCTCACTGCTCTTGACCCAACACCCCGAGTCCTGTCTGCCGCATCCACTGGGGGGCGCTGTGCACAAGACACCGCGATTGACAGACTGAATGTAGGAGTGCCGACAGCGAACAGGAGACAAATTGAAGATTGTTTTTCACGTCGCACGTGTGCAGTGGTGTTTGCTGCTGGCGCAGTTCAACATTAGTCTTTTATTGCAGGTGTTCAGTGAATTCCACAGGTGTTGTTATCGCCATGTGACCGTGTTTAATGGACCAGCGTGTGTCTGTGTGTGTATATCTTCAGTTTTGTTTTGTTGTTTGCATGTGAAACTGAGGACTAAAAAACAGATCATGCATGCCTTTATGATGTCATCCTCTTTTGATATCATAAACTTCTTAAACAGGTAGCAAACACTGAGTGTTTTTTTTTTTTATTCTGTTCCTGCAGCATTAGCTTCCATTATCTTACTGTAAGTACAATAACAGATTTTGATTTGCAAAACAAAGTACGAGCGCAACAAAAGAATGTTGTGGACACCAACCTTTTGTACACCTTCTGTAAACTTCTTACATTTTAAGAAGTTTACATTTTTGTTGTTTCAATCGTAAACACAGGTGAGTCTCAGGGAAAACGTTGCAAATACAAACACTGGTTTTATGAGCAGCTCTGAGTGGACTGTGTTTGTGGAGATAACACAAACACAACACACATGCCCACAAACTAAAGGAAACATGCAGCTTTTTTGTAACACGCAGATGTTGCACTGGATCATAGGACGAAAAAACAGTACTCTGAAAACCAGCAAAATCCACCAAACAAACACTTTTATTGACTTTTGATGAGTCCCATCTGCTGTTCCGGATGAGTCAGTCTCTCAGAAAACACTCATAGCTGCTGCGAAAGACAAAACTCCCAATCTGCCGGCATCTACGCATCAATAGCGGCTGTGAATGATTGACCCGAGTCACGAAGGTCGACATGACACACGCCAGTCGGACTATTGTTGTCTTGCTGTTTGTGCAGGAGTTTATCTGGAGCAGCAGCAGCGGAAAACTGTGAAGATAAGCCCGGAGGTTTATGTGACCGCCAAACTTTTGTGGTTTCAATATGCACAGTTTACGCTTGAACATCATAAAGCAAGAAAAAAAAAAAGAACCAATAATTATTGTTTGCGATAGCTGAGATGACACAGATTTCAGTTTTGACCTAAAGCATTTTCTTAAGTAGAACAGCAGAGGGTTGTTTATACAGATTATATATTTAAAAAATTCCAAAGGATAACAGTTTTCTATAATTTGACAGTAGTTTTTAAGTCATTGTCATAGTTATTGCAATTATTGCAGGCTTCTAACACGCCGTCCACACCCTTCACTCGTGAACACACCTCAGACTGTTAAACATCAACTCTGTTCTTCTTCCATGCGCCCCAGAGCTGGAGGTGGAGGTGCCACCTGCTTCCTGCTGCATGGAGAGGAAGTCTGGATCTTACTGCAGGAAGTGACGTCACATGACTCTGCTGCTGCTCCTTTGACTCCAGGGAGTTCAGCTGACACATTCAGGCATATTTTGAAAACACATCACAGTCAATTCTGTGTGACATTTGGAGCAGGATGTGGGAAATTTCTGGAGGAGAGTGTAAAAGATTAAATAGGAAGTGTGGAAGGGGAGCACGGCAGGAGGATGAAACCTCCTCCCACTGCTTTCTGTTGGCGTGTTCCGACTGATGAGCCGACGTTTTTGGTGTCGGCTCATCCTGACGCAGGAAATGTCCTATTGTCCTGGACAGACTCAATGCTGCCTCTACTGGTCCATCAGTTGCGGTGCGCCGAGCGAGTCCATGAAGGCGCCGTAGTGCTCCGAGTGAAAGCGCTTGTACTCATCGATTTTTCTCTTGATCTGTTTCGGGGTGTCCTGGTAGTAGTTCTTCTCGTCTCTGGCCATCGCCTGTCGGGGACACCAGGGAACAGTCGGTCACAGAGATGCAAAAAGATATCAAAACATTGTCACCATTGTCAAGTTTCACTCTCTACTTGGCAAGAAAACCGCATAGTTAGTCCTCTGTTTGCAGCTCGCACTAAAACTGTTTATTTGCTAGACCTTCAACATGTTTGGAAAGGGACAAAACCACAGAGGGTGGAGCAAACAGGGAGCTGTGGGATTCTATCTTAATGAACACCTAAAACAAGTCAGCTGGCATTCAGGCTCATGCTGGAAGCAGTCCAGCGTAATTCATAAGAGCAGAGTATTTACAGCCACAGCAGTCAGTGTTCGTTGCTGAAACACCTGCTGGTGATGATCACGTTCAACTTCAAGGGTTTTTTTTTCTTCCATTAATTCAAAAAAATCAATCATCTTCTAAACATAAAAGAATCCCAGTCACACAACAGCCTCCAAATTGTCGGCTCATGTCTTGACAACCTCTGCAGTCGTGACTCATTCCAAACGGCTGAGAAGCCATTCAAACAAAGAGCTCAGCTGATAAAAGCACCATTAATTAAAAATGTCGTACTGACAGCAGCAGCTATGAAATGCTTTTCAAATTCACAGACAGAGCTTAATTAATAAAGGACAAATGTGGCCTTTATTAAGAAATAATAAAACAGGAAATAACAGCCTGGTGTTTAGATGTTGGCACGAAGAGGGAAGGCAATGTGCGAGGATGAGTGTGGAGGAGAATACAAATCAGATTTACTCTGCCTTTACTGCATTGATCCGATATATATCTGTCGATGTATATCTGTCTATTGCTGGCATAGTAAGACTTTGACTTGTAATTCAATTTTGAGGGCAGATTCTGTTATAATGAGCATCTAAATGGTAAGTGGACTGCACTTATATAACGCTTTTCCAGCATCTTCACTGTACCCCAAAGCGCTTTACAAAGGCCTCTCATTCACCCATTCACGCACACATTCATACACCAATGGGTGGCTGCTGCCATGCATGGCGCTGCCAGCCCCATTGGGAGCAATTTAGTGTTAAGCGTCTTGCCCAACCACCAACCTCTTGGTCATTGGACAACCCGCCCTACCTCCTGAGCCACAGTCGCCCAAAGGTATTATTAGTATCTCACCTGGTCATTGCATCTATTTTGTTTCACTTTAATTCCGCAAATAAATAAATAAATAAATAAATCTTTGACTTGCTAATTTTTAGATCTTCAATTAAAACGTTGAACCAAGCCTGGCATACAGACAAGACAGTGTCACAGTAGATAAAACCATTCCCACCCTCACCTTAAAATTGTCCTTGTGTTCTCGGATCATATGCTGAACATACTCGATCAAGTCCGTCGAGAGCGACTTGGTGTTTTTTGCAGGTCGGCTCGCCTCCTCCACCAGCTCTGTCACAACCACAAACACAAACCAAGGTGAGACAACACAGAAAGTGAAAATAATCTCCAAACACAAGAATTTATCCAACAACTCATTTATTCATTTATTTAAACCTTGCTGAAAGTAAATTCAGGGCCACAACGTTAGGAAGGTAAAATCCTCAGAGCTGCTATCAAATTTAGACAACAACATGATGGAAAGCCAGAAGGGAAACATGTTTCAAAGATGGTTGGACAGCCAATCACTGGCATGCTTTCATCCATTAAATTCAAAGGGTTACCACACACCAGCCACTACCTTCACCATATTATTGCAGTTGCTCAATTTGCATTGAATGAAAAGAAGCCGCGTCACCACTTACGGTTGAGGACGTAGGGTTTGATCACAACACCAGGGGTCGCCCTGGTCTCTTTGGCTTTGGCTTCACCAAGGAGCTGCAAACACACAAACAGGCATCATTGAACAAATCCGTGGTCACAATGTGGCTAGCGGTCAGCTGTGGATCTCATCCTTCTGCTGTAACGCAGCCGCTCACAAGGCTCTTCACAGCAGAACATCATGTGACGGCTACCGAGCCCAGACGGGGGCAATAAATATATTAATATAAATAAGCCATTTCTTGATCAATCTCTCTACTCAGACTACTGCATTCCACTGTTGATCTCTTTAACTGAGAGGACAATAAAATCTGCCAGTGATCTCCTGCTATCAAATGTTCATTATTTGACCACTGCTGTCCCCTTGTGGCATAACAGAGAACAACGGAACATGTTCGGACCTGATGGGTAAATTTGAATCAACTTCAATATTACAAAAACATGCAGATTTTTTAAAATAGCATTGAAAACTAAGTTATATGTGCATCGAGTATTTCCGTGAGGCTTGTTCTTATTTAACGTTCCAACATAATTTTTTGTTTGTTTGTTGCACATGGCCAAATTACATTGTCAATGGTCATTCTTACTCTAAATTTGAAAGATCGGACATTGCTCTGCGTCGTGTTCATCATACTGAAAGGCAGGACAAAGTAATATGAAACACTAACGCTGGTTTTCTTGATGGGCAGTGAGCGGTTCGGGTCAAAGGCCAGTCCCATCTCCTGCAGGTTCCTGGCCGTCGACTTGTGGTTGTTCCAGGCGTCCCGAATGAGAGGACTGGCACGAAGACACATGTCAGCATCATTTAAGGGAACGATATCTACACGTGACGTGCAATTGAAAGACCCATAATTCGGATCGATAGATAACTTCACACCTTACTAAAATAATCTTTAAGATACAAGGATTCTCGTTTCTTTGCTACAAACTGAATATCTTCAGGGTCACGTGCTTTAAATTTAAAAAAACACTTTAACTCATCTCACATTCGCCACACGTGCCTGTAAGCTAAGCTAGCATGCTAACGTGGGGTCACGTACTTCTCTATTCGCGGGTTGTTTTTCTTGATAAACTTCTTCTTTAGCTTCTTCCGGTCCTTGTTATAATCGAATGTCTTTCTCCTCTTCGACTGCTTGGCTTTAGGCATGTCTGTGATACTTTTTAAATTCTCTTTTCACGAGACGAAAGAATATTATCTGTGAGCGAAGAGGAAGCGGCGTGCAACTACCGGAAGTGCGATAGTGTTTATTCCGGTCTCGTGACTACAGACCACGCCTATCAATCTCTGACGCTTTCAAATGGCGACTTTATGAACAAGACAACTGTCAGAGTTTGACATTTAAGAACATTAAAAACGCTCTTGGGGGGGCAGCACATTTTAGCTGGCAGGGTGCTGTTTAGCAATTTAATTAAGACAAAGTGTAACAAAATATTTTAAAGGACTATTTTAAATAAAAGAACTATTGCAATTGGGGGGAGAGGGGTCGTTTGTGAATTTACCCCATGCAGGCTACATGTATGTCAAGTGCAATAGAGTTTATATTATTTATGAGGGTGCGGGAGAAGCTGCTGTGTCTGCACACAACAGTGCAATAAACAGGAAGTGGCCTTTGCTTGACATCACTTCATGTACTGGAAGATTCTGTGTGGTTTCGCTCTGAGATGTTTCCTCTCACACAGATCTCCTGCTGTTGTTTTTTTTCTTTCTACCAGTTAAAATCATATTTTGTAAATTGCCTTTGTCCCTCTCCTTTAAGCGTAAGATATTAGTATTCTCTTGAAAAAAAAAAAAAGCATAAATGATGAGAAAAATGTTGGATGCTGGAAAAGTTAAAGAGACTGTACACAGCGCTAATGCTAACAATACCAAAGGGGAACAAGTAAAAGACTAAAACCTCAGAACACAAGTGTTGAGTCAGCGTTGGAAGCACTCGCAGTGGCTTTCCCCCCCTGTAGATGTCAGTACGGGACAACACTGATCAATATTCATCAGCTCAAGGCTAAAACAAGTCATTAATTTAAAATTTATGAGTTACTAAAACATATTAAAACACTCCCAATACAAGCAAATCAAGTATCACTGAACATCTGAAGACCTGTTTAGCTTGCATGCTGCACACCCTGAGATTTCCAATGTGTGGACTTTTACCATGCCGTCTGCGTTTGCAGGAAAAGCTGAGCCCGAGGGGAAAGCATGCAGATCAATAACTCTAATAAACACTGGTGTGAGCTGCCGTCATCATTGCCCACAGCAGAACCCTGAATGTTGTGCCTAATGCACCTTTAATGCATCACAGTGCTTTCATTGATCCATGCAGGGAAATCGACTTAGTGTATGTTCTGACACGATGGGCCTCAGAAAGCAGCTAGTCAGCCAGGTGATACACCTCCTGAGTTTTCAACCATAAAAAATAACAACAAAAACTAATGTGACCCACCAGATGGAACCTTTGCCATAATCAACCGGGGGTTATCTCACATTTCCCTGTGGAAAATATGAAATTGAAGGCCAATCACAAATCCCTGGTATATACCCTAAAAGCAACTTTCTGCACGTGAACCCTGCTCATTTTGACACACTTTGTTGTACATTGTGCAAATGTGACACCACTGATAACAATCAAAAGGGAAATGGGTTGCTTGGGGGAAAATAAGCATCAATGAAAAACATTTTAAAAGCCAAACTTTGTTTTGTCAAATAAGTGTTAAGTTAGTTTAAAAAAATAGTTTAACTTAAGCTTACTTATCTAAGGTTGAACAAAAATTTGACTAGTTGACGCTGGTTGACCAAGACACTCCACAATTCTGCTGGTTTGTTGGGTGAATTATCTACTTTTTCATTACATATAAGAAAGCGATCTCAGCTCAGCAATTCAGATATAACTTCATTTACCCTCCAAAAAATAAATAAAAACACTCCAATGTTGTTCTGCCCATAAAAGGTACATTCAAATATTCATCTGACTTCAACGTGTATGATGTGCATTAGTTTATGATGGACGAGGTGAGAATATAGTGTCTGTCCCATAGTAGATGTTTTATTAATGGTTGGTTTGAAACGTCTCTCTTCCTCCTGCCTGACAGCGCTACTGGGCGGAGGGACCAGGAGGAGGAGACAGCGGAGGGGGAGGAGGGAGCGGAGCAGCAGGGGTGCGGACTGTCTGTCTGTCACCGGACAGCAGCCCTCCACGGCACGGCAGCCACGGACGGATACTTTGGGACCTGGCGCCCGGGGGAGGACGGTGCTTCGAGGGTGATTAGCTGAGATCTGGAAGCGGCGGGGAGGTGCGGGAGTTCCGGCTGCCGCCGCTGCCGCTGCTGCTGTTGCTGTCACCGCCGTTAGCATCGACCATGGAGCTGGAGAACATCGTGGCCAACACGGTGCTGCTCAAAGCACGGGAAGGTAAGGACGGACCCGGCGGAACCGACCCTGGGTACCGGACGGTGCCCCCGCCCCGACTCCCACCCTACAGAAACGGCTCCCTCCCCTCCCCAAAAACGGCTGCTTCACTTCCTCAATTTCTACGACATCCACGGTCGGTCGGATAGAAACAGGATGTCAGCGAAAAGACGCGCCGCTTTCGAGTGGAGCGAGCCTAGGGACCAGACTCCGCTGACGGCGCAGGCTAGTTGACATGTTACAGCCCCGTGTTCGACCACACGCGCCAGCGGTGGTGTTGTCTGTGCGCGAGTGTTTAACCGACATCAACTCGGCGTATTGAGTGTGCCGATGGGGGTTGGGGGGGCTGAAACGTGCTTCTTCTTCTTTGCTTCCTCCCTTCCTCGCCGTGAACTGTCAGTTCCGACAGGCTAGCAGCACCTCTCTCACGCGCACACAGCGGGGATGTCGAGCTAGGGTTACGTGTTTATTCCCGCCGTGTGGCGACCGCACGGGCGTGTGCCTGTGAGAACCAGTATTATACACATAAAGGTGTCGGTTGAATAAAAACGCAAAGACAAAAACAAATGCGGAAATGCTTGTAAGAAACGGCCCCGAAGTTTTTGGTCCGGAAGAGGATCCAGCAGCAGCAGCAGCAGTGAGAGACAGAGATGAGCGTTCGGGTGACACTTTGCTTCTTCATGCTGATGTTGCAGCATCGTTTACGAAACAGGATGTTGAGGCACAGCTGCCGATCTGCTCCGAGCTGAGCTGAGCAGAGCTGGGCTTCAAACGCACAGCACTGTGGAGGCTGGCAGCCTCTCACTTCACAGGGCTCTCTGAAGCCTGCTGAGGGCCTCTTCAGGTCCTCAGTCCAGCTTCAAACATCTCCTGAACGTCTGATGTCCACCTTTCCTAGAGCAAACTGTTGCTGTTGCCAACCCCCCACCCTCTGCTTCCTCCTCGGTGCCTTCATGATTGTTTGTGCTTTCTGTTGATGTTGATCCAACCAGGAGATGTTGTTGTTGATGTGAGGACTCTATACCATAATCCCGCTGCCATCTGCAGATGGCCACCAGAATATGAACGTCTGATCCCTTCCGCTGTGAGCTGATCTACTGCTCAGCTCAGCCAAATCTGCTCATCCCGAGCAAGGTGGCCTGTCCCCGAGGTCCAGGCAGGCAGAGCCCGGGCGTGCTGCTCTGTCTCCATCAGTGGAGATCTTGTGATCAAGATTTGTGGGTCATCAGCAGGCCCTGCGGATGGAACCATGCGTTAATTGTTGCTTTAAGAGGAAGTTGACCAACATCCAGGGGCTGGAGATGGTTGAATTTCAACACAAGATCTCAGAGAGTTCAGAGAGAATTCCTCGTGTGTCACAAGGCTGCTTCTAACTGCACTTGTTGAAAAGAGGTTTGGAATTGCTGCTCCAGGCATGAACAGTAAACTAGTTTTGAGCTTTTACATCATTAAACAAACAAAGAAAGTCTTTGGTTTTCATTATGGTGTTCAGGATTCTATACACTTTATTATTATTATTATTATTATTATTATTATTATTATTATTATTATTATTATTATTATTATTATTATTATCATAAAAATACATTTTCTTATAGAGCCATTTTCATCTGCAAAATCTCAAAGTGCTGCATGCACCTTTTAAAGAAAGGAGGACAGGTGCCAGTCAGTTGTGTTTGCTAATGTTAGCAGGTCTGGATGTATGAATTTGAATTGTAAAATGTATTCAAGTTGGTTTGACCCTCCAGTAGTCAAATACCGCAAACAGATCTTTCCAGAAGGTCTACTTTAAAAAGACCTTTGTTGTAAAAACAGGGTCTGTAAATTCTGAGTCAGAGCTACGCAGCCGTGCAGCCTCCTCCTGTCAGCGGGCGAACCTGCTGTTTCTCACACTGGTGATGTTTCACTCTGAATACGCTGAACTTTCTTATTGTGATCAGGAGACACCTGAGGTTGAGACATGAAACTTCCTGTGGTTGGAGCTCTGGTTCAGCATGAATACGCTGCATGTTCAGATGGGTGCCGGGCATGATTCTGGCCTATACACTGTATATAAAAGGCCCATATTCTGCTCATTTTCAACTAATCAGTGTCATGGCAGATTGCAGTGGTCCAGGGTCATGCTAGTTATTGTCTGAGCGATTGTCCTGAGTTGGCTGCACATTTAACCCTCTGTTTACAGTTGTCGGTTAAAACTGGTGCTTTGTTGGACCTTCACCATGTGTTGAAGGAGATAAGAGCAAGGTGCTCTCAGAGAGCGGAGCCAACGCCTGGCTGGTGGAGTGGTCACCAACCTGGGAGAGCTATCGCCACCCTCTGTGGCATTATGGAGGGAGTGATTTCCAGAACTGTGAGTTTTAGCTCACCAGTAGGAGAAGTGAAGGAGGAACTTTTTTCATTTCTGGGAAGCTCACTCGCAGACACACAGTCTTGAGGGAACTTTTGCAAAAATGATGTTCTATGAACTGCACAGCCGAAGGGTCCCACGTTATTCAGTGTGTTCTTGGAAAGTCGGCAACCTTTTAATAAGCATAAAAACAATTTCCTTTTACCCGTAACGGTCCCATTCCTCTTCAATGTGAGCACAGAGATAAGTTGAGTTTTTTTTGTTCCCCACGCTGGCCAATGAATGAGGACATTTCCTATGTCTCCAGGCTGTGTGCATGTATGTTTCTTCAAAATGATACCGGGCCCCCCCTCCACCATCAGCTGATGTGTTATCACGCTTTGGGCAGCGTGGAACTATTCATAGGACATTTCACATTTTTACTGCCTCTGTTTCCCGAAGGAGTCAAAGTGTAAACAGACACAAGGACATGTGACCAGCGCTCAGGCACCCCAGGACCACAGCAACATTATGGCGCTAATGCATCAACGGGCAGAGACAGGGAGGCAGGCGTTTGGCTTCTGAGCGTCAACTTTGCACGTCATCAGTCTGTGCACGGCCAGGGCGCCGCCAGAGGATGAGCTGATTGGCTCCCGTCGGCATAATTACCTCCGTTCACACTCCTGTCCGGTTTGTCTTCATTTACGCCTCGGGAATGTGGTTTCCTCCCCCATTAATTAGCTTATTGCTAATTTGGTGCCCGATAGCATCGTCTGCTTCCTGGACATGACGGTGAGCCTCTTGCGTCGCAGTCCGCAAGGGGTGAGGCGCGTTTTGAATGGGGCGTGGCGTCCGAGGAGAAGCTCGCTCTCCTCCACGTTTGAATTGCAAATAGAAGGAGACTTGAAGACTCTCCGTGTGCAGCCATGTGTTCACAACAACGGCGTGTTGTCAGTGACAACAGGGCGAAACATCAACGCGTTGCCGTGTTCGGCCACAGAGAAGCTACATTACCTGAGGACTTTCAGACTCTTCGTTTCCTCCGCCAAGTGAAAAAAAAAACTTGTGATTGCCTCTGCAGCTTAACTCTGCAGGTTAACCACTGGTGTTGCCCGAGCAGCGATCATTTTGCATCGTAAGGATGCAGCTGCAAGTTCTGACAGTGCGATAATATCTGACGCCCTCAGTATGAGATTTATTAAGATACAGAGAAAGGCGACTGAACACTTTCATAGAACTAAATGAGAACGCTGTGTTAAAAAGTGTTCCACGTGTTTTGTTCATTTTGCTTCTATTCAGCTACTTCAAACTGCGTACATTATGCAGCGACTTGCTTTACTGCCAACAGCCTGTAGGGTTCCTACCTTCCACAGTCCGAGGAGCCGCTCACCTGCTGCCTTCGCTCACACCTGTCTGTCTGACAGAAGGGAAGAGCAGGTTGCCGTGATTCCATCGCCGCCATGTCTGACCTCTTTGTCTGTCCGTTGGTTTCAGGGGGCGGCGGAAACAGAAAAGGAAAAAGTAAGAAGTGGAAGCAGCTGCTGCAGTTTCCTCACATCAGCCTCTGCGAAGAGCTGCGACAGAGCATAGGTGAGACGGCAGCGTTTGCTCTTCGTGGGGTGCGGAACTTTTTTTATTTTTTTTTCAGATCGGTTCCAAATAACAGTTTCTATAAGGTCTGTTGTTAGTTGGGAAGGGGTGGAGGGGGTGCCCTGTTGTCCAAAATCACAAGACCTCCGTATCATCAGCATGGTCTCCTAACTGGATGAGATAACAGATGAAGAAAGCTCCTTCCAGACGGTCTGGGAATGCACCTCTGGAAACACTCCCCATAACTTCCTCCTCGACTGTGATAATTTATATAATCTTGATTTATATGTTCCACCTACAGCTTGGCACCAAATGCACTGACACGCCCAAACACACATAAACACACACACACACCGTGTGACCAGCCCTGAAAATAAAGCAGTGACCCTTTTTTCATTTGGTCGAGGTGATTCACGCAGAGTGAACCGGGAATTCCGATTCAGTTCTTGGAAAAGAAGAAATGGAATCAATCCTTCTCAAGCTCTGTGAAGCAGTATGCTGTGACACTGCATCCCCAAGTCACTGCACCACAGTGACCTGGGAGTGCAGTCTAACTGTCACAAGTCAACAAACCAAAAAAAAAAACCCTTCATTTCAGCGTAGGACCACTGTTGCTACAGGATTTTCCAACCAGTAACCAAACTGGTGCAGCAGCAACAATTGTCTGTCTACAGGGGAGTTGTGGTGCGAGTCTCTCAGCACAAGTTCGAAACCCAGTTCTCAGGACAAGTCAGCCATTTGTAGACAGAAGAATATTAAATTATATCGCAATCCTAATGTCATGGGGCAGAAATGGATTTTTCTGTTCTATTTCGGTGTATTATGATCAGTGATGTGGCCTGATGTGTCTGTTTGTCAGACAGCCAGTGCCGACAAAAACAAACGCACTCCACTATGCAGGGAAACAGAAAGTGCGGCAGGCGAAAGAACAATCGTCTCAAGCTAAACGATGCCACAGGAAGCGGTGGCCTCGGCAGGAAGAGGAAGTAGAGGGTGGTTCAGTCAGTTGGAACCTTCTTCTGCACAGACACGTCCCCTCTGGCTAAGGTGTGACGCCGGAGATGTTCCCGTCTGGAGGTGACGGCACCGATCCAGGTGCCCCACCCTGGAGGAGTGTCTTGCTGGTGACCCTGAGAACTGCGCACAAGGATCCCTTTGTCAGCCCGCTGCCGCTTCAGATCCGATTCTCGACGGTTTGTGGTTTTAGTGTTTGAAAACCGTGATTTGAGTTGCAGCGCCTGCAGGAGCAGCAGCAGCAGCAGCAGCAGCAGCTGGGGATGTTCAGTGCAGTCAGTGAGAAAGACCAACTCCTGGCTGCCGGTGGCTGGGGTGCTCTTAGCAGGGACGTCTCTGTAGCACCAGCCCTCGTCAGGTGGTGGGTTCTCCTGCTCGACCATCACTATCGCAACATCTCCGGGAATCAAGTGCTTCCACTTCCCTGAAAGGCTAAACGGCGGCGACGCCATGTGATGTCAGTGTGATGTCATTGTGATGTGAAATATTGGCTCCATAACGTTGTTTATATCTGCGCCGTGCCTCCATACATGGCATAAGCAGTGCAGTGCGGCGAGCACACAGGACACATTGTTAGCAGCGCGTCCGCTGAGAGGCAGCACCCCTGATGGCAACCTGCGATAGAGGCGGTGCCGCCTGCAGGGGCAGCAGCGGCAGCAGGAGGAGGAACCTCCTGGAACCTGGAGATGGAAAAAAGATAAAAGACCTCACCGTGAGAACTTCCTGCTGCTTCTTCACGAAATTCACTGGATGACTTTAACCAGTTCGCACACCACATCTTCACAGCCAGCAACCTCTTCCTGCCTTTGTTGTGTTAAAATCGCACGCCATTCAACTTTTATGAACTCCGCAGTTTTAGCAGGAGGGCTGTGAACACGACGGGGCTAAATATGCTGTTTTTCTGCAGAATTTTTAGTTTCGAGAACTATTAGCGCGAATCCGCTGATCCACTGCAGCCAGGATGAAAATGTAAAGACGATACCAAAATAATAGCTGATAATATAGATAATAGAGAATCGGAGAGTTGATGAAAATATTAACGGAAAATAATTTTTTGAATGACTACTTTGTTTGGTCTGTGATTTTATCTCTCATGTTTGACTGGCTGTTGGCTCAAGGAGCTGTAATCAGAAACACAGGAAACAAAGACCGCAGAACAATCTCAGCCACGACTGTTCAGCGGCAGCTGCC